>JAESUZ010005330.1:1900000-2257350 GCA_017311185.1 Proteles cristata cristata | reverse complement strand
GTCCGACTTTCGCTTAGGTCATGATCTCGCGGTTCGTGGGTTCGAGCCCCGCGTCGGGCTCTGTGCTGACTGCCAGCTCAGAGCCTGGAGCCTGTTTCAGTCTGTGATTCCCTCTCTCTCTGACCCTCCCCTGCTCACGCTGTCTCTCTCTCTCTCTCTCCTAGAAATAAATAAAACATTTAAAAATATATATATATATTTTCAGGAAAGATGTATAACAACTGTAATACAATGCTGCAGGTGCTTATATGTGTGTGTATGTACTAATACAGTTAACTAATTTAAACAATGATTTCCGGTGAATCCAGGAAAGAGCTTAGAGATGTGCTTTGTGAAAAGTTTAATATATGTGTTGA
Source organism: Proteles cristata cristata (assembly GCA_017311185.1). Classification (NCBI taxonomy): domain Eukaryota; kingdom Metazoa; phylum Chordata; class Mammalia; order Carnivora; family Hyaenidae; genus Proteles; species Proteles cristata. The sequence continues at coordinate 2,256,994 of JAESUZ010005330.1, read as the reverse complement.
AAGATACGAGGTTATGGTTCAGATTACACTGAGTGAAACCTCAGGCCGTTAGGAATGCTGAGTTCCAGAGACAAAAGCTCTTAGTTCTAACTGCATTTCTGGAGAGGAGGGCGCCAGATTGTTCACCACTTCCATTAAGGAACAACTACGTATTTTAGCGGTGCCTTTCTCTCACAGAATGCAATATAGAGTAAGGGGAAAAAAGCAAAGGAGGAAATTTGTTATTGATTTTCATTTCTTCTGAGAAATTACATGAAAGCTCAATGGCTTGTAGCAGTATCTCAGTCAATAAGGCTCCATTTGAGACCACCTTGAAGTTCAGTTCTCTCCCAGTCCTTTTAAACTTCCTCTCGTGTCAGATTCTTTTGTATTTAATTGTCTTTGGTGCTGAGATACTAGGAAGCTTTTTATTCAAAACACCACAGAGAGGATTTTGCTAAAAGTAAAACTGTGAAGTATCCCCAGACATCTCCCCCGCCCCCCTTTTTGGTTAAAAATCAACATTGCTAAAAACCAAATCTGAAAAGCCAAGGAAAAAAGAGATGAAGAAAGTAAATAGTAGGATTGTAAAGTGATTTTTTTTTTTCAGCATTACGGTAGGAGTAGGAGAAAGTCATTTGTGTCAGACTCACCGTTACGTGTGCGCACATTTTGTTCATAATAGTTGCTAACATTTATTGAGGATTTACTGCATGTTAGATAGTGTGCTAAGTCATTATATGGTTTCTGTTCTGTAGGGAAGCAATAAGTCGCCTGTGTGAAGCTGTCTCTGGGGCAAATGGAGCCATTAAAAAGCGAAAGGTAAATATTGGTGTGGTTTCCTTGCTGTATGTTTCCCTAACTATGGGAAAGAGAATGTCACAATAGTAGTCAGTTCAGTCTACTATATGAGCTAAGTCCAAAATGGCCTTGATCAGTTGGCTTGATATCAGAGATGAACTGAAAGTTATTCTTGTCTATCAAGTTTTTCTGACGTGACTGACACTATCTGAAATGGTGATGCCTGGAGTGACAGAATGAAGAAAGCACCTGGATTTCAAGTCAAAAATTCTGGGTGCCAGGCCTGGGTGTTTACTTACCTTTGAGCATATTATCTCATCTCTCTGAGGCCCCATTCTTGTTCTTCTAAAGTGAAGTTCAACTGGATGACCAGTTTGGCACCTCCAATTTCAGTACTTTATAATGTGTCTATTCTGCATCTTAACATTTTAGAATTTTTAGATTCCTTGGCCTATTTTCAGATGGCAATGTGGGTGCTGGTAGAGGTGAGATAATAATGCATGAGTAGAAGGAGATTTTCATGCTGAAAGAAAGCATAAGATTTGATGTTAAGTAGATTTAAATCCTGCCTCTGCCACCTACTATGTGATCTTGGACAAGTCACTTCACCTTTTGGATCACTGGTTCCCTCATCTATAAAATGGAAGAAAATTGCACTTACTTGATCGAGTCATATAGAATTGAATAAAATGATGTCTACACAGGTCTGGCATACGTTAGGCTTTCAACAGTAATGAAATCTAGAAGTACTGCATTTAATTGTGAACCCAGAACATTTAGTTGTTTTAGGATGTCAAAGGGGAGGTGCAAAGGTTCTTAAGATAACTATATAAATCATAGAATTGTAGACTGTTTAAGAGAGAAGGAATGTTTAGAGATCTTCCAGTCCAACCCTCCCACTTTGCCACCTGCTAAACTGTCTCAGAGAAGAGATTTGCCCTGAGTCACTAGGGTGATGGTTAGAGCCAGCTGTAGAAGCCACATCTTCATATTTCCATCTTAGTGCTTTATTTCCATACCCCTCTGCTTCATTCTTTATTATTCTTCATTATTTTGCATAGGCTGAACCCACTGTCACCCAGAGTGACTCAGATGAGCCACATGCATGGGAAACACGAATAAGTGGCCTTTGAACTCCCTATTACTAGTTACTTTGACAAAACCCATGGCCCCAAAGTAGCCTCTGGCCTCCTCCTGCCTCTCATAACCTCTGCAAATAGGATGCTTTTGTTGCATGATCCCAAAAAACAGCCAGACTTTCTCATTTCAAAAATAGGGAGTCTACACCCCAAAACAAAATAAAACAAACCAGGCTATTATGTTTTCAGAAAGTACACATGGAAAGAACACAAAAGTCTTGAGTTAATTTCCTTTGATAGCTAGCACTTATTGCATACTTAATACATGCCAGGGACTGTTCTATATGTTTTTATAATCTTTTTCCTCTCAGTTTAAAAATCTTGGTAAAATATTCATAACATAAAATTTACCATTTTAACTATTTTTAAATATACAGCTCAGTGATAATCCATACATTCACATTGTTGTGTTACCATTACTCCCATCCATTCCCATAACTCTTTCCATCTTCTAGAACTGAAACTCTGTACACATTAAACAATGACTTCCTATTCCCCCACTTCTCCAGCCCTGACAGCCACCATTCTACTTTATACCTCTATGAGGTTGACTATTCTAAGTACCTCATATAAGTGGACTCATACGTATTTGTCTTTTGTGACTGGATTATTTCACTTCATGTAATGTCCTCAAGATTCATCCATACTATACCATGTGTCTGAATTTCCTCCCTTTTTAAGGCTGCATAATTTCCATTGTATGTATGTACCACATTTTGCTAATCCATTCATCTGTTGATGGATACTTAAGGTTTTTGCATATTGTAGCTATTGTGAATAACACTGTTATGCATATGGATACACCAATACCTGTTCAAGTCCCTGCTTTCAGTTCTTTTGGGTGTATGACAAGAAGCAGAATTGCTAGATCATGTAGTAATTCTATTATTAGTTTTTGAGGAATTGGGAACTGCCATCCTGTTTTCCGTAACAATTGTACTGTTGTACATTCCTACCAATAGTGCACAAGGATTTCAATTTCTCCACATTCTTTCTAACACTTGTTTTTGTCTGTTGTTATTGTTGTCTTTGCTTTTGGTTTTTACTAGTTATAGGTCTATCTAGATTTTCTATTTCTTCATGATTTAGTCTTAAGTAGGTTTAATGTTTCTAGGAATTTGTCCATTTCATCTTAGGGAATCCACTTTGTTGATATGCAGTTGTTCACAATACTCTTTTATAATCCTTTGTTTCCATTGAATTGGTAGTTACATCCTCATCCCACTTTTGTTCCTGAGTTTAGTGATGTGAATCTTCTTTCTTTTTTTCTTAGCCCATCTAGCTAAAGGTTGGTCAATTTTGTTGAACTTTTTGAAGAACTAACTTTTGGTTTCATTGATTTTCCCTATTTTCTAGTCTCTGTGCCATTGATCTCTGCTCTAATCTTTATTATACCTTCCTTTTGCTAGTTTTGGGTTTTTCTTTTTTTGAATTGCTTAAGTTGTCAAGTTAGGTTCTTGATTTGAGATCTTTCTTCTTTTTTAATGTAAGAGTTTATAGTTATATATTGCCCCCCTTAGCACCATTTTCACTTTGTCCCAAATATTTGGTATGCATGTTTTTGTACTTTTATAAATTATCACAAAAAAATTCTAGCAACTTTTTCTTTTTTAGACTTCTGGTTTTCAGAAGGACTGGAGAGTTCAGCTACCCCAAACTCTCATAGGAATTCCTTTTATATAAGCAGACCCTATTCCCAACACTTAGAGAGAAGGGAATGTATGAGAAAAGTTCTGAGGGCTCAGATTTCACTGCTTACTAAAGAATCTGCTGCATTCCATTTTTTTAAGTTTTTATTAAAATAAAGCATTCCATCTCATTTGATTTGTGTAAAGTAAGATTGGAAGAGTATGTGTTTTGATCCAGTTTTAACACTTAAAAAATTAATATTCTGCTGTAACAAAATCCTTAACTTAGAGTGTTGTTTTGCTGTTTTTCAAGCCTCCAGTTAAGTTCCTATCAACAGTTCTTGGCAAAAGTAATCTTCAGTTTTCGGGAATGAATATTAAACTCACCATCTCAACATGCAGCCTCACGTTGATGAATATTGACAACCAACAGGTAAGATCATGGGTGTCATTTATCATTTAACGTGCCATCTATTTTTCTAGAAGGGTCTGGGCATAATAAAGAAACTAAAGTTTCAGACGTGTGCCTAAAATTTAGTAAGGCACAAGGGAAAAAAATCTACCAAGGATTTATGCATAACAATAATTAGAACAACAGTATTACTAACTCATCCCTGGCATTTAACTGCTTGCATACTTGCCTCTACCTAATTGGCTTTGTAATAGGAATTAAGGTGCAAATAACTGGTAAACACAGTTTGGCAACTCATATTCTTGAGTCAGTTATTACTCTCTGCCCATGCTCCCCAAAGGGAAAGCAATTCCATTATCAGAACTAACAGACTGTGTGTTGGATAGAGTGCAAATGAAGGATAGAGTGGAAGGGCAATGTTAGGGTTAATATTCTAGCTAACTGAAATTAAAGCATAAACCATTTTCTTCCAACTCTTAAGCTTGAAATGCTTTGTAAAATGTTATTACATAAACACAATTTCTTCTTCTTTGATGATGTATGGTGCCACAGTGCCTGAGTTCTCATTGTGAACCTTATATCTCAAAGAACGGCATTGCTGAAGCAAATACGAAAGATATACAGGCAGTGGGCTAAATGTATACCTTACACTAGGGTACTCTTTGACTTGCTTTTTATGTTTTAAACTAAATTCCTTGTATTGGGTTATTTATGTGTGTTAGAGTCTAATTTTTCTTGGTTTAATATGTAGTGATTCGAGATTCTTAATATTTAAGGTTTTACTATTGAACAGGAAGGTTCATTAAATGGAAGGTTTAATGTGTAGTTGGCTGTGATCAAACACTCTGGGGCTTTGAGGTCACATATAGGTTGAAATCGTGGCTTTTCCATTAATGAGCAAGTTATGTTACCACTCAATTTTCCTCATTATTGAAATGAGATTATAGTACCTATTCATAGAGTTTCTGAGAGGATGGAGTTAACAATAGTATATGTCTCACTGGATTAAATACAGGATTAAGTAAAATTATTGATGTAAACCACTTAGCACAGCAATGGTCACCCAGGACCTATTATTATTTACTCAAACATTTTTCCCATTTCCTTGAGACATTTTCAGAAAGTCAGTACTTAACAGGGAAATCATATTATAAAACATAAATTTACAAAATTTTCAGTGACATGCACATACAGTTATATACATTTTTTACTCCAATGTTTTTGCCAAGAACTTTCTTGAGTATTTTGAGGTCTGTTTTATTTTCTAAATTCAAAAGCAGAATAAAATACGTTGCTTACACAGTAGTATAAACCACTTAATATAAGGTAGTTCAAAATAGATTCCTGTGGAGTTGGGCCCTGATTGGTTATCCAAGACAGGTGATATCATTGGTATAATGACAGCAGAACATTTGAGGCTGTACTCAGAAGATGCAACAAATCTAGGTGGAAGGTGAAACAATCATTCAGTCTTTCAGATGCTTTGCCCTCAAGACATTTGTAGATGTAAATTTTACTTTTAGTTTTCACCTATGTGTGTGGTGCTAGGGGTGCTTGATGCCTTTAGGTATGAGATATCACTGAATATAGAAGCACTTGGAAATTCTGAGATATCAGAATTTTGTAGGGGAGGAAGAGTAGGCAAATCTATAGCCATCATGGTGACAGCCTTATGTGCAGAACCTAATGAGCATTAAAAAAAAAAAACAGTTCTATGGGGTGACTGAGGAATGGGGAATTTAGGAAGGATAGGGCTGTGGTGTGTGGTAGATGACTTAGTTTATTCTCATTTCTTTCTCTCTTTTACTACCCTTTTTCAGGCTACTGCACATGCCCAAGGTACTGTCAAGGGGTCAAGGGGTACTGTCACATGCCCATAATCTTTCTGGCAGAATAGAAGTAGGGACAGGGGCATGGTTGGCTTCCACTACCAGCAGTTACAGCAATGAGTGCCTCTGGAAGTGAGACATCTTTTCTGTACTGGTAGCATGGAATGAGGTTGTATTCAGCCCACTGCTGGAGTGGGGGTTAAAGTTAGGATCTCACTGATCTTACACCCAGGTCCTGGTTTTTGAAAATAATTTTGAACTATTCTGCAGGCCTAGAGGAAATGCCTTGGTGGAGGGAGGGTGTATAAAAAAGATGTGCCACTATAGATGCTTCAACTCAAGCTTTATAAATCCCATTAATAGGGCAACTAAAATGTTCAAGGGAGAAGGCAGCAGAGAAGTGACATTATAGATGTATCATGAGAAAACGATGAACTCAATTCTCCGTAAAGAAAGTTACCCTTTGAAGTTCTAAGATAAATACCAAGAAATACTAATGTCTCCCTTCCCCTCCCTCCAACTTCTAAGATATACTTTGGACTGAAAATATAAACAGGCTAAGGTTTATAGATACACTCATAGATGACAGAGCATTTATGGGTCAGATGGTTCACATTCATCTTCAGCCACTGAGAACAACTTCAAAAATATAACCATTTACTCCCAGAAAATGTCTCAAAGAGCCTCAGAGGCAGAAAATACAATTACATTGAACCCATAATGCTTGCAATTTTTAAAACTTACCATATTTTGGCATGGAAAATACATTTTGGAAAAGCAAGTTCTAGGGAATTTTTGTATAGCCCTCGTTTTAAAAATTCAAGCCACAGACTTCCTTGCTATACTTCAATATGTTAAGGACTTAAGCAAAAATATCTGACTAGCTTCCACTCCCACTATTCTTTAGTTATTTCTACATTCCTACCACCAACTCTAACATCTAGTGAAATTTTACTGAGAAGAGTAATAAAGAGATAAAGAAGGTAAAACAGACAGAAAATGGAGATATCCTTTAGACTCCATGAAGAGAGAGAAATTCAAATATTTACAGAGGCCAGGCAGACAATGCTAACTGCCCAGGTGGAGGAAAAACAATGGTGCAAGCATAATGATATACGGTGTCACTGGGCCTCCATGTTAGGGAGACAATACTGGGAAACATGGCCAGAGAGTACCTTCCGTATAGAAAAGGGAATTGGATGCTTCATCCCACATAACTATAGGTCAAAGGCTGCCAGATCTTCAACTTTTGGGAAAAAAAAAAAAAAAAGATGGAAATCCGGGAGTTTTGTTGCTCTATCAGGATTATGAGTTGTTGGTCTTTAATGAAGAATTGCAATTTTAAGCATGAGCCAAACGCAATAAATCTGTGTCCTTAGGGCAGCCAAATGGGACAGTCTGATCTAAGCAAACATTAATAATATAATATTATATAATAACATAATATATGGGTAGGTCCAGAAAACTAACCCCCAAATCACCCTATATACTCATAAGCTTTTTAAAGTTCTCTCTCCCCATTCCACATCCCCACCCACTCTCCTGTTCACAAAATAAGGACCAGAATTTCTATAGAGTTCCTTTCTTTAGTTCCCATTTAACCAAGATTTGAACCAGGTAGGCTGTTTCCAGTATGTGTTAACTATAACCTTTGAAAGAAATACAGGTGATTTCACACTTCTAAAAGGGGTTTAAAATATTACCGTTTTTCTATCTTCAGTTAATACAAACAAGTACTAATTCCAGTGCTCAGATTACTGCCTGTTTTTCCAAGGCCAACAAACCAACTATCAGAGGAGTCAGTGGTGGAGCCCAGTCTATCCTTCAAATGAGCCTTCAAACCCAACAGGGAACAGTTTTCTTTTCCTTTCCTCTTGCTCCCTACTTAGTCTCAGAGAGGAACCTAATCACACTTCCTGGTATGGAACCAGTTTTTTCTATTTCCTGACATCTTTATCTGGAGGGAAATGCAATTGGTCAGTTCCTGGTGTACTGGCATCCTCCCTCCACCCCCCCCCCCAATTCAGTTAATTCACATCATACAAGCAATTATCTACCCAGATTCATCTAACTGCAGCTACAATCTGTTTGAAAATACAGTAAAAGTGAGGCATGTGAGAGGCAGGATGAAGAGAGTTAAGGGCTAACATCCCACCTCCTGTCTATTGTTTCCCCATCTACCTGTCTCCTTACCTAGCCTAAGGGCTTATGATCTCACTCCTCAGTCCAATATTTTAAAGAATCCCACTCCCTAAGACAACTGTAACATAAATAAGGCTGAGTTGTGCTGTTGTATTGGATGTGTCCTTTACTGCCATAGGAAGAACATCTGGTACTTTTTTGTTTTGTTTTTTTTTTTTCTAGGAGAGAGAGAGAGAGAGACAGTGTGAGCAGGGGAGGGTCAGAGAGAGAGGGAGTCACAGACTGAAACAGGCTCCAGGCTCTGAGCTGGCAGTCAGCACAGAGCCCGACGCGGGGCCCGAACCCACGAACCGCGAGATCATGACCTAAGCCAAAGTCGGACGCTTAACCGACTAAGCCACCCAGGTGCCCCCATCTGGTACTTTTTTATTGATCTTAAGACCTACTGATGTCCTGTTTATTGGGCACAACCTTCTGACAAACTTTTAGTCTTATGCCACTTCAGAACCTTAATAACCACTGCAATATGCTCATGAATACAACAGGTTTTCTCAGGCTGGCAAATTCTTTTATAGGAATTCACCAAGATTAATATCCACAAATTAACTTATAAATCAGGTAGTTGAAGCTGGAGCACTTTCCCATATAAAGAGTGGTTAAATTTAAATCATAAAGCGGCTTCAGGAATAAAATAAAACAATACGATAAAAAGGATTTCGATAAAGTATGTGAACAATACTATAGGCCAAACAAAATACACAGAACAAGAAATTTTATTATCTCGAATGCTGGTGCATAACCAATAACAAGCTTAATTAGAGGAGGAGACAGAGAGAAACTTCAGATCCTGAGGAGGATTTCTGGGCAGGTTTAAGACCTTTACAGATTGAGGGCCTAATTGTTAAGTCTTTTTTTTGGATGTAGGGCTTTCCTTTTACTTGACATTTTCCCTTTAGCAGTTCTTATGTTATGAAGTTCAACCAAAGTCTTTCACCTGTAAAGTTAAATGAAAAACAGAGAGAGAGTAAAACAATTTCCCTAGCATAAGGGTGTTAGAAATAGTTTGTTTTGTTCTTTCACATATATTTTAATATCTAAGTTTGAAATTTTGCTACGGACATTTAATTTTTGAGTTTTAAAAGTGGTAAGACAATAAATTTTCTGGAATTATGGATCACAGTAGCTTTATAAATCATCAAGATACACGTACAACCAAAATTTCAGATGCTCTTGAAAGCACATTTTGAGAGACAGCACACGTGATACATATTTTTTTTTGGGTTTGCTTATCCTTTTCGGATACTGAAGAACACCCCATTTATTTTACACTAAAAAATTTAGCCTTTGATAATTGGCTTCCATAGACCACAAAGTGGAATCTTCAGAGTTCTCTCAGTGGGCTTTCAGTCCAAATGACTCAGACATTTCGTGTCCTAAACTGGATGTATTCGTTACTTTTTCTCATGTAATTAATATTACTGAGCTCTTGTGTTGGCAGTTTGTCTTGATGTTAACTTAATCTTGCAAAACCGTCCCTTACAGTGAAACATGAAAGATATTTTCCCCAAAGCGAGGAAAACAATCTGGATCAATAACAAAGTCAAAGCCATAAGTGTCTCATGAACGTTCTTGAAAACAGATTTCCACGGTCCTAATGCCTTTTCTTCTTCTTTAGCAATTTTTTTCTTTTTCATAACTGTGAGTCACTGCCCTACTCTATTCTGCACAACAACAACGACAAAAATCTTTTTTTTTTGAAGATCAAACTTTTCATCGGCACGGTACTATCTGGAATGAACCCAAAAAGACAGTGGAATGCTGGGTCTCTCCTCAACTTTTCCTCCTCTTTTAACAGCATTTAATTACTCTCTATCAATAATCTCATCACAGCCGAGTTCTTCGGTCAGACGATTGACAACCATAAGCGAAAAAAGCTCTTCAATAAAAGCCAACTGATCAAACGGGGTCTTCTCATAATGCATCTGAAACCCGCCATCCAGGGCTGCTTCCCTAGCTCTGGATGTTCTCAGAAACATCTTGTTGGCTTCTTCAAGGGCCGCTGATACTCTGTAGCCCGCACCACTCAGCTGCTCCTCTTCCGGATAATCGTAGTCGTCCTCCCAGTCGTCAAATTCCTCGCCCTCGTCCTCGCTCTCGAAGTCGGGGCCCGCGATCAGGCCCGGCTGCTCCCCAGGGCTGGGCCGGTTAGCAAGGCCTCGTTCCCCCTGCGGCACCGCCATTGGCTGGGCCGCCTCCTCCTCCATTGGGCCTTCCTCCTCGAGCTGTGGCTGGGCCCCGCTGCGGGAGGCGTTCGGGGATGGCTCCCGGCTCCCGCTGCCTACCTCCATCTGCGGAAGGTCACCCTCGCCAAGCATCACATCCATCTGCTGGTCATTGCTCTCTTCATAGAGCTCGGACAGCTCGTTCATTTCCGACATCGTACAAACAGCTCAACCTCGCGAAAGGCGTTTTTGCACGATCGGAGCTACGCGGCCGACTGGTTGTGCGCGTGCGCAAACGCCGTGCGCTTGCGTGACCCTGTGCGTGTGCGCGACCCCCAGACACCGCCTCCCGGTCGGCGTCCCCCTCGGGCGGGAGGTGCCCACTCTTCGCCAGCCGGATCTACGTTTCGGCACGCTTGAACTCCGTCCCTAGACTCTAGGTGTAGAGAGTTACTTAATCTCCGCTTTCCCTAACTGTTCCGCATATTATGATGCTGTAAACCGGAAAGTCCTTAATGTGGCCTCGGTAGCTGTGCTTAAGCCTCCTCCTCCCCTTCCCTTTTCCGTTCTCTCCATCTCCTTTTTCTCCGGCCGCAGGCAAAAGCGTCTGGTCCACGGTTGCCAGGTCCTTTCATCTATGCGCTGACGACTTCCACGTCCACACCTCCAAATCACAGTGTTCTCAGCAAACTGAGAAGTGATCCATTCAGCTCTTCTGTTTTCCCCATATAAAGAAAAAAGTTAAATTCATAAATTGGCATAACTGTCTTTTTAAAAAAGTTATTATACTGAAGAAGTACTTGGTTCCATTTGTTTTCACAGGAGGTTAACTTTCCACTATAATCAACTTGGTGTGTATTCTTTAAATTCTTTTCCTCTGCGTTTATATAGATTTTTATGTGCTCGTGGAAAAGCCTTGTGTGTGTATGGTTTTTTGGTTTTGGTTTTGGTGGGTTTTTTTTTGCATGACTCACAGAACTTGCATGTCTTCAAGTTACAAAACAAAAAGTACCTCAGCAATGGCTTGAAGATTTAGCTTTGTTAGGATACATAGATGAGTCTTTTTCCCATAGCATTCCATTTATGTAGCTCTTCTATAGTTGACCTAACTATGCAAAAGTAATTTCCAATTTTTGGTGTTATAAACAATGGGTAAATGACATCCATATATGCCAATGTTTCTATAGAATAAAAACCCAGAAGTGGAAAGGTCGAATCGTAGAGCATGCATACTTTAGTTTTAATACATACTATCAAACTGCTTTCCAAGATTGCTGTACAAATTTCAGCTCTCATCAGCAGTGTTTGAGAATATCCATATCCTTGCCATACATTGTTTTCTTGAGCAATTTTACCAGTTTAGTGATATCTTGTTTTATTTTCCATAGCCTTGATTTCTTGGAGATTGATTATTTTTCACTATGTTTATTGAACATTTGTGTTACTTATGAAAATTAACTGGTTTTATTTTTGCTATTTCTTTTTCTTATTGATTTGTAGGAATTTCTTATAAACTGCATGGGTACTTTGTTTTACATGTTGCAAATACATTCTCCCTGCCTGTTGTTACTTGTCCAGTTTCAGGGATTTTTTTCTCCTACACAAGTTTTAAAATGAGTTTTCATGTAAATAAAATTGAAGGGTTTTTTTTTTCTGTATTTTTTTTCTATTAAGATGGATTTTCCTACTTCAAAGATCATATGCATGATCTTTATTTTTCTTCATTGTTTGCATATATTTTGTTATTGTTGTTAAAAAATTTTTAATACTTATTTTTGAGAGAGGGAGAGAAAGACAGAGACAGAATGTGAGCAGGGAAGGAGCAGAGAGAGGGAGATAATACAGAATGTGAAGCAGGCTCCAGGCTCTGAGCTGTCAGCACAGAACCCAATGTGGGGCTCGAACCCACAAACTGTGAGATCATGACCTGAGACAAACCCAGGCACCCCTGCATAGATTTTTTTTAATGGAAAAAACATTTATTTATATAAATACTAAAGGGACAGGATTCATTTATATGTTTTTTTACACATATACAGCTATTCAGCCAACTTCACTGGTTTAATCACTATCTTTTTGTTAACTGCTTGGTGCCACATTTATCATAGATTAAAAGAAAACAAATGTGTGAGTTTGTTTTTAGACTTTGTATTCAAAGGAATTTCTAGTGTTAGAATATGTCTTGCTAATAAGAATATGTCTTGCTAATAAGGAAAATCTTGTTTCTTTGTTCTTTAAAAAATGTTCTTAGCTCTTTTTGCAGATTTGTTCTTCCATGTGAATTTTAGAAGTAGCTTGAGAAGTTACCCAAGTCACATAGGTGGAATTTATATTGGAGTTTCATGGAATTTACAGATCAATTTGGGGGAGAATTGATATCTTTACAATATTGTCTTCTCAACCATAAAAGTAATATATATGTTTCTGCTTGTTTGTGTCTTATTTATACCTTTCAGTGAAGTTTTCCAAAAAGCCTTACATGATTCTTATTAGTTTTATATTTGGGTACTATACTTAGGTAAAATGTACCCCTCACTACAATAGAGTGTCTAATTGGCTACTTGTTGATATGTGGGAAAGACATTCATGTTTGTATATTGACTTATTTTTAGTAATCACTTTTAGCTGAAATCTAAACATGGAAAACACAAATATAGAAAAGTGCACAAATCTTACGTGTGCAGCTTGGTTATCACAAAATGGACATATTTGTGTAACCACTACCCAGAGCAAGAAACACCATTTTCAGGATTCCAGACAACCATTTGCTTTCTCTTTCTTTGCCCTACTGGTACCACCATCCTGATTTCAAACAGAATAAAATATTTTTGCCTGTTTTGGAACCTTACATAAATTAAACCATGTAGTATATATTCTTTCTATGTGGCTTCTTTTGCCCAAAAAATACGGGGTTCTTTTTGTTTGTTTTGGGTTTTTTTTTTTTGCTGCATAGTAGTCCATTGTTTAAATATCACAGTGATCATCATTGGGATTGTTTCCCATTTGTGGCTATTACAAATAGGGCAGTAATTATCTTTCTTGAGAAGATCTTTGGTGCATGTATTTACACAATTCGGTGGATATACATCTAAGAATAGAATTACTTGGCTATGGTATATAAGCAGACTCTTGTATAGATTATGTTAAACAATTCTGAAGACAGAATTAGCCAATTGGTGCACAGTTGGTATTTTAATGAACCTTCAAAACAGTATGGCAAATACTTCTCTATCAGTGGTTTCCAAACAAGCAAGCCCAAGACCTCAAGTAAAAGAGGTAGTCTTCTTGGCTAACTAATGCAGTTCGCGTGAATAGTCTACGTCGTATTAAAAATCTTAATGTTCGTGCTTTAGTGTGCTTTTGGTGGTGAGTGACTTAAACCCAGTTCAAACCAACTTATATAAAAATAAATAAATAAAACAGAAAAAAATTCATAAAAACCTGAGATGGGGAAATATATTGGTTGAAGTGATGAAACAAATGTTACCACCAGATTTTTTTTTAATATTTTACCTCTCAGTTCTGATACTCTCCAGAGGGAAAGCTTCATTTTTCCATCAGGCTTTTCCCACATGGCAGCAAAAGATGGCCCCCAGAAGCTTTGGACTTAAATAACGCTCTTAATGGCAGAGAGATCTGCATTTTTTCCTATTATCTGTCTCAGTTCCTCCCCATGATATTGATTGGCTTTGCTGTATCCAGAGGGATGGTGTTTTCTGATGGCCTAGGCCTGAATCGTGTGTCCAGGAGAGGGGTGGTGAGATGGTATGTCAAATCTACTTATGAGATTATTATAGAATGTGGATGGAGTAATTTCCAAAAGAATGCCGAGCCAGCAAAACAAAACACAAAATTTAAGACCATTACTGTTAGATTGTATGTAACTAGGCATAATTAATTTGTAGTATCTTACATGTTTAATTTTTTTATGTTTTACAGATTATTGCAAATCATCATATGCAGTCTATTTCATTTGCCTCTGGAGGGGATCCTGTAAGTATGGATTTATAAAAATTCTTTTTGTAAGAGTTAAAAGAACCTCCATGTAAAGCATGTTAGCCATTACATATCTTTTCCAATGTTGTGTTACAGTTTGTGAATAGCTATGTGCCATCAAAAATTTGGCTCTGTTTGGATTAGTAGATGAGCTAATAATACTCCATTACGTTGTTAGTCATGGAGTTATCATCGGAGACTGTTCATGTAGGTAACATCGAAGTCATGAAAATCAAGGATGTCATACATGTGTTACCAGTCCTCCCTCAGCATTCTTCTTAACACAGAGTTTCAGGCAGATCCTATTAAGCAAGTTGGACTTGGGATATAGCGGAAGCCTATTTGCCACTCTGCCCGCCAACCAAGGCAACTATGTCTCATCTAAAGTGAGCAGCCAGGTTTGCAGAAATTCATGAAGGGAACACACAGCTGGGGGTAGAGAACTGCAGTTCCTTCTTCCCTAGAGGCCACATGGTGCTCATTTCCCACGAATTGGGTGAGACTGAGCAAGTGCTCTGTCTCCAAGCTTTTACAGAGTAGAGAGGCATTCCCTGACTCCCTACCACATCACTCCTGAACCAGGGCAGAAGGAGCGAGGCATTGAAGTTAGGAAGCCTGTGACTGACCAAGAAACAAATCTGTTTGAACTGAGAAGTTAGAAGGAGGATTTTGCTGCTTCATGATATTGTGACATTTTTCTTCTACCTGCAAACATCCAGAAGCTAGGAGATGACTGAGTGTGACTTTTATAATGATTGAACATCGGTGAGGTCAAGAAAACATGTGGAAGCATGCGGCGATTTTGTTCTTACTGCCAGTGTATTGCTTTCTTTCCTGCTGAGCATTTATTATTAAAGATTGTATCCTGCAGAAATGAGGTACTAAAATCCAGTGTAATGGCTGGTTTTTTTCTAGCCACCACTTCTAGTTTCTCACTTCCAATTGAGGAATAAAATGTAGGGCCATAAATGATAGGACATATAACTCAGAAGTCCAGGAGAGGTATGGAATGGTAGTAAAAACTAAATCTGGTAGCTGATGTCACTGCAGTTTTGACCTCTATGCCAAATATTCAAAAGGAAAAATTATTGTCTATCCTAAAAGGAAATAAAGTTCTGCAGCTACTCTGTTGTAATCATTGCTTCCTTTATTGGCATCTACAGTATTTAAGCAACTTTCTTCACTTGGTTGTTGGTAGCACCTTTTAGTGTGTGAAACTTATAGTTAAATGCTATACAGAATACCCTGTTCTTAAGAACATTTCAGTAATCACTTGTCTTCACATTGGCTGCCTGTGATTCAAAATATTTAAGCGTGTCGAACCTAGACACCCTGTCTTCAGAACCTATCTGAAGCATACGGAAGAAAAGCAGTATTTATGGGACTTCAAATAATTGGTTTTTTGTTTTTCTTTTATTAATGCATACTTAATTTTCCCTTTAGGCTTCTTCCTCACCTTTCAACTTTGGGGATACTTATTTCCAAATGAATATATTAGTTCCATGGTGCTATTTAATTATTATGTAAACCAGATTTTAAGAGTTCTACCTCTTCCCCAAGAGATTCCATGGACGGCTAATTATGGATTCATTAGCAAACAGGGGGCGTGCAGGAAGCCTAGCACTTCGCAGCTGCAGTGTGAGACCAATACTGAACGCCCAGCCACCATGCCTTGTAATCTTGCCTCTACAGTAACAGCCAGAGACATGTTTGGTACAGAGAGGGTTGACAGAATCCAGCCTGAAGAGGCCAGTATCGCCTCTTTTATTCCTAATGCAGTATAGCTCAGTCATCATGAAGGAACTCAAATACTTTCTTTAAGTTATTTAAAGTAATGAGTTGTGTAAGTGAAGTGTTAAAAATAATCATAGGTATTTGCTCCAAATCTCCCTTTCAGGTTTCAAGAGTCACTCGGGTCATGTTCACATTGGCACGTAGATCCTCATTTACCCTATGCATGCCCTGCATGATGTGTATCCTAGTTCTCCTGATTCGTTTTAGATGGTCCTCATGTGCCTTTAGTTCTTCAGCACTTTCAACCCACTGAAGCACTGCCCACAAACAAATGGTAAAGAATTTGTAGCTGCTGTGGGGAAGTTTGTACCTAGTGCTTTGAGTGGGACCCCATGCTCTCTGCAGCTGGAGAGAAAACCTGGTATTCTATTTAAAATAGAAAACGGGAGTGACCATAAACATTGGCATGGTCCCCCAAATGAACCGTCAGTTTGGAGTCAGGGAGAGTGGACTTATTTAGCTTCTCTTAGCTTCAGGGTTCTCATCTATAAAATGGGGAGTGTTGTGAGAATTAACTGACTTGATGCATGTAACCTGCTAGTACCATGCCTGGCACAGCATGATAGAGAATAGCTATCACCACTATTGCTAGCACATGCCCATAGCTTTGTTTGTTAGGAATTCACAACTTTTTAGTGGATGGGGTGCAAGAAGCTAAAAGTCTCCATGGCCCAAAGTAGTACCCTTTTTTCCACCAGATTTCCTCCCAAGTTTAAAAAAGATTAGTCATTCTTGGGGCACCTGGGTGGCTCAGTCGGTTAAGCATCCAACTTCAGCTCAGGGCATGATCGCACAGTTCGTGGATTGGAGCCCCGCATCGGGCTCTGTGCTGACAGCTAGCTCAGAGCCTGGAGCCTGTTTCAGATTCTGTATCTCCCTGTCTCTCTGACCTTCCCCTGCTCACGCTGTCTCTCTCTCTCAGAAATTAAAAAACAAAACAAAACAAAACAAAAAAACATTAAAAAAATGAAAAACAAAGTTTACTTGTCTTCCTCCTGTCATCCCTGAGGACAGTCCTTGGTAATGCTTCTGTATCTATATATACTTTCTTTTTTTCAAAAATGCATTACAAGTATGTCAGGAATATATTTTCTTATATATTTTTTCACCATTTGGGCTTCACTTTTAACATTCTTTAGATTCTCCCAGATATAAGAACTATATCTGCTTTTAGAACTCTAAGACTGTTGGAGACAGTCTGGAGGATGAGGTCCCACAACCTCTTTCCCATCACTGAAAGCTCCAGCCCATGTTGCTGGCATCGTACCATCGCTTCAGTTTTAAAAATAGCAGCCAAGCCCCCAGCAACTGTGGCTTTGCCTCTACATTAATATAAAATAAAGCTCACAGATACAACCTTATTTATTTACAAGATATTTCAAACATCCTATCTTTTAGCATAAGATTAATTTATTTAGGTGTTTGTTATTTTTTAAAATAACTGAAGACAAGTTATGCTGACCCTGAGAGCTGCTTCCTGTGTGTTTCACTGTGGGTTATTAAGTGATTGTCCTTGAGGGTATTACAAACAGGCTTTTATTTCCTGCCAGTTGATTGCATCTTCCCTCTGGAGAGGCATACTTCTAATCTGCAAATGGCGTTGTGTGTATTTTTTTCCCTGAGAACTGAGATAACAAAAAGCATCTTTAATTATTAAGATCTTATCATTCATCAGTTTACTGTTTTCAATAAAAGTCAGAATTACCAAGTGGCTTTTTGTTTGTTTTTACAACGTCAGCAACACCTGTTTTTGAAATCCTTAGAGTTTTCATGGGTTCTTGTTTTCAAAAATGATTTTTTCCTTTCTACATAATGATCAAATAAAAATGCTTTGTATTTTTGCTTTATTTCTTAAGTTAACTTGCCCTGCACTCGAGCAAGCTAACAACCACAAAAACTAATATGTCTCTTTAATTGACTTATTTTCTGACATACATGGTGTCTGTCCGCACAACTGAGAAATCATGATGCCGTCTCCCAGTTTATGACTCCTTTGTGACTGCGTCACCCCTGGTATTTCACCTTTCCATAAAAGAGAGAGTCATGGTCCCTTACCATTTTTTAAGAATATATGTACCAATATATTCCCTATCTGGATTTTTTTTTTTATTCTTAGTAAGTATCACTAAATCTGCCTTTAAATGTTTAATTTTCAACTTCTCTCTCCAAGGGGCAGAGAATCGGGACCCCGCAATTGCTAAACTACCCAGGGTATATTTATGTTCTCTTTTAGGATGCTTTCCTTTTGCCTTTAAATAGAAACATTTGTATTTAAGTCCTTACCTCAGTATCATGTGCTAAATGTACTCTTATATTTCAATAGTACAATCCATTCATTTTAAATGCAATCATTTTCCCTTTTTTTTTTATAGGATACCACAGACTATGTTGCCTACGTAGCTAAAGATCCAGTTAATCAACGAGGTATGGAAAGCAACTTCTAGATTTTCTTAAGAGCTGGTTTATACCAACTTTAAAATGTAACAAGCAGTTTTTTTTTTTTCCCAATATACAGGGTGATGAGGATCACTAGAGTGCTGTATTGGGCTCTAGAAATATTTTGTGAATTTGAGTTGGAAATAAATAGCACTGCTAGCAGAGCAAAGTACGCAGCTGGGATTTAGATCCCAGTCATCTGAGGGACCCTTACACCAAAAGGCTTATTACCTATTTGTATAATCAAAAGAGAAGCTGTTCTGGTTATAATAATAGAAGGAGCTGGCCGCTGCATCCCCAGTGGATGAATGAACTACATAGAGGCCCAAGCCAGTGAGGTTATTGGCCTGCATTGGTCTCAGCAAGTGTGTGTGTGTGCGCACGCACACACACGTGCACATGTGCATGCAACAAACGTGTGTTGAGCCTGTGCCTTTACTGTTTAAGAGTCTGGCATGTCATTTTGAGTGTTTGGCTTCTTCTCATATTTTGGATCTCAGCTTCAGTGTCTACTCTTCAGAGAGACCTTCTCTGACTGATCGCAGCTCCTATCTCCAGTAGTGTATCCCACCTTATTGCATCATAATACTTTGTGTCTCTTCTTATTAGCACTTATCCACATTTTTGTTACTTTACTTACCATTTTGTCAATGTGTTCAACATCTTCCCTTTCTACTGAAACCTCCATGAGGCCAGGAACATGTTTACCTCATTCACTGTTGTTTCCAAAGCACTCACCACAAAGCCAAGCACATAGGTGTTGCAACAAAAAGAACTGTTTTTGTTGAGTATCTCAGTGACTGGAAGAGTAGGTTGCTTGGACTTCTCATCCCAGGATTTACCAAGTTTACCAAAGAACTCATCTCCCAGTCAAACTTTGGGTGAAGGGCCTGAGGTTCCTTAGTCATTGGACCTCTTTAGACAGACATGGTTATTGTTGCTTCTCGTCCCTAATTCTGAGACATTCAGATTCCTCGTAAGGACGAGTGTTAGGTTGCTTCTTCTCCTTGGCTGGAACCTATTAGGGTGGCATCCTCCTCCACCACAGGGTTAGTTTGCCCCCACACGCTTATTAAGTACACATGGAGGAGAATTTGGAAATTCAAAGAGCTGGTGAAACAAAGATGGAAATGTACTGGGGGAGACAAATGAGTAGAATGTATTTACTAGAAAGAAGACTGGGTACGGAGAAAAAAAAGTCTAAAAGGCATCCAGAGGGCAGATGGGAGAGAGCTGATAAATAGGGACTTAATCTTCAAGCAAATGGGAGGAGAATGCTGTTGACAGAGCAGAGCTTCACAAAGTTTGATTTGGGAGCAGAATGGATTCAGAAAGAAACATAAAGCAGGGGGGTCTATTTGGGAGCTATTATTCCAGTAAACAATGAAATGATGAGAGGGGGCCTGAGTGGCTCAGTTGGTTAAGCTTTTGACTCTTGATTTTGGCTCAGGTCATGATCTCATGGTCTGTGGGATCGATCTCCCACCTCGGGCTCTGTGCTAACAGCTTGGAGCCTGCTTGTGATTCTCTCTCTCATGCTCTCTGTCTGTCTGTCTGTCTCTTTCTCTCAAAATAAATAAAACATGAAAAGAAATGAAATGATGAGGACAAGCTGCTAACACAGGACCTGGCATGTAGTAGATACTCAGTAAATGCTTGCCAAAAGAACATAGCCCGATGACATGGAAAGGAAGAAACAGGTGACAAGTACGACACAATCCTTGGTTGCAACTGGCTCATTGTAAACTGTATAAAGAGGAAAGGATAATCACCAAAGATGAGTAGGAGAGACAGGAACTAGTGAGGAGAATGGGGGTGTAGGAATGAAATACAACAAAAGATACCAGAAAAGAGCAACCTCTTTTAGTTAAGCCTGAGTCTCCCGAAAGAGTAACTGCATGCTATTTTGGGGAAGGCCTCTGAACAACAAAGCTTTTTCTCTCAATCTGAAAAGACAAGGTGAGAGAAAGAACAAATAGAGCAGGAAATCTAGATGTTTGGTAACTTTACCATCAGTCCCTGAACAGCTCAGGAATGTCATCGCTCTTCAGTAAGCAGTGGTGAGGAGTTCAAAGATTCAAGTCAGTTGCTTGCTTTCTTCTTTAGGGGAATGGGTCTACCTACAAGGTAGATGACTTAGAAACAGGGTAATTTTCTCGGATTACTAAGTTAGCATCTCCTCTTCCTTATGCCTCCTTTTCCAGTCTCCCCGTTCCCTTTCTTATTTATCTTAGTTATAGAAACTTCTGTGAGAAGCCACTCTGTTGCCAACATACCCCCTACTTGCACACCTCTGTGGTGTTAAATCCTTTCCACTCACCTTAGCCCCTGGACTTTAATCTCTACACAGAGGTGCTGACATAGTTTTCAAGCTCACAAATAATTATTAATTACACACTAATATGAAAGGAACTGAGGTCACCATTGTGGAGGGCAAAGAATTCCTGACTAGCCTTGGGCTCATCATTTAGTAGGAGAGAGACACATGGCATGTAAGATGTGCCTGGAAAAGGAGGGGGTCCTGGACAACAGTGTGTGGAACATAGCAGGAGCTCAGGCAAGATTTGTGGGAGAAATAAATACAGTCCCAAGTGAAAGAGTCCTGTAATGATAGCTCACAGCTATGTGTTGGGGTGGTACGGGAGTGTGTATGGAAGGCTGGGATTGCAGCGAAGGGAAGCAATAGAAGTAGGGGAGCCACGGCCAAAGAGTTAGGTCAGAAACAGTGTAGAGGGCTTTGTATGCTGGCCAGAAGGCCACGGCGTGCCATTAAAGATTCTGAGCTTTATAACCATTATTCTGGTTTCTGCCTTTTTGCTGAAATTGCAAAATAATATTTTCTGGCATTTGTATCTGTGCAAATGATACTAGAGGACAGAAAGCCACCTGGAATTGTAGAGTCCAATTTAGAGGACATCTCATTAGTCCTGGGCAGGAGTGGTAATGTTTACATTGCATTAGGGGAGGTAGGGACAGTTTGGACGAATACAGGAACTAGTGGAACTTGGCAACAATTTAGATATGAAGGTTGATGAAAAAATAGAAATCAGATGTTCCTGAGGACTTAATGAGATATTATTTACAATGCAAATACCTCCATATTTGGCTCATAGTAAGTATACAATAAATGGTAGCTATCATCATCATCTTCATCATCATCATCATCATCATCATCATTCTGTGTGATTTGGACTGGTGTTGCCATTAAAGAAACAGGGATTATTACAAATTGGAAAAAGATAATACACTAGAGAAATGGGCAGGGAGATCTACCATTTATTGCACGCCCACCATGTGGTAGGCATTGTCTCATTTCATCCTCACAACCACTCTCGGAGGTCGATATTAATTTATTCCTTTGTTACCAAAGCAAACACTGGGGTTGACAAAGTGAGATCATTTTCCTAAGTTTAGCCAGCTTATAAGCAAGTAAATCAATTAGGGGTCCTGAGCACATCTGTACAAAAGAAAGTTACAAGGCACCAAGAAACATTAAAAAAAAATTTAAAAGCTTACTAGCTACCTTGTTAGCAATCAACTTATAAATAGATCTCATATTTCATCTTCAAATTTCAAATATTGAAAATGGAACAATGCTGGTAGGACTATAGATCCGAATTTTTTCAAGAGCAAGATGATAATTTGCACCCAAAGACTTAAAAAGGGAAATACTTTTGAGCCGGCAATTTAACTTCTAAGGAAATAATTAGGACATGTACAAAGATGAAACAATAAAGATTGCTGTCATATGTTATTTATGTAACAGAAAAAATAAAATTAATTTAATATTCATAAATGCCAAATTATTTAAATGAATCCATAGAATGTACTACCATGCAGCAATTTAAAGCTAATGTTAGAGTGAACAATGACACAGAGAAAATGTTGACAATGTTATTTAGTGCAAAAGGCAGATTGTGAAATGAGGGATATAGCATGACCCCACGTAATTTTTTGTAGGAAGATATAGTTAGAAGAAAGATTGGAAAGATTAGTAAGAAAGAGATGTCAAAATATTAATAGTAGTTATCTTTAGATAGTGAGATTTACATAATTTTTTTCCTTGGTGCCTTTTTATTTTCTATAACTGCTGCAATGAATATTTTTTGTATTTGTAAAAAGGAAAAAAATGTTCTAAATCCTTGGATAAATAAAGAAAACAGTGAAACCAGAAAAAAGATGTTATAGAATTACCTAGTGAGTTTGGTTCAGTTGGGGAACATGTTCCGCAGGCAGGAGAAGCTCAGGGTGTGGGAAGGGGCAAGGTGGGAGCAGAGATGGAGGGGATGGGAGTGTGGGGGTGGAGAGACAGAGATAGAGGCAGACCAGACCTTCAGGTGGAGGTTTGGAAACACTGCCACTTCATAGCTCTAAGAGTAAGGAGGAACCGGGAAAGAAGAGGGCTGAGGCTCTCGGGGAGTGGTAAGAGGAGACCATAAAGGGCAAGAGGAGTAGGCAGGACGAGAGACAATCAGGAGATCAGTATCACCTGAGAAGGAGGAAGAGCAAAATTCTCTGGGAGAAGACACCTTGGAATAAGATACCCCAGAAAGTCACATACTGAACAGGAGTGAGGGAAGTGAAGGTGGAAAATGTCTATTACTGTGGCAGTTCACAGGCCCTAGGTGCCCCTGGGAAGCATGATGTCAGTGAATGGGTGAGGGCACCCCGGACCTCCGGGGTGAGGAAAAGCCTGGCTGGCAGGCAGAGGAGTCCAGGCTCCATTCTAAGAACCCTGAATGTTCCCACTGTCTCGCATTTGCCTGATTTGCTTTTAGCATTAGTAGATTCAAGTCAGGGTAGTTGCTACTTTATTTTTCCATCTCGACTGGGACCCTTTAGTGAAGTCCTCATTTTATAAAAGGCCTTTTCTGTAGAAAAGGTAAGTCACTCTAAGAATATTTTGAATTTACTTAGGGACTAATACGGCTCTCCCCATAATGCGTATCCTCTTCACCTCTCCCTCCAAATGCGTAGTAGTCCAAGGGAGGTTTACATAGTTTCTCTGAATCTAGTGTGTGAAAAGGAGCCAGGTTATCTGGGTATAGGAAGGCCATAGTTTTCAGTCTCTGAAGAAAGTTAAAATTTTTTTTAAGACCATAAAAGTAATTTATTTTTTTTAATTTTTAAAATGTTTTATTTATTTCTGAGAGAGAGGGAGAGACAGCATGAGCAGGGGAGGGTCAGAGAGAGAAGGGAGACACAGAATCTGAGGCAGGCTCCAGGCTCTGAGCTGCCTGTCAGCACAGAGCCTGACGCGGGACTCGAACCCACGAACATGAGATCATGACCTGAGCTGAAGTCAGATGCTCAACCAACTGAGCCATCCAGGCGCCCCAACCATAAAAGTAATTTAAATTAGCCTATTTATTTACATTTATGCTATGGTTATAAAATATATGCACTACTGCCCTGGTGACATCAGTTTACTGTGGATTGACTGATGGCTTGCTTCTTTGGGAAGCTTCCTAAGCTGGGAACAGACTCCTTGCTTAAGTACCACAGCACCATCTGGTGGTTGACCTGAGAAGCTGCACTTTGAATTTCTACTTTATTTAAAAAAACACAAAAAACAGAAACAAAACAAAAAGCCCTGGTCTATTAAAATAAATATAAAATGAGTAAAGAAGTGCCTGTTATACTTTAAGAATAGCTCTCAGCCTCTTGTCCATGAACATACAATTAGGAAACCAATGACAAAAAATTGAAGAATTTAAATCTAAGATTTTTAAAAAATCCTCCTTAATATAGGACCTGATACCCAAAGGTAGAGTTATGGGTCTGTCTGGCTATGAGGTGGAGTGAAAAGAACTCATATCCGCATCTGATTCCATCTCAGGCCTCCATGCAAAGTTATCATGTCACTGGAAAGTCACATTCTTTTTTGGCAATTGGGACTTTTTATATACTTGTCTTTCTACCTTCCCGTTAACTAAAGGTTGCTAAATTCTTGGCCATTCTGGCTGCTTATCTAAGCTTCTGGAGATGGGTCTATCACTGGGAAATGGGCACATCTCTGTTTGATTCAAAGCCCATCCCTATTCTGGCCCATGACCAACCTCAAAAAGAAACAAGACCATTTTCTCAGAGTGGCATGTCGGTGACTAGCAACAACAGCATTATCACAACATGTGTGTTCACTGGAGCTAGTGAGGCTGTACAGAACATCTGCACAGGGTCAGCCTTTTTGTCCAATGTGATTCCTTACATGATGATGGGCACTACTGTTTGCTGTCTGTTTGATCTTCTCAAAAAAAAACCATGGCAGCAATGAGGTCATCCAAAGCAAAGCAGAACATGTTGGTAGTGTCAGTCCAGGAACAGGACCAAATGCTCAAAGTATCAGAATAGGAAGAGTTGAGAGAAGTAAGAACATTTGAGATGTGAAAAGTGGTACAGGATGGCTGGTGGGTTTGGTTGTGTCCTTTGTTCCTGAGTACCCACATGCCACAAGAACCCACATACCTGTTCCTCAGAAGACTGAAGCTTCTGTGACAGATGGAAGTTTGGATTTCCTTAAAGCAGCAAAGGACTTAAAAATCATCAGTGCCCTGGGGCGCCTGGGTGGCTCAGTTGGTTGAGTGTCCAACTTCAGCTCAAGTCATGACCTAGCAGTCTGTGAGTTTGAGCCCCGCATCAGGCTCTGTGCTGACAGCTCAGAGCATGGAGCCAGCTTCGGATTCTGTGTCTCCCCTTCTCACTCTGCCCCTCCCCTGATCATTCTCTCTCTCTTTCTCTCTCTCTCAAAAATAGGTAAACATTAAAAAAGTAATAATCACTGCCCTGTCTTGGCAGGTGAGGATACTGCTGCAGAGTCACTTGTTCAGGGTCATGCAGATGATGGCATAATTGGAATTTGGAACTTGAATCTGAATCTTTCCAGAGTTCTTTTAAGCATTCTTGTTTTCGCATTTCTTTTAAGGGAGACACACTTTCATGTTTCTGCGTGTGTGTGTGTATGTGTTTGAATTTCCTGCCTCTCTCATCTTCCTTGTTTTCATCTCTAGACACCTTCTTGAATCTAAGAAAAATATAAAATGGAAAAAATCCGTATTCTGTGTTTAGATACGATTTGGGATCTTGACTTCATTTTGATTGGACCAGAAATTTATGAGATGAAAAACAAAAGAATTCAAGGGAATTATCTTTTTTAATCATAATGTAGCACAACTTCTCTTGGGTCAGCTGGAGAGCACATTTCCAAGGGCATTTTGCAGGTTTAAGTGTGTCTCCATGAGTAAACCAAGCAATGCTTCATGCCCCACCCCCAATGGCTGTCCCACTGCAGGGATCACCGAAGGTGTCATTTCAATTCAATTGAAGACAACTTCCCACACTAGAATTATTGATGTGATTCAGGACGATCAGTATGTAGTCCTTCAAACACGATTTTTAAAACACCTTCTTATGTGTTGGTCGTGTGTGGAGCTACTGCAGAGAGAAAGAAGGGTCAATTTAAAATAGCAGTCTAAAGATAGATCAAACATTTTCCTTTGGTAGAAAGGATATACGTCTATAGACATTCTTTTTTTCATTTTTAAATGTTTTTTTAATTTATTTTTGAGAGAGAGAGAGCATGCGAATTGGGGAGGGATAAAGAGAAAGGGAGACAGAATCTGAAGCAGGCTCCAGGCTCTGAGCTGTCAGCACAGAGCCTCACATGGGGCCCAAACCCACAAACTATGAGATCATGACCTGAGCTGAAGTTGGATGGTTAACAGACGGAGCCACTCAGGTGCCTTCATCTATAAAAGTTCTTAATCGGATTTTCTTTCTTTTTTTTTTTAAATAGTTTATTGTCAAGTTGGTTTCCATATAACACCCAGTGCTCATCCCTACAAGTGCCCTCCTCCATGCCCATCACCCCCCTTCCCCTCCCCCCCACCCCCATCAGCCCTCAGTTTGTTTTTGGCATTCAAGAGTCTCTCATGGTTTGCCTCCCACCCTCTCTCCAACTATTTTTCCCCTTCTTCTCCCCTTAATCGGATTTTCAAAACTAGAATTAGCTCCTAAGTCTATATCAGAATCCAAGTTGCTTCTTTAAAGGGATAACCTTCTAAGAAATGGTAATGACAATTCTTTTAGAGATTACACCTTAGCATTGTTCGATTTAGTAATACTACCCTCCCCCTCTGACACACACATGCATGCACACACAAACACACGCTTTCTAAAAATTTCATTTGGGGCACCTGGGTGGCTCAGTTGTAGGTGTCTGACTTCAGCTCAGGTCATGATCTCATGGTTCATGAGTTCGAGCCCCGTATTGGGCTCTTATTACAGAGCCTGCTTCAGATCATCTGTCTGTCTGTCTGTCTCTCTGCCTTTCCTTTGCTCTTTCTCTCTCTCAAAAATAAATAAAAATAAACATATTAAAGAACCTATAAAAATTTATTTAAATCCTTAAAAGTCAACTCGATTCTGGAATGAGAATTATTTGAGATTCCTTGAGATTATTATTTTTTAAATTTATTTATTTTGAGAGAGAGGGCAGGGAGGGGCAGAGAGAGGGAGAGAGAGAGAATCCCAAGTATGCTCTGCACTGCCAGTGCAGAGCCCAGTGCTGGCCTTGGACTCACGAACTGGGAGATCATGACCTGAGCCAAAGTCAGAGGCTTAACCGATGCCCCTCCTTGGGATAATCATTAACATAAGGCTAAGAAAAGAAACACCATTGTAGATACTACTATTGTGTACTGTTACAGGCTTTGAAAATTTACAGATGTAAATGAATTGCCTTTTACTTTACATAAATACAAAGTCTTTTCCAAGAGAATGCAAAAGCGTAAAACCAGGCTTCCAAGTCAGCACAGTTAACTCATTCCATAAAGACACCTCTCCCCTCAGGTGTCCCTTTTAGTAAGATGCCCCAGTGTTGGCTCCACAGTTCCTGAGACCCAGGAAGCTTCTCGGGCATCTACCCTAATCCCCCACACACTCGCTTAAGCTCTTCTCAGAGAACAGCTAACAGTTTTTACAATGTTCTTGTGTATATTTAACTGTTATCAAGCCTTTTCTCATCCCTCCATTCTTCAGGCTATACAAACCAATATGTATAGTAAAGATTTTATTTCTCATGAGACTTACAGCCTCTATAAGTCATCCTGATGAAACGTCCATTTCAATTTAATCTCCATATTGCAGGCCCTAAGCAAGACCCCATACTCTCACCAAAGCAAAAATGATATTTCATATGGTGGGAGGTGAATTTATAGTCTCTCCACATAAGCTCCTGTTTTTATGTAGTAGCAGCAGCAGATTTGCTCATTTGTGATATTCTGTCAGCTGTCCCCTCCATAATTTATTTCTTTACATTACTTGTGAAAATCCCCCTCTTCCCAGTGCCAGATTCTCAGAGAAGGTATCTGATAAAAAAAAAATTTAATATCTTCTGGCCATGCCATCATCACAGAATCTGATTTTTAATGCTTAATGGAGATAGTTCTTTAGTAGGGTTGTGAAGACAGGGGTTATACCAGCACTGCTTTATAATAGCAATGACATGGGGCACCTGATTGACTCAGTTGGCTAAGTGTCACACTTAGACTCAGGTCATGATCTCAGGGTTTGTGAGTTCGAATCCTGCTTTGGGCTCTCTGCTCTCTGCAGAGTCCACTTTTGGATCCTTTGTCCCTCCCTCTTTCTGCCCCTCCCCTGCTCACACATGCTCTAAAAATTAAAAAAGTAAAAAAAAAATAGCAATGACAAGGGCACCTGGATGACTCAGTCAGTTAAGCATCTGACTTCGGCTCAGGTCATGCTCTCGTGGTTCATGAGTTCGAGTCCCAAGTCAGGCTCTGTGCTGACAGTTTGGAGCCTGGAGCCTGCTTAGATTCTGTGCCTCCTTCTCTCTCTACCTCTCCCCTCCCCCAAATAAATGAATGTTAAAAAATTTTTTAAAAAAAGCAATGACAGGGCAAAGGGGTATTATAAAGCTCCTGCCTTCACCAGCAGCTCTTTACCCCACTTTGAGGGGGGGAGGAGATTTGAAAAGTTATATTTTTGCAAAGACAACAGCACAAGCCTCATCTTCTGTCAAATTGCTGCCCTCAACATCTCCGGTATTGAACTCTAGAACTAACATTGAACATGACTCATGTTATTGGTTAGGATCAATCTGGTTTTATAAAAATGCAGGCCCCCAAAAACCTGTCTGGAGACCAAAATCTGTCAGTGTTTTGACATATTTAAATGTAAACCATGAATGTTATTTTTCTCTTTGATGCAAATGATATATGAGGTATTCCTTTCTGCTGTTTCAGAGCTGAAGAGAGCTTATAAACCTACTCCCTTTTCTTCAAGCACCAGTTCATGTTCTGGAAATATTTTGACTTTGTTATAACCTTTTTCTTGTTGAAAATTTATTACAGTTTCTTTCTGTTCGTTCACTTGCAGCCTGCCACATATTGGAATGCCGCAGTGGAATGGCCCAAGATGTCATCAGCACCATAGGGCAGGCTTTTGAACTCCGGTTTAAACAGTATTTGAAAAATCCTTCTTTGAACACTTCTTGTGAAAGGTCAGCCAAGAGTTCTATAATTATTTGACTTGCTATATTTATTTTGCTTTATTTTCAAATTCATATAGCATTTTCAAACTGACCAATGAAATTAGTATTTTTTTTTCTTAAAAATAGGCAGTTTTGGTACAAACTAATAATAACATTTTCTATTTTTCTTCCTCTTATATTTGTCCAGACGTTTCCTCTTGCTTTATATCAGAATTAAAGGGGACACTCTAAGAAGGGGTCTGCCCTATTTCTCTGATCTCATACAGAGCTATGAATTAATTAAGTAGTATCATAAAATAATAGATGTCACATGTCTCAGAATTGTTTCAATCCCAGATCCCTTGCATACCACTAAAAAAAAATCAAGGGTCCCCTGGGTGGCTCAATTGGTTAAACTGCCAACTTTGGCTCAGGACATGATCTCACGGTTCATTAGTTCAAGCCCCCCATCGGGCTCTGTCCTGACAGCTTGGAGCCTGGAACGTGCTTCAGATTCTATGTTTCTCTCTGCCCCTTCCCTGCTCATGCTCTCTCTCTCGCTCGCTCTCGCTCTCTCAAATATATTAAAAAAACATTAAAAAATTTTTTAATAAAATTTAAAAATTCAAGAATGAGGAGTGAAACAGTAAGTAAGAATCAAATGTCTGTAGCAGGGGTCGCTGTTAGTTTGCTAGTTTGTGATGTGCACAGATGAGCCCCAGTTAAACTGTGGCAGTGCTGACAGGTGATGTGGCCCAAGGGTCTGGTTGCTCTATGTGAGGCACAGAAAGTCTGCGAGAAAAGCCGAGCCCTTCAGGCCTGACAGACTCCAGCAGTGTGGAGTGCAGTAAGCAGAATTCATCCCCAGGGCCCAAAAATATTGGGTAGTTTATTGCACCCCTCCCGTTGTTAGTTATTTTGTATATCAACAAACACTGGGTTTGGGGATCTCCCTTTGTAAGGTGGTCTGGGGTAGCAAAGCAGAGGGGGTTACTAGGAGGCCTTGAGGTTGAATTTTTCCCAGGATAACACTTATATTTTAGTGCTGTCGTTTTGTTCACATGTAATGAACCCAACAGTATTGTGTGGGTTGTCAGCGGAATCAATTCAATCCAAAAGGACTTGATTTATTCTTTTCCTAAGAAACTTCTACTAATTCCAATTTGGAAGAAAAGTTGTTTGTTTGTTTGTTTTTCCTGCACTGTTTCAATTTTTAAGACAATGCATGTTTACATAAATCTATCCACTTGCCACATATGGTTCTAATATTTCTTTATGAATCCTGTGCACTCCTCCAGATTTGTACAGACGAGATAGCTGGCCATAACTCTCTTGTTTTTTTCATCTTGGTTTCACAAACTGGGCCAGGCCCTCTGCCCAATATCTGATTTTTTTTTTTTTTGAGCAAAACATTTCCAAAATGGTACAATCAAAGCATGCTGAAGATACTCAGGGAAACTTTATTTTTGTATCCTGCTGACAAAGATGACTTACATTCAGGGAGTTCGTGTGTGTGTGTGTGTGTGTGTGTGTGTGTGTGCGCGTGTGCGTGTGGTGTGTGTGTATGTGTGTTGCTTAATCTTTGGGAGGAGACACAAAAGCAACACCCTTGGCACTTTCCATTGGCTTACCCCACTTTAATTGTCTACGGAAAGCTAAACAACTCAACCATCTGGTTGCTTCCATCCAGCTGTTTGACATCACTTAAGCACAGCTATAAATTTAAAACATGAATGCAAACTTTTTTCAGGATGATTTGCATGGTTCTGATCCCTCTGCCTCCCCTACAGCACTTGAGTTCCCACCCAGCCTCTTGGGGATTCTTTTTTCCCTTACAGTGAGGAAGGGCCTCTTGACGGTCCTGCTGCGGAGAGAGAAGATCATGAGTATTACAATGAAATCCCAGGGAAGCAGCCACCTGCAGGTGGTGTTTCAGATGTGCGGATCAAAGTCCAAGCCACAGAACAGACAGCCTACTGCCCCATACGATGTGAAAAGTTGTGCTATTTGGTAAGTAATGTTTTATGGTTACCAGAACTTAGCAATGTGATTCTGTCCTTGACACTGGAGAGTTTAATTTGAGTTTCCAAATGCTAGTTTAGAGAAAGTATCTTCCTCAGTACCGAGCCAGAGAATGAATCATTGTCGGAGCCTGCACTAGACCGTTTTTACTCCAAATCCTCACCCCTATCCCCCATCCCCCACCACTGCCTAAGTGGATGACTTCACATCTCCTTTCACTGGCAAGATGAGGGCGGTCCAACATGTTACATTCAACTTCACCTTTCCTCGTCTCCAAGCCTTCCTGTATTCTCCTTGCTTCTCTCCCTTAGCTCCTGCCTTCACAGCTAGTCCTTCCCCTGAACTCCTGATCCCATCCCCACCTTCCAACTCTCTGCCCTTGTTCTGTCTATCAGCCCCTGTCTCAAGCTTTATTTTCTCTTTGTCTACCAGTGATCTTCTGTCTGCAGATAAATCTGGACTCCTCCAACCAACTTATAATGTCTCACCTCCTTTTACTCACAAACTTCTAGAAACCACTGTCTCCTTCCCAGTTTTTGCATCAACACTGCACCTCTAGGATCTGAATTCTTCTTGACAACTTGATAGAAATTACTTTTACAATGGTCAAAAGTGGTTTTTTGATCACCAATGGCTTCATGGTTAAATCAGTTTTCTTCTTCAACTTTCTGAATCTATCTACAGAATTTGATACCTGTTGTCTGCCTCTCCCTTGTTTTTACACCTTCTGTTAGTTTCTAAAGCAGCTCTATTGTGTCATTCTCAGCCCCTATTTCTAGTTGCTTCTTTTTTCTTATTTTCATGTTTTCCAACATTTTATTATGAATGTTTTCAAACATACAGAAAAGTCGAAAGAATTATACAGTGAACATTCATATACTCACAATCTAGAGTCTACAGTTACCATTTTACTAAATTTGCCCTGTCATCTTAGAGAGCTGTTTCAAAGTAAGTTACATCTTTTCTTCTTGTATTTTATTTTCTTCCACCCACTCCCCTTCAAACCCTGCCCCCTGCCACCCTTACCACAATTGCTCTGCCCTTGGCCTTGGCCTTGGTTTCTCCTCTGGCATGCCACCTGTGTACACACTCTTGCAGCTTCTCTGTCTTCAGCTATTACCATCTCTCCAGCTGTAATGCCATAAGCATTACATTACTTGTTTATGTTAAGATTGCACTCAGCATTTTCTCCTTGATTCCAAACCAGATTCCTCTACTGACTTACTCATGTTTCATTAATGACACCACTACTGTTTCATTAATCTGTAGTCTTTTGTTTCTCTCACACTTTGGACTCCATATCAACTCCGTCTTCAAGACTGAAGATTCTACCATGAAATCTTTTGATAGGATTTACCAAATCTCTTACATTCCTATTGCACCTTTCTAAGTTCTGGCTTTCATGTGCCCAGATGATTCCAAAACCCCTTTCCTTGTATCCAGTTTCATTACCTCAATCTCTTCTGCATGGTATTGCCAGATTAATCTTTCTAAAGGACAGACGTTGCCCTTCTCAAAGGCATCAGTGATCCCATTCTATTATTGAATATGTGTAAGTATATATATATATACAATTATCAATGCAACCCTTTGATGGATGAGATTTTTAAGGATTAAAAGTGAGGCTGGCACAAACCTCCTCAGAGTAGGCCTCCAGTCTGCCAATGCACTGTTAGATAGAGGCTTGCTAAATACTGAGAGTTTATACAAGTGTCCTGGAAATCACACTTTCACACTTGCTGGCTGAGTCTTGGATTGAGTTCTGGAATGGGACCTCCCTAGCAAAAGCTGTGACGCTCAGGATGCGGGCCTTACACTGCAGCCTTTAAAACCACTCCCGCATCAGACCCACCTCTGCAGCCCCTGCACAACACACTATCATAGGAGTCTATGCTCCCCACGCAAAATCTCACCTTCCTTGTGTTACCTGTCAGACACTAACTATGTCAGAAAGTGGAGTTGTCTGCTTTATTCTTCTGGAACCATTATTATTGTTTTGTTTGTCTTTTTATGATTGTATACCATGTTTGTAAATGTCTCACAATTTGTTGTTCATGCAGCCTGGAAACTCCAAATGCAGCAATGTGTACGAGAACTGTTTAGAACAAAGCAGGGCAATAGGTAGGTACAATTTTCCTTCCCCATCTGCCACTCTCCTTGTTCCTTGTAAGTCATATGGTTGTGTGTGGTCCTCACTCTGAAATACTTCATGGGAAAGTCAGGTGTACACGACCAAACACATAATGCTTCAGCCGTGGGCGTCCCACATTCTGAGAGGCGCAGAATGCACGTGTGTGTCACTTGGGAGACTCGTGGCTTCCCCTCGCTCTTGTGTGCTCCACCACACTTGTCATTCTACCTCCTGAGGTCTTTAACTGCTTTAACATCATGAAAAGTCTCTCTGGAAAGGTGCTTTCTCTGCTTAAAACTCAAGGGAGCTCCACTTCAAAGAAGATCAGACATTAAGCTAATGTGAAAATTGATGCTTGTCAAATCCATTACGATTAAGA
The DNA here is from genome assembly GCA_017311185.1 of Proteles cristata cristata. Lineage (NCBI taxonomy): Eukaryota > Metazoa > Chordata > Mammalia > Carnivora > Hyaenidae > Proteles > Proteles cristata. The sequence continues at coordinate 2,223,595 of JAESUZ010005330.1, read as the reverse complement.
TAAAACCCTTTTTGTCTGCTTGGCATAGAAAACAAAAAGAAATCTGAAATGTGAGAGTCCCAATTAGGGGCCCACCTACCCCATGCTTCCCAGGGCATTCAATGTCTTATTACTGGATGCAATAATTGATGTTGGGCACAACTTTTCCACAATGCAAATGTGGAACATCAGCTATCAGATTGAAAGAATGTTTTCATAAAACTTGCTATTAGTCATTTAATTCTTTCAAATTGTTGAAAGTACTTATTTCTTTGGAAAGCAAAGTTTTTGCAGCACTAGAGGAAGTGGATAAGTGGATGATATAAATAATGCTGTGGAGGATAAAGTTAGATAACCACACTTAGGGACTCAGATTAAATTAGTAGTAACTTTCCACTTGGAAGGTAGTCACTTCTAAAGATACTTTCATACTTCTTATGGAATTATGCCAATGTAATCTATTCACTTTACTATTTCTTATACACAGGGGATACATGAGGATTTGTCCTTTTAGGTATAGCTATGATTACTACCTTCCTCTACCATGTAAAAATAGTAGGAGTAGTGAACTAAGACAGTATTGTGAATTCTTTAAACATATGGTTCATTTGATAGACATTAAATTTTCTTGCCATACTTTAAAGTTATTTAGAATTTTAACCTAACTGTTAGTAATATGACTAAAACAAATTAATGCTAAGTATAAATGTGTTTTTACAACTATGCTTCCTAAGAGCTGTATTCCTTCCTCTTTCCCTTTCCCTCCTTTTCCTTAATTGGAAATCCCTAACCTAAGGATTTAAAAGCCAGGAACCTACCACATGTGCCCTGTAATATAATCATTTTGTACCTGTTTGAATGCTCACTTGGAAATATCTCCACATGCTCTTTGATCTCATTCTCTATTCTTCATTTATTTAACATGTCACTCTTTGACTACAGGACCTCTTTGGAGTCTGGTGCTGTGCTATGGGGCAGGGATGGAATGACAACTGGTACTCATATTATCTGTAGTTTAGCCAAGAAGATACACCACAATCAAATGCTTACAAATAGGATGGGTGTTTCAAAGCCCAAGATGTATGGAAGTGAGTAAGAGGGAAACCTAACATAATCTGAGTGGCTCAAGAGGGTCTCCCTAAAATTACCTTTACAACAAAACAACCAAACCATGTGCTCGCTTTGGCAGCACATATACAAAACAACCAAACCAAGACCTGAGGGATGAATGGGAGTTACCCAGACACAGAGAAGAAAAGTATAAAGTATAAATGGGAACCAGAATTCCTGATGTGCTGGGACCACTTCCCAGATGACTGCACAGAGAGAGTATAGGAGTTAGACAGAGGAGTCTTGGACCTAGGATAGAGTCCTAAGGAACATTTCTGAAGGAATTAATGGATATAGAGGGATTGTTTCCATCTTATTCAAGATATTTCTTTTTCTAAGTGTAACCTTGTCATAGAATCCAGTTTATTGTTTCTGTTTATCTTGGTTTCACTTCTCCTTTAAATTAACAAACAATGTAACCCCTTATTCTTTCATGGTTTCTATATGCACTAAGCCAATATAAGCAGATCCAAACGATGAACAGACTTTTGTGATAAACCTTCATTTGGAGCCTGGAATGTATTTTTCTAGAATTAATTCCAGAATTAATTTTAGCCATGATGGCTGTCTCCTAGACAAGTACACCATGTTCTACTGCTCTGGTTTGCCAGTATTGGAACTTAAATGTATATTTTGTGATGACAAACACATTAATAGAAAATTCTATTGCAAGTGCCTGTTCTTTGGTTGCGCTCTGACTGTGGGATAGTCTGGAACTAGTACAGAGGCACCTTCCTTGTGGTGGCCCTAAGGTAACAGTTTATAGCTGGGAACTTTTAAGAATTTTGGATTGGTTAGAGATGGTGTTTGCAGTTTCAAAAAAGTCCTCTCGCTGAGTACTTTCTTCCCCTGAAAATCATTGTTTCCTGAGGAAAGCAGGTTCTGGGGTGCCTGGGTGGCTCAGTCGAAGTGGCTAACTCCAGCTCAGGTCATGATCTCACCATTTGTGAGTTTGAGCCCCATGTTGGGCTCTGTGTTGACAGCTTGGAGCCTGGAGTTTGCTTCAGATTCTGTGTCTCCCTCTCTTTCGGCCCCTCCCCTGTTCACACTCTGTCTCTGTCTCTTTCTCAAAAATAAATAAACACTAAAAATTAAAAATAAAAAAAAAAGGAAAGCAGGTTCTAAGTTCCATTGCGGTACCAGAAGGCTAGGAGGGATTGAAGGACTTGACCCCTGCTCAGCGGGCCACAGCAATTAAGGCTCCTCCTATTGTGGTAGGAAGGACTTTAGTACTATAGTGTCCATTCATCCACAGACACCCACAAATCAGATGTTCCTATCTTGAGGCCTCCCTGTGACTACTTGGGCATATGTGGAAAACTAATCTGAGGGGTGCCTGGGTGGCTCAGTAAGTTGAGCATCTGACTCTTGATTTCAGCCCAGGTCACGATCCCAGGGTTGTGGGATTGAGCCCTGTGTTGGGCTCTGTGCTGAGTGTGGAGCCTGCTTAAGATTTTCTCTCTCTCTCTCTCTCTCTCTGTCTCTTCCCCACCCCTCTCCCCTGCTCACACTCTCTCTCTTAAAATAATACAAATAAATACTTCTCTGAAATTCTTGACCAGTGAGCACATTAATAGCAGTTGCCAGAATAGCAAATACATAATTTTTATGGGGTTTCCTAGAGATTTAGACATAATCATTTGAGAAACAGCTATGCAAATATTTTCAATAAGGTTTGGCTTTCCTTCCCAGGACATTTATTTATTTAAATACTGATTTAAAACTTGAATTCTAGTATATTATAAACACTGCAATAGTCTTCTGGTTGTTCAAGGAGTTAATTATATTTATCACCAGATTTATAAAACATACTATTCCTTAATATTTAATTCTCTTATGGCGAAGAAAATTAATTAGTAAAACAGAATAATGTTTCCCAGACCTTCAAGTTCAAATGGAAATATTGATATTTTTAATCAAAAAGACATTAAATTACCACAAACCCTAAAGTCTTGCACTTAAAAACTTTGGTACTAACAGTATATACACTGTATACTATGTATTTATTTTTGCCACAAATCTTCTTTTAGGCAGGTTAGATAGCTTCTCAAAGTAATACTTGGCAAAAAGAAATTTTGGAATGCAAAATGGCTGGCATGTCATCAACTACACACTTAACCTAAGAAAGATTTTAAATTTGGGTATAGACTGAAATATATATGTATATGCAACACTGCTGAGTTAAATAAAATAGTGCATTTGAAAAAAGAAGGAATGGTTGTTTTCAAGAGAGACTGGCTATAGACATTGATGCTTTTGTGTAATCCTATGAGATGGTAGACCTGATGTGGTCAGCTCATGCCATATTCTGTAAGAGGCACATGAGGCAGTGCTGTGTGTTAAAGGTTGACTCAGAACACAGTGGGGTCAAATATGCTGAGGAAAGAAGACCAAGAAGACATTCAGCATATGTTAATTCAGCTGACAAACATGTTTTCTTTTGAGGACCTACTTCATACCAGTCATTGAAGATGCAGAGGATACAACTGAGAAATGTGTTCTAGTCTTTCTAAGGACTTAAGGAATTTGCAGTTTCAAGGGGAAGACAGACAGACAAGTAAACAGATGCCTATAGTATGGAGTAGCACCTGGCCCAACCTGGGGGAGGGAATGTCTAAGAGGGAGGCTTCTTTTCTTAATTTTATTTTATTTTTCTTAATGTTTATTTATTTTGAGAGAGCATGAGTGGGGGAGGGGCAGAGAGAGGGGGAGACAGAGAATCTGAAGCCAACTCCAGGCTCTGAGCTGTCTGTACAGAACCCAATGTGGTACTCAAACTCATAGACTATGAGATCATGACCTGAGCCAAAGTCTGACTCTTAACTGACTGAGCCACCCAGGGGCCCCTAAGGGGGAGGCTTCTTGAAAGAGGTGGAATCTTAAAGTACAAATAGGAGTTAGGTACAGAAAGGGATAGGGAGGATATTGCAGCAGGAGAGAAGTACCCTGTGCAGAGCCCCAGCATCAATGAGTACATGTGTAACTGAGCAGATATTAACTATTTATTGAATCCCTACTGCATTTCTATAAGGCAGGCACTATTATTCTCAGTAAGTATATCACCCACATGCTTCCATTTAGTCCTCACAACCATATTTTAAGCTAGGCATCCCCATATTACAGATATGAAGACTGACCCTTAGGGAGGTTAAATAACTTACCTCAGACCACACAAACAGTAAGAAGTATCTCAAGGATTTGAACTCAGATCCATGTTAATTTTGAAGCATACCTCTTACAACACTTTTTTAAAATGTTTATTTATTTTTGAGAGAGAGAGAGAGAACGAGTAGGGGAGTGACAGAGAGAGGAGGCACAGAATCTGAACCAGGCTCCAGGCTCTGAGCTGTCAGCACAGAGCCTGACGCAAGGCTCAAACTCATGGACTATGAGATCATGACCTGAGCTTAGAAGCTGATTGCTTAGACAACTGAGCCAACCAGGCGCCCCACAACACTTTTGATCATAGTCTGTTTTCAGTAAGTTTTTATGAGCAGGCACCCCTAAATAAATCATAATTCAATCATGTATAACTTATATACATGTATGCTTATATATATGCATGTGTTATAAAACATACAGAAGGGGCATCTGGGTAGCTCAGTTAGTTGAGCATCTGACTCTTGACTTTGGCTCAGGTCATGATCTCATGGTTCATGAATATGAGTCCTGCATTGGGCTCTGCACTGATAGCACAGAGCCTGGTTGGGTTTCTGTCTCCCTCTCTCTCTGGCTCTCCCTTGCTTGCTCACTCTCCTCAAAAAATAAATGAAAACTAAAAAATTTAACACACACAAAACTAGAAAATTTCAAAGTTAGAGTTAATGATAAAAAACATTTTTTAAATGCCTTGCTAATTACAGTGGCTGAATACTATCATTAGATAATATCTCAAAGCCCAATATACATTTAGTGCATTTACTGATAAAGGAAATAGACATAGGTCCACATTTAAAATCCTGATAATTTTAACTTTTGTGAGGCCAAAGTTCCGAACTAATTAGATCATTCTTGTTTATAAGCTCATAACAACAGCTGAGGAGGAGTTTGTAATAAGAGTAAAAGAATGATCTTCAGTCTTTGATATTTGCAGTGATCTTTTAGCCACTTGTCCATTTATGGACCTAAGTTTAAACTAGATAACCTAATTCATAAATCCACATAACCAAGCAAATGGACACTGCCATAAGTTGCATGATGCAAAAAGAAATGAGGTGCCCTGACCAGCCCTCCTTACTCAGAAATCCCACTCTTCCCTCGGGAGTATGACATGGGACACGGTGAGGTATAACAGCTGACAGACAGACCAAGAGAAAAGGAGGGGTCATCTTCTGACTGGGCTTCCCCTATTTGGTGTGCCCTTGGGATTCCATATTTTATGTTATGAAAATTATAGCACTACTCATCATAATATGAAATCCAGTATAAAATTGGTCCTTTTTGGACCACATCCAGGGGTTTAGTGACTGAAACAATAGAAAAACTGATGTTGTAACGTAAGACAGTGAAATGTCAGCATCACCACTGCAGGTCGGCCTGGTGGTGGTCTTGTAGCACATCTGGCCAAAAATATAAATGTTCCTGTTTAAATGGAAAAACCAAAATATTCTGTCCTGCATTCTGAGGACAGAACCATCTGGAAGGTGCAAAATACTTCAAGATACCAGGTCCTGAAATATGGTGCTAATACCCATTCATTCAGTAACTATTTTTTGTCATATTATGCACCAAGCATGTGTTACAAGGCAGAATTTCCTTCTTCATGGAAAATGCATTCCAGATGCAGTACACGTATTAAACAAAATGACATAATAGAATTATTTACTCTTGTGATATGGTCTTCAAAGTTGAAGAACAAACTTCTAGGAAAGCAGAGAGATTTAGTCTAGTCTGAGATGGCCAAAGAAAGCTCTATTGAGAAAGAGATGTTTAAACTGACACTTGAAGGGTGAGGGTGATGGAGAATGGTGAGGGAAAGGCATGTCAATCAGAGAAGATGGCCTTAAGGTGGAGATTATCCTTCAGGAAGCTCAATGTGACAGGAGCCCTGGGATGCAAGGGAAGCTGGGTAGCAAGGACCAGGGCTTGGGGCTTGTTGAAGAGTTTGATCTTTATCCAAAGAGCAATGGGAAGAAGGTAAGGGGTTTTTAAACCACTGAAAAATATGATCGGGTTTTCAGTTGTAAAAAGATCATTCAGTTGGCCACAGTATATAGAACAGAATGGAAGAGTAGGGGACAGAATAAGAGGGAAGAAGGAGATGACCTGAGAGGTGAGTTCTTTCCATTAAATATCGGAATAAATGTCAACAGTTGGTTCAAGGCTGAGCTTGGCAAAACAAAACTTCGGGCAGAGGGAGAGACAGACGTTACATTCTTAATAATTATGTAATGAGTTTTTTGAAAAGCCATTTATTTTTTTAATTTTTAAATTTTCTTTAAATCCCAGCTAGTCATCATAGTGTAATAATGATTTCAGGAGTAGAACCAGTGATTAATCACTTACATACAACACCAAGTGCTTATCCCAACAAGTGCCCTCCTTAATGCCCAGCCCCCATTTAGCCCCTCTCCCCCACACCTCTCCTCCAGCAACCCTCAGTTTGTTCTCTGTATATAAGCATCTCTTATGGTTTGCCTCTGTTTCTCTTTCTATCTTATTTTGAAAAGCAGTTTAAATAATAGATCTTCAAGTTTTGTATGGCATGTGTGTTTTCTTGATTCCTGGACTGCAGCTTTGAGCAGTGTTGTGTGCGGTTTCTGCTGTTTGCTAGACAGTTGGCTCCCTTTTTTTCCCTGGCTGTTCCTCTCTTGGGTCTTCCTTATTTGTTTCCTGTCTGGTGTTGAAGCAGTGGGTCAGTAGAGGGATGGGGAGGGAGGGCCTCAGAAGCCAAAGAGAGGGACCTTTCCCTCAAAGCCTGGTGCTTATCTTGTTTTTACAGGTCACATCTAGAAGTCAATATTCAAATCTGTATAGGTTGGGGGTGGCTTTTCCCTTGCTGTTAATTCTAAACCCAAACATGATTTTACATATTGTTTACAAAGTAAAAACATGATCCACTGATCATTAACTAATCACTGCAGGTAATGCACAGGAGAGAGGAGGGCAGTCCCAACAAGATGCCTCATTCATGAAGCACACGTGTCGAGTGGATTTCCTCAATGACCCCTGCTACATAAATACACAAGCTCTTCAAAGTACACTTGGCTCTGCCCCAAATCAAAGCTCAGCTCACTCACTGGGGAGCCCGTGGCACCGTCAAAGTAAGTAGCTGTTCACCATCTGTATTAGTTTCCTGTGGCTGCTGTAACAAATGACCACAAACCAGGAGTCTTAAAGCAGTAGAAATTAATTCCTTCACAGTTCTGGAGGCCAGAAGTCCTCAGTAAGGTGTCAGCTGGGGTGATTCCTTCTGGAGGCTCTGGAGAAGGAGCTGCTCCATGCCTCTCTCCTAGCTTCTGGTGATGGCTGGCAATTCTTGGTGTTTCTTCTTGGCTTGTAGACACATTAGTCTCTGCCTCAGTCTTCTGACCTTCATCTCCAATCTCAAACCTCTGTCTTCTGTCTCTTCTAGGACAATCCTTTTCTCTTCTAGGTAGGCTCTAAAGCCGGAAAGATCTCATCTTCAGATCCTTAACTTAATTACATTTTCAAAAACCCTTTCCCCAAATTAGGCCACACACACAGGGACTGCAGATCAGGATCTGAATGTATCATTTTGGGGGCCACTATTCATCTCAGTACATTGTCACTCATTTTCAGGAAGGCTATTTCCTTGGCCTCATTTTTGGGGACTGAAAAGGATTCTTTCTTTCTTTCTCTCTCTCTTTCTTTTCTTTCTTTCTTTCTTTCTTTCTTTCTTTCTTTCTTTCTTTCTTTCTTTCTTTCTTTCTTGTTAACATTTATTCATTTTTGAGAGAGAGATAGAGTGTGAGTGGAGGAGGGGCAGAGAGAGAGGGAGACACAGAATCTGAAGCAGGCTCCAGGCTCTGAGCTGTCAGCACAGAGCCCTACGCAGGGCTTGACCCCACAAGTGATGAGATCATGACCTGAGCCGAAGTTGGATGCTCAACCAACTGAGCCACTCAGGCACCCCGAAAAGGATTCTTTCTTACCTCAATCTTATACCAGAGTTAATTGTGGAGATATTATGGATTTCAAGGTTTTTGATTTTGAGTAATCTTTTCAAATATTTTAACTGGATCCCAACTCTTGGTTTTGGCTATGTGCTCTTGCTGAAAGAAGGATTGTCAAAGCCAGGAGATAATTTGAATTTGTGGGCTTGTGTGAGGAACAGTGACCATTATTTGGCTCTGTTTAGTGATGGTTTTAATTTTATTCATTTCAAAACTCCTTGGTAAGTCATCTGTGGAGCACTAAAACAAGATGGCTTCTTTCTTCAGCCATATACTATGAGTAAAATGCAGTAAGACAGACATCATCCTCCTGCTAAATTGCTTCCAGGGGTAAATGCATACACAGGAGCATAAATAAATAAAAACAAAAGAAACCCAAAGCCTACAATCAGCTAAAAACAAACAAAAAATGCTTTTTATAAAATGTTAAAATGTGTTGGGTTCAGATTTGGGTGAACCACATTTGGTTCACTCCAAAGATAGAGAAAGTCCTTTTGCTAGCCCAGAAAGTGTCTCCAAAAGGCCAAAGACAACTCTCCAGCTATCATGAGCAATAACAAGATGAAGTTTAGAAGATTTTGCTGAGCCTGGACTTCATCAGACCCCCTTAACTCCTAGACTGAGAGACAAAGGTCCTTGTTACCAGCCAGGTGACAAGTGAGCCATCTTCTTGTCAGCTCTCTGCAGTCAGTCTTGACACCTAAACACCCTGGTGGGTTCTCTGGAAGTAAACACTGAGATGGGGCTTGGGCATGCAGGGTCCTATCAGAAAGGGAGGGGGAAGAGGCAGGCTTGGGCAGAGGGAGAAAGGGAGACACCATGTAGTCCTGATGGATCCCCAGGCAACCCTACAGAGAGAATGTGGGGCCCAAAGAGCTGGGTCTTTTATCCCACTCATTTCAGTCTTTGGGTGTAGGCCACACGAGGGAGGGCAAGCGTTTGGGAAAAAGGCAGCTCCCTGAAAGTGAGGCAGACCCTGAAGGGACAGTCAGCTGGAGGCTGGCTGACGACACTTGGGACACCTGTCCTTCATTGAAGAGCCATCTGAGTCATAACTACTGTGTGATGGATGATGGGATATGCAATCAGTTCAGATTTCTGCAGTGAATTTAACTGTCCAGTGTACAGTGACCAGTATGGATAAGGTAACATATGTTAGAGAGGATAGTTTTTTGAAAAAAGTTTCTGGACCTCAGGTATTAAAACTAACTTGATAAGAGTATATACTTGATAGCTTCCATTTCATAGGCTTTTCAAAGCAACAGTATATTGTTAGAAAACCTATTAGGGGCACCTGGGTGGCTCAGTCAGTTAAGTATCTGACTTCAGCTCAGGTCATGATCTCACAGTTCAAGCCCATGATCTCACCGTTGAGCCCCCCATCAGGCTCTGCGCTGACAGCAGGGAGCCTGCTTGGGATTCTCTCTCTCTCCCTCTCTCTCTGCCCCTCTCTGACTTGTGTCTTTCTCTCTCAAAATAAATAAATAAACTTAAAAAAAAGAAAACTCACTTAGTGGGTGGGCTGAGTTGGGATCTGGGATATTCATTGATTCATAACTACAGTTCCTTTATAAGCAAATCTTTAATGTTAAACATCTTTATAACTCAGTCAAGATATGGAAGCAACCTGTGTCTATCAATAGAGGAATGGATAAAGATGTGAGGGGTGTGTGTGTGTGTGTGTGTGTGTGTGTGTGTGTGTGTGTGGTGTAATGGAATATTATTCAGCCATAAAAAAGGATGAGATCATGCTGTTTGTAACAACATCGACAGACCTAGAGGGTATTATGCTAAGTCAGAAATAAGTCAGACTGAAAAAGACAAATACCATATGATTTCACTCATATGTAGACTCTAAAAGGAAAGGAAATGAATAAACAAACAAAAAGCAGAGTCGCACCTATAAATCTCGGGAACAAACTGATGGTTGCCAGAGGGAAGGTGAGTGGGAAGTTGGGCTAAATGTGTGAAGGGGAGTGGGAAATACAGGCTTCCAGCTATGGAATGCATAAGTCATGGGAACAAAAGGCACGGCATAGGAGAAAAAAATATTTATAACACAAAGAAACATTGTCTTTTGTCATAGACAATTCAATAAGATGAAAAGGTAAAATCAATCTATAATAACGTTCCTGTCATTAGTTGAAAGTAATAGTTGAAATTAGTTGAAAGTCGGTTGGCTTTGTCCAAAATTTTAATGGCAAGATGCATATTTAGTGATTTTAGCCTTTTTTTTTTTTCATTCTTTCTCCTCTCCCTACCTTGCTGGCAACATGTTTAATAATAGAGGCTTTGGGGACTTTTTCAGTTTTTATGTCCTATTAAGATATAGTGTACCATAGCCCTTGATATCATTGCTCTCTCCAAAAAAAATTAATTCCAACTCCAGAAATATAAATAGTGTTGATTTAATAAAATAAAATAGGATAGGGATAACTTTATACATACATTTCTGCAAAATGTCTTAAATACGTTTTTTAACATTTCCTCCCTCATGTTTCCTGATCTTTCTTTCCTTACTTTCTCAAAAAACCTCTTTAGCTTCTTTAGGCATACTTAGCTTCCCTTTTCCAGTCAAAAGCTTGCTGATTCGTTCAGTAAAACAAAACAAAACAAAACAAAACAAAAACAAATCTCTAGATATAAATGTAGTATCTCTCAAGCATGCCTTCTGGTCTCCCCAGTCAATCCTATCACACTGTGTAGGAAAAGCTCAACACAATCTTTATTTTTATCAAACTTGGCAGAAGGAAATTACTAGTATTGATACTATAGTTTTTTTTTTTTAATTTATTTATTTTGAGAGAGAGCATGTGCAAGTGAGGGAGGGGCAGAGAGAGAGGAAGAAAGAGAGAATCCTGAGCAGGCTCCACACTGTCAGTGCAGAGTCCAATGCAGGGCTCAAACTCACCAACTGTGAGATCATGACCTGGGCCGAAACCAAGAGTCAGACGCTTAACCAACTGAATCACCCAGGCTCCCCTTTAAATTTATTTATTTTGAGAAAGAGAGATAGACAGCACACATGCGCATACACGAAAGTGAGCAGCGGAGGGGCAGAGAGAGAGAGGAGAGAGAGAATCCTAAGCAGGCTCCACATTGGCAGCTCAATCCCATGAACCGATGAGGCCATGATTTGAGCCAAAATCAAGAGTCATGTGCTTAACTGACCAAGCACCCAGGTACCCTTTTTTTCTTAATGGAGGTTCTAATTGCTATGAACTTCCCTCTTAGAACTGCCTCTGATAGCATCTCATAAGTTTTTTTCATTTTCATTTGTCTCAAGACATTTTATGATTTATTTTTTTATACATTTTTTGACCTGCTTGTTGTTCAGTGGCATGCTGCTTAATCTCCACATATTTGTGAATTTCCTAGTTTTCTTGTAATTGATTTCTCATGTCACTGTGGTTAGAAAAGATACTTGATATGATTTCATTCTTAAAAATTTTATTCTGACTTGTTTGTGGCCTAACATATGATCTATCCTGGATAGTGTCCCATGTGCTCTTGAGAAAAATGTATAGTCTATTGCTTTGGGTAAAATGTTCTATTAAATGTCTGTTGAGTCAATCTGGTCTCATGTATAGTTTAGGTCTAATGTTTCCTTATTGACATTCAATCTGGTTGATCTATCTATTGTTGAAAATGGGTATTGAAGTCCCCTACGACTACTTTATTGCTGTCTATTTCTCCTTTCAAGGCTGTTAATATTTGCTTTCCATATTTATGTTCTCCCATGTTAGATGAACAAATATTTGTTATTTTCAATTGTTTTATAATACTGTGTTGTATGAGAATATCATAGTTTATATAACCATTCCTTATTAATGGACATCTATTTTTTCAGTCCTTTGTTAATACAATAATCGTTTCTGCACCAAAATATCTAATGTGCTATTTAAAAATTGAATGCATTATGGGGCGCCTGGGTGGCTTAGTCGGTTAAGCGTCCGACTTTCGCTTAGGTCATGATCTCGCGGTTCGTGGGTTCGAGCCCAGCGTCGGGCTCTGTGCTGACTGCCAGCTCAGAGCCTGGAGCCTGTTTCAGTCTGTGACTCCCTCTCTCTCTGACCCTCCCCTGCTCACGCTGTCTCTCTCTCTCTCCTAGAAATAAATAAAACATTAAAAAAAAAATTGAATGCATTAGTATGTTGTTTTCACAGTTCACATTGGTTTCTTTAAATGTCTTATTCTTTATTATTGGGATTACTTGTAATTATTTAATTTGATTTTGCATGTCAAAATTTTTTTCTCTTCCTTAAGCCCCTAGGCTCCCTTTCTGAGGTTTTGCCCATCAGATGCTTATGGGTGTGGATATTCATATCTGTCTTGGGCTTTCCCGAATTTCCGATTGTGAAAAATATGTTTTCAGTTGCTATGGAAACTCCAAGATGACATGATTACTTTCTTCCATGATTCCTATCACTTTTTTCTTTTTAGGTCTCACTTAAATATAGAGTGGCCTTAATCATGTTGCTTCCTTAATCTTCACTACTTCTCAGAAAGTATGTTATTAATTATATCAGGTCAATAACTTATTACATTTTGTATGGGAATTTTATATAAATAACTAGATTTAAATTATGATTATCTTTCTCAACATAATGTGAGAAAGGTGTTGATATGTGTGCCAAAATGTTAAAGAGTAGTTGTATTTGGTTATGGGACCACAGGTGATTAATTTTCTTTGTTTCTCTGTGTTCCCCAGATTTCAAAAAAGAATAGCATGCATAACTTTTAAAATTAAAACAAAATTTTTAAAAATCTGTCACATATTCTACTTTTAGGAAAAGTAGATTTTCAGCAAATGTTTTGATGATTGAAATGTCCCAGCATAGTCTATGCTGTTCTTGTGCTAATCTGGGAAACTGTGATAGGAAAATATTGTCCATATCCTCAGGCTGGCCCATGATCTGTTGCCTCTTTTCAAGATGATATCATGTCTGTTTTTCTTTTGTTTTGTCCATGTCCAAAAGCTCTCCACCCTTATCTCAGAATAAACTGAAAGCCATCATGCATTAAGATGTGTGTGCCCCCATACACGCGTGCAAGTATCTCTCTTCCACTCACACAGACACTGTCCCTCTCATATACACAAACACACACACGACTACTTATCAGAGTTCTCTATTATGCCTGAAAGCATGCAGCACTAAGGCCAACTTCATTTATTATTCATCAAATCTGGACATGCCTTTCAGCCTTTTTCTGGCAACAATAGATAGACCTGATTGTGGAGAAGAATATTTCAGCCATTAAATATAGACTCAACTTATTTTCAAAAAGATATATTTGTGAATGCCGCATCATAGTTGTGCTATGCAGAGAGTTCTTAAGTAGAGACAAAACTATAACATATTAACAGGAGAGTTGGGTTATATCTTCAGGGCACTGGTTGCCTGTATCAATGTCTTCATGATATTATCATGTATAAGTTGCAGAACTTAGAGTTAAAAGAGGATTTCTCATTTGCAAGACTCTTGCATAAGGACATGGAAACACACCTCTGCATTTATAAAGATGAAGGCTGGCTTCTATGCAAAAGATTGCTTGCATTTAAAAAGAGAAAGTCCAGTTTCTACAGTTAATTTCCTAGTAAATTTGCCATATAAAACATACAACTTTTACCTGGATTCAGACCTAAGAATTTTTGTTATTACTTCTGGAGATGCTGTATATCATCATGATGGCCTTGCTGTTTTTTTTCCTAACATTTATTTCTGAGAGACAGAGTGAGATAGAGCATGAGCTGAAGAGGATCAGAGAGAGAGGGAGACACAGAATCTGAAGCAGGCTCCAGGTACTGAGCTGTCAGCACAGAGCCCAATGCAGGGCTTGAACCCATGAACTGTGAGATCATGACCTGAGCTGAAGTTGGATGCTCAACTGACTGAGCCACCCAGGAGCCCCAGCCTTGCTCTTTAAGAGGAGCCATTGTAGGTACTGCAGAAGTAGAGTTGACTAGATTACCTTTGAAAACTGAAAGGTTTTCACTTTCAAGGCAAGGGTTTTGACTGTGGTGATTAAGAATCTGGGCTTTGGAGTCAAAGAGAACTCATTTCAACCCCCCAGATTTACAACATATTAGCGGTGTGACTGTGGGTAAGTCATTTGGTCTTTTTAAAGATCCCTTTCCTTGCCTGTCTAGTTTTGAGAACCAAACAAGATACGTGCAGAGCACTGAGCACTGCCTATCATATTTGATAAATGAGAACTTCATAATTATTATCACTGTATCAATAATACTATTACGTGCCACCTGGATATACCTTTTCATCCCCTCTGCCCTCAACTCTGGATAATATTTGTCCTGCACAACATTGGGGAACTGCCTCAGACCATGGCCTCCTTGATGTTTTGCCTTCTTTTACCTGATTAACTCTGCTCTGTCCATGCCAGTGAGTGACACAAACACCAGAGTGGTCATTTAATAGGAATGCTGTGAGGTTCAGCATAGCTTTGACTTTTTTGGTCAGAGGCATCTCTGAAGCCCCTTAGTAATTTGGTTTAAAAAGATTAAAAAGCTAAATACTAAAAAGTGGGCATAATCCACAGTTACTGTAGACATTTTCAGAGTTTGGGAATGTTTTCAAATTTCTCTGTGATCCAGGTACTGCGTAAGCCTCTTTTGTCTTTAACATACAGCCCCTGGGACATTAAGTGCCTCTCTCTGCCGTTATGAAAGCAATTCTCACGGGTCAGTCCCATTTCTCATCTGAAAGGAAAACTCCTGCACCTGGGCAAGCCTTTCCTGCTGACAGAAGCCAAGGGCAATGTTTGGACCTACCGTTAAATTAAAGCCTGTTGGAAGTTCTGGAAACAAAAACTCCATTTGTTCTAGAAGCAGCATTGTTTAAACAGTACATGACATACAGTAGGGCCTCAAGTTATATTTGCTGAACAAATTAATGAACAATCAAATGAATAGGAGGTAGCTTCGTGATATCTCTCTTTGTATTTTGACCCTAGAAGCACCAGAAACTGTTCAGCCAGGTGCCACAGCCCAGCCTGCCAGCTCACATTCTTTGCCACACATTAAGCAGCAGCTGCGGAATGAAGACTGCTACCATGGCAAGCTGAGCAGGAAGGCAGCAGAGAGCCTCTTGGTAAAGGATGGGGACTTCTTGGTTCGAGAAAGTGCAACGTCTCCTGGTCAGTATGTGCTAAGTGGACTGCAGGGAGGCCAGGCAAAGCATCTTCTCCTGGTGGACCCTGAAGGCAAGGTATCATTGGCCTCTTATTACGGTTTTCATGAGTTTTTGTAACTAACATTACTCTGTGATTGATCCCAAAACTGATATTGAAACATGATAACACTTAGTGTTTCCTTTTTCTTGACCCCTCCAGCTGGAGCAGGAAGTGTTAAGTAGAGGCTGATGGAAGGGTTTGACAGGGAGCTACTTCCTGGAGGTTTAGGTAGAGGGCAGTTCTTCCTGCTCTTCTCAGTTCAATCTAGTGAATTAAATGAATACTTACTCCATGGAAGAACAAAGGTTCACAGTTGACTGTTGCTCAGTATCAATACTTGTCCTTACTCTCAGGGTGCTTATAATTTCATAAAACAGATACTTAAATAATTATAACACAGGGGTGAATGACATAAGAATGGTTCAACCAAAGTATTACGGTATTTCTCAGGATAGAGGAGTACTGTCTTTGAGGCAAACTAAAAAGGCTTCTTGCAGGGTCTGACATGGACAGTGAACCTTGAAGGAAACAAAATTTTAAAAGGGGTACATTTGGAGAATAGGGAAGGAAGCACAGGCAGAGCAGAAGAATGGTATTAAGTCAATAATAGATGTAGGACTGGACAGAGGATGCCTGTAGACAGGAATGATCCTGAGCAAAAGACAGTTAACAAAATGGTAATAGTCCTTTATTAATAATTAGTTTAAATGTAAAATTTAAACCAGTGAAGAAACATAGAATAGCTGAATGGATATAAAGCAAGGTCCAACTATATGCTATCTAGAAGAGACTCATTTTATTTTATTTTTTTACAGTTTTAAAATGTTTATTCATTTTTGAAAGAGAGACAGAGTATGAGTAAGGGAGGGTCAAAGAGAGAGGGAGACAGAGAATTTGAAGCAGGCTGAGCTGTTAGCACGGAGCCTGACATGGGGCTTGAACTCACAAACCCCAAGATCATGACCTGAGTGGAGATGGAAAATATGACAATTATATAAAAGTATATGCATTCAACATCAGAGTACCCAAATATATGTTACAAAATTGACAGAACTGAAGAGAGAAATAGTAACACAGTAATAGTGGGAGATTTCAAGGCACCACTTTTAACAATAGAACCTCCAGTCAGAAGGACTTGAACAGCACTGTAGACAAAATGGACCTAACCTGACATATGCAGAACATTTCTCCCAACTGCAGTGGAATACACGTTCTTTTCAAGCATACTCAGAGCATTCACCTGTTAGATCACAAATAAAAGTTCACACATACCAGGATGGATCACATGATAGGTCACAACACAGGCCTTAGGAAATTTAAGAAGAATGAAATTATACCAAGTATCTTTTCTGATCACACTGGAATGAAACTAGAAGTTAATGGCAGAAAGAGAACTGGAAAATTCACAAATATGCAGAATTAAACAACACACTCTTGAACACCCAGTGTCAAGGAAGAAATTAAAGGGAAATTAGAAAATATTTGTAAACAAATGGAAATGAAAAACACACTAGAACTATGAGATGCAGTGAAAGCAATAGGAAGGAAGTTAATGGTGATAAATGCCTACACTGAAAAAATAAAAGCTCTCTAATAAACAATCTATGTGTATACCTCAAGGAACTGTAAAAGGAACAAACTAAACCCAGAAGTAACAGAAGAAAGGAAATAATTCAGATTAGAGCAGAAATAAATGAAAGGGAGTAGAAAAATAGTAGGGAAAACCCACAAAATTACAAGTTGGTGTTTTGAAAAGATAAACAAACAAACAAACTTTTAGCTAGGCTGGCTAAGAGAACAAGAGAGAAGGCTCAAATAATTAAAATTAGAAATGAAAGATGAGACATTTCAACTGATGCCGTAGAGATTACATGATTATAAGAGATGATTAAGAACAATTATCCAACGGGGCGCCTGGGTGGCTTAGTCAGTTAAGCGTCCAACTTTCGCTTAGGTCATGATCTCGCAGTTCGTGGGTTCGGGCCCCGCGTCGGGCTCTGTGCTGACTGCCAGCTCAGAGCCTGGAGCCTGTTTCTGAGTCTGTGTCTCCCTTTCTCTCTGACCCTCCCCTGCTCACGCCTCTCTCTCCTAGAAATAAATAAAAATATTTAAAAAAAAAAAAAAGAACAATTATCCAACAAATTGATAACCCAGAAAAAAAGGGATAAATTCCTTTTTTTTTTTTTTTTAAATTTCTGAGAGAGAGAGAGACATTGTGAGCAGGGGAGGGTCAGATAGAGAGGGAGACACAGAATCTGAAACAGGCTCCAGGCTCTGAGCTTGCAGTCAGCACGGAGCCCGACACGGGGCTCGAACCCACGGACTGTGAGATCATGACCCGAGCTGAAGTCGGATGCTCAACTGACTGAGCCACCCAGGCGCCCACGGGATAAATTCCTAAAAACATACAACCTACCGAGATTGATTCATGAAGAAATAGAAAATCTAAACATATGAATTACTAGTAAGGAGACTGAATCACTAATCAAAAACTGTCCATTATAAAAAAGCACCCAGGACTAGATGATATTACTGGTAAATTCTTTCAAACATTTAAAGAAGAATTAATGCCAATGCTTATTAACCTTTACCCCCAAAAATTGAAGGGGAAAAATGCTTACAAACTCATTTTATAAAGCCTACCTTACCAACGTTCCAAAATCAGAAAAAGACACAGCTAATATCATACCCCATATACAAAACAGAAATCTTTTCCTTTTACCACTTTTATTGGTCAAGTACTGCCACCAACATAGGACTGTAAGTACTAGCCAGAGAAATTAGGGAAGAAAAAGAAATAAAAGGCATCCAAATTTGAAAGGAAGAAGTAAAATAATTGCTTCACAGGTGAGAGAATCTTCTATGTAGAAAATCTTAAACATTCCACAAAAAAACCCGATTAGGAGCAATCAACAAGTTCAGCAACGTTGCAGAATAGAAAACGAATGTACAAACATTAGTTGCATTTGTAAATAATAATAATGAACACTCTGAAAAGGAAATTAAGAAAATCTCATTTACAATACCATCAAAACAATCTCATTTCAATACCATTAAGAATAAACATAACCAAGGACGCGAAAAACTTATACAGTGAAAACTATAAAACATTGCTGAGAAAAATTAAAGAAGACACAATGGAAAGACATCTCATGTTCACGGATAAGAAGATTTAATGTTGTTAAAGTGTCATTATTACCCAAAGTAATCTACAGATTCAATGCAATCTCCATCAAAATTCTAATAGCAGAAATAGCAATACAATCTTAATATTCACTCAGAACCACAGAGGACGCTAAATAGCCAAAATAATCTTGAGAAAGAAGAACAAAGGTGGAGACATTACACTTACTGATTTCAAAGCCAGAGTAATCAAACCAATATGGTACTGGAATAAAGACAGACATATAGACCAATGGAACAGAATAGGGAGCCCAGAGATAAACCTATGCATATGTGATCAAATTATCTTTGCAAAAGTTGCCAAGAATTCACAATGGGGAAAGAATACTCTTTCAACAAATGGTTTGGGGAAAACAATATCCACATGCAGAAGAATAAAGTTGGACCCTTATCTTATACCACACAGAAAAATTATCTCAAAAAAAGATTAAAGACTTATATGTAATATTTGAAACTATAAAAGTCCAAGGAAAAAACATAAGGAAAAACTTCATGGCTTTGTTCTTGGCAATGATTTCTTGGCTATAACACCAAAAAAACACAAACAAATGCAAAAATAGCCAAGCGAGACTACAAAAACTAAAAAAAAATTCTGCATAGCAAACAATCAACAGAGTAAAGGATAATTAGAATGGGAGAAGATATGTGCAAACCATATATCTGATCAGGGGTTAATTTTCAAAGTACATAAGGAAATTTTTAACTCAGTAGCAAAAAGACAAATAATCTGGTTAAAAAATGGACAGATGATAGGGGCGCCTGGGAGGCTTGGTCGGTTAAGCGTCCGACTTTCACTTGGGTCATGATCTCGCGGTTCGTGGGTTCGGGCCCCGCATCAGGCTTTGTGCTGGCTGCCGGCTCGGAGCCTGGAGCCTGTTTCATAGTCTGTGGCTCCCTCTCTCTCTGGCCCTCCCCCTGCTCATGCTGTCTCTCTCTCCTAGAAATAAATAAAACATTAAAAAAAAAATGGACAGATGACTTGAATAGTTATGTCTCCAACGAAGACATACAAATGGCCGAGAGGTATTTGAAAAGATGCTCAACAACAATAATCATCAGGGAAATGCAAACCAAATTCATAGTAAGGTATCACCTCACACCTATCAGGATGGCCGTAATAAAACACAAACAGGAGCACCCAGTGGTTCAGTGGGTTAAGTGTCCAACTCTTGATTTGGGCTCAGGTCAGGATCTCACGGTTCATGAGATGGAGCCCCACATCAGGCTCTGTGTGGAATCTGCTCGGGATTCTCTCTCTCCCTCTCTTTTTGCCCCTCCCCCACTCATGCACTCGCACACTCTTTCTCTCTCTCTAAATAAATAAATAAGTAAACTTTGAAAAATAAAATAAATAAACATTAAACAAAACAAACAAAAAATAGTAAGTGTTGGTGAGGGTGTACAGAAATTGTAACCTTTGTGCCCTGTTGGTGGGAATGTAAAATGGTGTAAAATGGCTGCTGTAGAAAACAGTATGGAGTTTCCTCAAAAAATTAAAATAGAACTCCCATATGATCCATATTTATTGGATGGGCATTTATCCCAAAAGAATTGAAATCAGGGTCTTAAGGAGACATTTGTACCCCAATGTTCACTGCAACATTATTCATAATAGCCAAGAAGTGGAAACAAGTTAAATGTCTCTTGATGGATTAATGGATTAAGAGAATGTGATAGAACAGAATACTATCCAGCTGTACAGAAGACGACAGAGTCTGTCACATGCTACAAACATGAACAAACCAGGAGAACATCCTGCTAATTGAAATAAGCCAGTCACTGAACAACAAATTGTACATGACTATCTAAGGTAGTAAAAGCTCTTATAAAGGAGAATATGGTAGTTTCTAGGAGCTAGTGGGGAGGAGGAAACGGGTTGTTGTTGTTTAATGTGTGTACATTTCAGTCATGTAAGATGAAAAAGTTCTAGTGATGTGCTGTGCAACATTGTGGCTAGAGTTAACTATACTATATTGGACACTTAAAATTTTGTTCATGGGATTGGATTGAGGCACCTGGGTAGTTAAGTGTCCAACTTTGGCTCAGGTCATGATTTCACCGTTTGTGAGTTCAAGCCCAGCTTTGGGCTCTGTGCTGACAGCTCAGAGCCTGGAGCCTACTTCAGATTCTGTCTCCCTCTCTCTCTCTCTCTGCTCCTCCCCTGCTCATGCGCTGTATCTCTGTCTCAAAAATAAATAAAACAATAAGGAAATTGAAAAAAAAAATGTGTTCATGGGGTAGATCTCATGTTATGGCTTTGTTATCTCTCTCTCTCTCTCTCTAACACACACACACACACACACACACACTCACACAGTGTGTGTGCATGCCTGTGCACCTTGTGATTGGGGTCACAACAGCAAATGTTTGCAGGCCTACCCAGTATCATAAGTGTGTAAAGCTGGGCAAATACTGGAATGAGCATAGAATGTGGTGGGCTGTGATAAACCGGGAAACACATGTCCTGTTTACGGGGGACAGTCACACTCAGCCTCAGTCAATTGCTGCAGTTTGGACGAAGGGCCCAGTGTAGCCGGATTTAATTTTACCAAAGAAACTACAAAACTAAATTTTTATAGGAGAGTGCCCCATATTTAATTCAAAAATACTTAAAAACTCTCTTGGGCACCTTCTGCCTTACCCTGCAGCAAACTAAAACAGCTCCTGGTATGTTTGGCTAGAGAGTGAAAAATAGTTTATAATCCCTGAACTGGAAGTTTTTTTAAAATTTCTTTATTTTGTGAGAGCACATGCAGGAGGGGCAGAGAGAGGGAGAGAGAGAGGATCCCAAGCATGCTCTACACTATCAGCACAGGGCCCAATGTGGGGCTCAAACTCATGAATCATGAGATCATAACCTCAGCTGAAACCAAGAGCCAGAGGCTTAACTGACTGAACCACCCACGCACCTCATCCCTGCACTGGAAAATTAATTTGACATTTATATGCAGGATTGATTATAGAAGAATGTAATTAGGGGATTTTAGGTAAAAACTAGTGAAAACCTGAAGCAGAATGGAGGCAGGAGAAACATAGAGAGGAGAGCAGAGTGAAATGGAATTAACAACACAGACTGGCAGAACTAATCCACCCATTTGACATGGGTTGGGGTTGAGATGAAGGATAGAAAAATGTTTCCAAGTCTTGGAGCCGTTTGATAAGTAAATTGGAAACATTGTGCCCTTTATCTCTAATCCTTGAGTGTATATTTTCTACAAATAGGAATATTTTCTTACATAGACATAGTACAGGGACCAAAATCAAGAAATTGATACATTATCATTATCTAATTCATAGTCGTATTCCAATGAGGTCAGTTGTTCCAGTTAGTGTGTATTTTTTTAATGTGCTGAAAATCAATATCTAAACAGAAATTTAAAAATCCCTTGTAGAGAGGTAGCAGAAGCCTGTAACAAGGTGTTCTCTCACCTCATGTCTTCCCACTCCTTGGCAGTTCCCAGCCACCATCCAAACAGGACTGTATTATGGCCCACGGAGTCATGATGGAGAGTACTATCTTCTACCCATGCACAGGGTGAGGATGCAGTAATACTGAGGAGGAAAGTCCTCAGGAGAAAGCAGGCATTGGGAAACTCAGTCGCTCTGGCCTGCAGATGAGAAGTTCCATGTAGCAAATATTTATGAACCAGCTACCGTGAAGAATGCAGGAACGAGACATGAATGCTTATTAGGAAGGTCTGAGGAGGCTTCTTCAAGGAGACAGAGTTTGTGTTCAGCCTCCACGGAGAGACAGGACTTCTCCAGAATGGCCTGCTTCCTACACATACGAGATATTTTGGAAGCAGTCTGCTTGCTGGGTTAAAATTGTAATCCTGGGATTTATGCTTGGTTATACAGTTAAATATTTATAGGAATGGTGACATAATAGAATATATCGAACAGTAATGTGGCAAACAGGTTTGTTGTAAATTTGAACTGTGTGACAAATGTTTACCATTTTTCTAACTAGGACAGAAAATAGCTTTAAAAAGATAATGAGAAATGAGAAAATTGTTTACTAACGGATATAGAGTTGAAAATACTTTCTCTTTTTTTCTTCTTCTTTTTCTTTTCTTTTCTTTCTTTTCTTTTCTTTTTTTTTTTTTTTTTCCGTTCAGCCAAGTATCTCATTCTGGTATATGTCTGTTTTTCCTCCTGATTTGTCTACATCTTTTAGGGGAACTGTTATCATTTAACCTAAGTACTCTGTGCTTCCTTTTCAAGGTAAGGACCAAGGATCACGTGTTTGATAATGTTGGCCACCTCATCAGATACCACATGGATAATAGTTTGCCAATCATCTCTTCTGGAAGTGAAGTAAGCCTTAAACAGCCAGTGAGAAAAGATAATAATCCAGGACTTTTGCAGTCCAACAAATGACAATGTGGAAGTGCCATCACACTGATATTTCAAGAAAGTTCATTTTGTGTTAGGATACAAAGATAATCCAAACTTGGTTGATAGATAAAGTAGAGCACAAGCTGTGAAGTACATTTTCTTAAGAGCATCATGGGCTATGTCCTTTATATGACAAAGAACTAATACAGATTGATCTTCAGAAAGTGAAAATCAGAAAGGGGAAAAGGATTGGTCCATCTGGAAAGAAATTATACATATGCACGGATGTCACTTTTTAAGGCCATATTGCATCGATAGCAAGCTAAAAGCACAATTAAAATTTCCCATGCTAGAGACTCCTTAGATGATCTGCTGGGGCAGTGGTATGTGCCTTTCAACTTGATAATTTGGGGACATTTTCATATCGGGGAGATTAGTTCTAAGTATCTTCATATTCTATAACTAAAGAACTATTTGCCAAAAAAAAAATTTTTCCTTGTTACAAAAATAAGAAGCAATTCGCTTGATAGTTATTGACTTTATCACATTTTATGTTTAGTAGCACTTTCACTACAATGTTAAAATAAATTTCACCTTGAAGTTGGACCGTGTCTTTAACAGTGGAATCAAATCAAGGGCCACTGAAAGCATTGGTCTGGGCCTGTCCCACTTACTAGCTAAGGGTTGGGGCCTAAATTCTTTGGCCTAGTATTTCTCACTCTTTGCTAGTTGGACTCTTTGTATGCACCACAGAGCAAGCTGAAAAACCCAAATCTATCAGTCATGTCTGATTTCATTGTATTTCTTCCTCTTTCCTTCTCCTCTCCCTCCCACAAAGGAAGCTTATGAGTGCATGAATTTAAAACACAGCAGATAAACCAGTGTTCTTCATATTCAATATCACAGTTGGTTTCATTCTTGTTAATGTATTGACTCTGTTTGAAAGTATGGAGAAATATCCTCTTCATTGGCTATGACTGAATCTACATGTATCCTTAGCGTCTTTTTTAGATATGATCAGAGAAAATGCAGAAGGGAGAAAACATATTGAACGAAGTAGTTGGAAGGGTTTGCCACATGTAAGTACACTGGTAAACTAATGGTGTAATTAAGTGTTTTGTAGAGAAAAGTGCTGACGGTTTTCTCAATGTGACCATGAGCAAGCTGCTGAACCTGTCCAGACTCCCATTTTCTTGTCTGTGAAATAAGGGAGTTGAGCTAGGTGGATACAGAGATTTATCTCAGCTCTAACATAATATGAATCTATAAAAAGTAAATTTTCCATTTACTAGGGGTTAGTGTTGACAATTAGTTTGTATAATTGAAATGGCAACTTGAGCTCTTCCCTTTAGCCTACATCCATATTCCCAGACCCAATGGCACAAATGAAATCTGTATTTAGGTAGTGGAGACCCCAAGCCTTTTAGTCAAAGACATTGAACCTTTGGAGTGCTGTCAGGGTGATGGTAGAATTGGATTTGGTTGTCTGGACTAGCAGAAAACTGCTGCAGTCTTTTAGTCGTCTTTGCATATAATGGTTTGGCCATTGCTTCGGGATGTTTTTTTGTTTTTGTTTTTGTTTTATCCTGAGTAACCCAGACAGTTGCCTTAACCCCACTTCATTTTGGCTCTGTAGATACAACTTAACCTTTGTAATTGTGGTATATTTGCTAAATTTTAAGTAAAATATGAGAAAAATTTTTGGGCAGAAATCATTGGAAATCAAGCGCACTGAACTCTACTATTTTTTCTGTAAAGGTTTGTGATTTTATTTCTACTTCTACTGCCACTGATTGTTTAGGTAGGTTTGTTTCTTTTTATACAACTAGAAAGTAATGTCTCTTTCATCTGTTTTATATATACCTTGGTTCTTGATTATCCATCCTCAAAAAGGTGGGTCAGCATGAGTGTAGATCATGAAAATTTATGGGTGGATCCAGTCACCTTTCAGAGACTGAGCAGGGTTGTGGTCTCCGTCTGTTTGAAAAGAGTGTTAACTGGATCACAAGAAAAACTTCCTGATACAAATAGATGCAAAGAGTATAAGTGATGTGAGCAGTACATGGGCACTGGTACAAGAGGCACCAGTACATGGAAAATCAGTGTTTGACCATAATGTTATAGTAGTTAGATAAGAAAATACTGCACTTACCAAGTACCACAGACACAGTTAAGTCAGAATGACACAGCAGAAGAAATGTTGAATTGCATGCTATTTTAATGACACACATTTATCTTCATCTCTTTTAGAGTGGAAATCCATTTGCCTATAAATACCTGTAAACAACTTTTCAAAAAAAAATAAATGATTATTTCTTTGTGACAATTGACAGTATTTATTATGTCTGATATTTGGGATTTGGAAAATTTATCATATGCAGGATCCTGATCCTGACTGGAAACAGATGGCTCACTTAAATTGGGTAATTTGAGGAAAGCTTAATAAAACGACTATTTACAAAGGTGTGGGTGGAGTATGGGGCAACCACAGGGGAGGATGAGGTGCCCTGGGGCCAGTGACTGGTTAAGGGGAAAGCATAGTAACAGAATCTGGAGACAGTTGTGGAAGGGCTGCTGGAGGTGTGGCCTCCAGTGGAGGGGCTCTCACAGCCCTGGTGACCCCACAGGAGGAGGCTGGGAACACTATATTTAACGGAAGAAGGATAGCCTCTTCAACAAATGTGATTAAAGTAATTGGACGTCTGTAGGCAGGAGAACAAACGTCACACTTCACATAAACATAAACTCAAATGGATTATGGATTTAAACATAAAATATAAAACCGTGAGACTTTTAGGAAAGAAACGCACAGGAAAAAAATCTTTAGGATACAGGGGCAGGCAGAGTTTTTAGACTTGATATGATCCATTAAAGGAAAAATTAGTACATTGTATTTCATCAAAATAATAAATCTTTATTCTTTGAAAGACTCTGTAAAGAGGATGAAGGGCAAGCAATATAGACTGGGAAAAAATATTTGTAAACCACTTATCCGACAGAAGGCTAGTATCTAGAATATATTTTTAAAAAGCCCTCAAAACCCAACAGTAAAAAAACCTAATTAAAAGTGGACAAAAACCATGAAAAGACAATTCACTGAAGATATATAGATGGCAAGCAAGCACATGAAATGTGTTCAAAATCATTAGCCAGTCGGGTCATGACCTCATGGTTTGTGAGATCAAGTTCTGTGTCAGGCTCTGCGCCGACAGCCCAGAAGAGCTTACTTGGGATTCTCTCTCCCTTTCTCTCTGCCCTTTGTGCATGTACACACACACACACACACACACACACACACACACACGCGCGCTCACTCTTAAATAAGTAAACTTAAAAAGAATCATTAGCAAGTAAGGAAATGCAAATTAAAATCACAATTAGATTTTAGTATACACATATCTGAACAGAAAGTGAAAAATATTGACAAATACCAAATACCAAATGCTGGCTCATTGAGGAGAAAGTCAGTCACATCCATTCCCGGTGGAAATGTAAAACAGTACAGCCACTCTGGAAAGCAGCTCGGTAGTTTATTTAAGAAACTAAACATGCAGCTAACATTCAACCCAGTAATTCTACCGCTGGGCTTGGATCACAGAGAAATGAAAACTTACGTTTATACAAAAACTTGGACAGGAATGTTTATAGTAGCTTTGTTTGTAATGACCTAAAACTGGTAAAATCGCAGATATTCCTTCCAGGTGAGTGGATAAACAAATTGTAGTACAGACATACCATGGAACACTACTCAGCAACCAAATGGAATGACCTACTGTTGCATACAACTGGCTAAATCTCCAGAGAATTATGCAGAGCAAAAAAAAAAAGCTAACCCCAAAAGGTTACAACACTGTAGTCCTTAGGACTGTATTTATGTAACATTCTTGAAAGGATAAAATTATGGAAATGAAGAATAAATTAGGTGTTAAGGAGGGCGCAAGTGGGAGGGAGGAAAGTGGATACGGTTATAAAAGGGCAACATGAGGAATCGTTGTATGATGTGATTGTTTTGATTTTGACTGTATCAATGTGGATATCATGATTGTGATAATGTACTATATAGTTTTGGGAAAGATGTTATTATTGGTGGAAACTGGATAAAGCTTAAAGGAGATCTGCCTGTATTGTTTCTTGCAACTGCATGTGAATCTGCAATTTTTCCAAAATAAAAAATTTAATTCAAAAAACGTTTGGGGGTAAAACTGGTTTCACCGTTGACACTTTCACTGAATGTGATGGGAGGATCCTCTTGGTTATCCTAGGATATCCTAGGTCCTATCGTGCCAGGACCAGGAGGGGTCAGCTGGATGAACTTTATGAAGCCACCTTCATGTTTGAAGGGCCCCAAACATAATGTTTGTTATCATCTCTGGAGATACGCTGACACTATCAAAGGATGGCAAACACAGCTATCGTGTGAGACATTGCCAGCTCTACCCAGACCCTCTCAGATCCCTGAAGTCATTTCTGCATGGCCCTCTGCTGGCTTCTGTGTGTTTGCTCCTAACCGCCTGCAGAACGACTGACTTTTGTTTCTGAGGACAGCCTCAGGTAAGGGGAGCTGCTGTGAGTCACCAGGAGCCAGAGATGCCTGTCCCTAACAGCTTTCTGTGGAAAGCCCTTCCTTAATAAGTCCTATATGTGCACTCAAATTTCTATCCCAGAGTTCACTTTTGGGAACCTAACCCAAGGCAGAAGAACATCAAATAACTTTAGATGGGTGTCCCATTACTGGACTAAGTGTTCAAATACATCAATATTTTTAAGAAATCCTGTAATTTTCAGGCTGCCTGGGTGGCTCAGTCGGTTAAGTGTCAGACTTTGGTTCAGGTCATGATCTCACAGTTCATGAGTTAGAGTCCCATGTCGGGCTCTGTGCTGACGTCTCGGAGCCTGTAGCCTGCTTCAGATTCTGTGTCTCCTCTCTCTGCCTCACCCACACTTGCACTCTGTCTCTCTCTCTCTCAAAAATAAATAAACATTTAAAAAATTTAAAAAAAGAAATCGTGTCATTTTCTTATGAATGGTATCATCACATTATATTTTGTTAATCTGCATTGAACATGTTATGTAAGCATTTCAAATACACACCCATTTTATGATCTTGTTTTGGTACTTCTTTCTTTCCTTTTCAAACTACTGACTGTTTCAAGTAACAGAATCGGGATGGTATCTGGGAGAGTCTGCATTTCACATTCAAATATAATTTTTGCAGCCTTGGAGCTTTATCAAATGGTCGCTGTCACTTCTGATGGGTTTTCTGATTCAAAACCTTGGTGTGAATCCTAAACATTAAGTCCAGGCAATTGGCTCTAACACTTTTGGCCAAAGACCATAGAAGGGGCAAAAGACCTATTGCTCCAAATAACTTTCATCCCTCAAAACTTGTTTTCTTGTTTCTTTCTTTGTTTTTTGGTAGTGAAAAACTAACTCAGTGACAACAAAGAACTGAAGAGGAATGGTAGAAATTGTTTATTTATTTGCTTTTAAGGGAGAAATATCATTCACATTATTTTATTTTATTTTTCTTTTATAGTTTATTGTCAAGTTGGTTTCCATATAACACCCAGGGCTCATCCCCACAAGTGCCCTCCTCCATGCCCATCACCCCCCTTCCCCTCTCCCCCACCCCCATTAGCCCTCAGTTTGTTCTCAATATTCAAGAGGCTCTCATGGTTTTGCCTCCCTCCCTCTCCCCAACTATTTTTTCCCCTTCTCCTCCCTCATGGTCTTCTGTTAATTTTCTCCTGTTCCACTTATAAGTGAAAACAAATGGTATCTATCTTTCTCTGCCTGACTTATTTCACTCAGCATAACACCCTCGAGTTCCATCCATGTTGCTACACATGGCCAGATTTCATTCTTTCTCATTGCCATGTAGTATTCCATCGAATAGATAAACCACATCTTCTTGATCCATTCCTCAGTTGATGGACATTTAGGCTCTTTCCATGTTTTGGCTATTGTTGAAAGTGCTGCTATGAACATGGGGTACATGTGCTCCTATGCATCAGCATTTCTGTATCCCTTGGTAAATTCCTAACAGTGCTATTGCTGGGTCATAGGGGAGTTCTATTGTTAATTTTTTGAGGAACCTCCACACTGTTTTCCAGAGGGGCTGCACCAGTTTACATCCCCACCAACAGTGTAGGAGGGTGCCCATTTCTCCACACCCTCGCCAGCATCTAGAGTCTTCTGATTTATTCATTTTAGCCATTCTGACCAGCATGAGGAGGTATCTCAGTGTGGTTTTGATTTGTATTTCCCCGATGAGGAGGGATGCTGAGCCCTGTTTCATGTGTCTCTTGGCCATCTGGATGTCGTCTTTGGAGAAGTGTCTGTTCGTGTCTTCTGCCCATTTCTTCACTGGATTATTTGTTTTCGGGTGTGGAGTTCGGTGAGTTCCTTATAGATTTTGGATACTAGTGCTTTATCCGATATGTCATTTGCAACTATCTTTTCCCATTCTGTCGGTTGCCTATTAGTTTTATTGATTATTTCCTTTGCCGTGCAGAAGCTTTTTATCTTGATGAGGTCCCAATAGTTCATTTTTGCTCTTGATTCCCTCGACTTTGAGGATGTGTCAAGTAACAAATTGCTGCGGTTGAGATCAAGGAGGTTTTTTCCTGCTTTCTCCTAGATCTAGGGTTTTGATGGTTTCCTGTCTCACATTCAGGTCCTTGATCCATTTTGAGTTTATTTTTGTGTATGGTGTGAGACAGTGATCTAGTTTCATTCTTCTGCATGTTACTGTCCAGTTCTCCCAGCACCATCTGTTAAAGAGGCTGTCTTTTTTCCATTGGATATTCTTTCCTGCTTTATCAAAGATTAGTTGGCCCTACATTTGTGGGTCCAATTCTGAGTTCTCTATTCTATTCCATTGGTCTACATGTCTGTTTTTGTGCCAATACCATACTGTCTTGATGATGACAGTTTTGTAGTGGAGGCTAAAGTCTGGGATCGTGATGCCTCCCATTTTGGTTTTCATTCACATGATTGTATATTGCAAAATACTGCCCTATGAATTTTTTGAAATATGAATAATTTTATCACTTGCCTTGATAGTATGTTGTCAGTTATTTAAACAGAACAAATTTATACCTAATACATTTCCATAGCATATAAGCAAACTTCAGAGGAATTATAAATTGATGACTTCAGTAATAGATGAATAATGACAAAACTGAACCTGAACTTGTATATTATTTTGAAGCCATTATAGAAAAAGTTGAAATTCATGTATTAAAGTAGTTAACACTACACACAGTTGAGTTATTCAAATAGCTTACAACAAAACTTAACTGATATTAAGCCAAGCAAAGATAGTTCATAATTAAGATGTGGAATAATAGCTCTTAAAACCCACAATTGCCTGGGATTGATACTAATATTTATGCTCTTCTTCCAAAAGTATTTCAGTTATATTCAAGTATGCACCAGGAGGAGTTTTACAATGTTGCACATATAAGTGATGAAAAACCATTCTTGGTGAGCTTAAATAATGTGATACTTTTAACTTAGCAAATTCTAAACACTAGTAACCCCTCATTATCTTACTTGGTTGATTCCTAGTAGGTAAACTTTAGTTGTATATAAAAATAAAAGCCTCGAAAATTGCAAGTTATTTTCACATGAGAACTGAAGCAACAACAAATATGGTTTGTAACATTTATGAACCATCAGGAAAATCATTGAGGCCCACCAGTGGGCTGTGGATCATACTTGGAGAATCACTGGTTTAGACTTTTCAGATATGATCTATTGTCACAAATGGGTCTTAGTCATAAATGTTTGGTTGCAAGAAACGAAAATGCATCTGCATTAACTTCCTGGGGTTACTGCAACAAAGTACCACAAACTGAGTGGCTTAAAACAATGGAAATGTATTCTCTCACAGTACTGGAGACTAAAAGTCTGAAACCAAGGAGTTGGCAGAGCCATGTTCCTTCTGAAATTTCTGGGGAAGAATCCCTTGCCAGGTTCTGGCGGCCCTGGGTGTTTTCCCTGGCTTATGGCAACGTAACTCTGCCTTCATCTTCACATGGCTGTCTTCTGGTGTGTCTTTCTGTGTCTTTACCTCTTCTTTTTTGTTTCTTTTCTTTTTTTGGGGGGGGGGAATTACAAATTCAAAAAAATTTTTTATAGTTTATTTTTGAGACAGAGAGAGACAGAGCATGAGTGGGAGAGGGGCAGAGAGAGAGAGGGAGACACAGAATCTGAAATGGGCTCCAGGCTCTGAGCTGTCAGCACAGAGCCCAACACGGGGGTCAAACCTATGAACCGTGAGATCATGACCTGAGCCAAAGTCGGACGCTTAACCGACTGAGCCATCCAGGCGCCCTGGAAATCACAAATTTTAAAAGTAAACTCTGTACTACAGTAATATATTTATGTGTGTGTGTGTGTGTGTGTGTGTGTGTGTGTATACAATTGGCACACAATGTTATGTTGGTTTCAGGTTCCTCTTCTCTTAAGGACATCAGTCTTAGAGTTAGGCCATCCTTATCTGTATTAACTAATTACATTTGCAAAGATTCTATTTCCAAATAAGGTCACATTCTGAGTTCTGGGTGGACATGAAGTTTGGAGGGGGGTGCTATTTAAGTATTTAGGGAAATGACCCAAGTCAGCTCCAGTCAAAAGGTGTTTTAAGGTTCAGATTATCACAGGACCCAAGGAAAAGCTTAACTGTTAGCTGTCACAAAGTGTGAGAACCAGACAGGTCTATGGCTTTGAGTGACAGCAGTTCATGGTCTTCAGTCTCATCTCCCCCATATACATATACTTCCATAAATGGAAGTAGCAAATTTCCCATAAAATATAGACAACTGTAATTAAAAGTCTGCTTCTCTTCTTTTTGTCATACATACATAAACCTGTATGTTTACCACCTGACTCAGTTTCATTACGTCTTATTTTAGTTACTTGGGAAGGGAATATGAGTGGCCCAGCTTGGTCCGGTGTTCACCTTTGAGCTGGTCAGGCATGGCCAGGTCTTGGGTTGGTGGGGAAGTGATGGTAGTAAAGTTACAGTGGCTGTGGGAAGGAGTAGATTTGGTGATTAGAGGCTTAATTAGTGCAGGCATTCTGATCCATGTGTCAGTATTAAATGATTCCCTAGAATAGTGATTGGTGCAAAGTGGATGCTCAAAAAAATATTATTGAATATACTACAAATGATGTTCTGATCTACCTAAGTTAAATAACATTCAGTTAAATAGTGTTTCTACATTTTAGAAGTTCTTTCACACAATCTCATTCATCCTTTTTACAATCCTGCAAAGTAGATATTATTCTTATGTTTAAATAAGAACTTTGAGACTCAAGGATTAAAAAACTGTGGATAAAAGCTAGTGGGTAGGAGAGCTGGAACTCGAACTTGGAACATTTTTAAGTTCGGTGCTCTTTTAAGGATAGCACTCTTTATTTCATAATGGCCTGATAGCTTTGACACCAAAGAGAAGGTAGGAAAAAGGAAGAATGATGGTTTAGCTACACCCTTATGTATGTTTTGAATGGAAAGAACCACATCTCACCAACAGCATATTTCCCCTAGAAACAGAAACGAGTCTGGTAGAGGTAGCGTCGCTCCCAGCTCACAGGTGTGTCTGTTTAAAAAATGCAAGATAAATATTGACCCAACATTCCAGAGGTAATATCTTGTCTAGCACTCAACGCCTTTGGAAGATTTTCTGTCTTTGCCAACATTTATTTTGTTGCCCCAGGATGATTTTGTCTGCTTGTGTTTCTCTGGATATGTCAAGTTCATTCCTTGTGTACACCATACCTTACTTCTATAGCATGGTTTTCCTGTTTCTTCAGGCATCAAGCTCTTCTATTCACTGCCCCTTTCCAGCATACATCTCCACTCATACCTCTAAATATAAGAATCCTTTACTTTTGGTGGTCTGGTTTCACCTTGCAATCACTCATGCTAACAACCTTCCTGTTGACTCTCTTTTCCTCTTCTTCCAAGAACTTTGTCTTATAGATCCTTTCTTTGGTGCTCATTTTGCCCCAGAATCATCACCCGTTCTTATATTGCATGTAGTAAACTATTTTTTTGTGATACGTGTGTGTGTGTGTGTGTGTGTTATTTCCTTATGTAAGCAACTTGCACTGCTAAAGAGTATGATTATCTGGAGTGTAAGCATCCTACCTCACATTTTATATTCAAGCATCTAGGCCTGGAACTACACAAGATAGGCAGTCAAGAAAATTTCATTGATTATACCTATAACTCTACCCAACTCCATTTTTAAAGGCAAGGGGCTCTGACTTATACTATGCATGTTTTGCATGACAAATGTACTTAAATCTCCCATTTAATATAATATTAAATACAAATAGCTCTGGATTTGAAGACAAAGGAGATGTATTCAAATTCTTCCTCTCACATTAGCTGTGTAGCTTTGGACAAGTCACTTAATTTTTTTTTTTTTTTTTTTGGTCAGTCCTAGTTCCTCACAGGTTTGTTGTGAGGACCAAGTGAGCTAGTGTCTGTGAAAGAACTTACAAATTCTAAACCACTGTGTAAGGGATGATAAACATTGTCTCCCCATGTGCTTTGCCCCCCTTTTGTCTTTTATATGTTCATCTCTGTGTTTGTGGGCAGGGACCACTAAGCTTCCTTAGCATTCCCTCTTAATCCAAGCCTAGTTCCACTAACAGATACCTTGGCTCAGGTTTCAACAACTGTCATTTACCTGAAGGCCTTTTACTCGCATTTGCTGGCACACAAGTCTTCATTTATTTGTTCATTCATTTATTTGCTCATTTAACAACTTTGAGTGCCCACCAGGAATCATGAAGCATGCTTGATGTTCAAGGAGCAATGTGAGTACCTCAAGATATTAATATGAGTAAATCAGACACTCAACTAATTGTAGAAGATAATAAGAACCATAAGATACGTATACTGTGTACAGATGTAGGAGAGGTATTTCTGCCAAGGGAGGGAAGTGTGTCATGAAGGTCTTCAGAGGAGGAGCTCATTTATCTTGAATACTCAGGAGGTAAGTAAGATAGGGCAGTATGGGTGAAAGAAAGAGCTTCAGTAAAACAAAAGCATTCTGGGAACCATAGGCAGCTCAGCCAGAAATTTCACTCACTTATTGCTATGGATTGATAGTACCTATTATAGGCATAACCTTAGGCTAGTTGATGGAGTTACAGGGGGAGTGTAGGCATCACCAGGATGGGATAGTGAGGTAGCAGAAGAAAACTAGTCAGTTTATGAAGAGCCTTAAACAACCATTTTACTCCATACCATAGCAGAAAGGGCTTTCTCATATGTATGGGGAAGGGTTAAAAAGATATGTGAACCTACAGCTACCAACTCCTTGATATTCACTGGAACCCTTTAACCTGGAAAGTAGATACAGAATGGGCTTTAGTGCACACTGGGCAAAACTGTCTTAAAGGACAGGTTACCATCTACGAAGTGGCCAGAACATTCAAGTAGTGAATAACCAAAGACGTGGGAAAATGTGTTATCTCATCAGTAACGAAAGAAACACAAATTCAAACAAGGCAGGACCCAGTAAGCAAGAAGACAAAGTAAAAGTACATCTAAGCCTGTTTGGGAGACGGGGAAGCAGGTATCTTAGAGAAGGGCAAGAGCAAAAACCCTGAAGGTAAGCGTTCGATGGGGAAAGCGAGGGATTCTGTATGTGCTGCAGCCGAGAACTGAGGCTTAGGGATTGAGTGAGCAGGGTGAGGGGGAACCAGGTGGTGAAGGAAGGGGCAACTGGCCCCGGACAAGATGGGGTTCTTCCTCGCCAAAGGCCAGAGAACAGGCGCTTGGGCATCTCTAAGCAACCATAAGCCCGCCCCCTCCGGAGTCTATCCTTTCGTAATTGGATCACTCATCCACCAATGGGAGCACAGGAGGAGCTTCCCGCCACCTCTGGCGCCCGCTTTCAAACAGCCATGCATTTGCAACTGCAGGTGGACTTCTCGACCAAGCTTGAGAAAGGCGGAGACTTCCGCCTCTGCTCCCAGCCCCAGACGTCATGGCCCCGCCCACCGGGTCCGCTTCTGGCCGGCGATTGAAGGACGCGGCTGCTCGTCAATGGCCTCAGCACTTCTGGTTCGGTTGTGACGAGGAAGGAGCTAGCCGATTAGATCCCGGGTAAGGGGGTTTGTTAGAAGTCGGTCTTTGGCGGGGGCTAGGGTTTCCCCGTGGGATAGCATCCGTAGCCTCCGGTGAGTTTCGCTTCTCAGCTGGGCTTGGAGCTGGGGTTGGAGGAGGTGCGGGGTCCTCAGGATTCTGGCTGAGGCTTCCCGAGGGCTGACCCGCCCCCTCCTCAAATCAGGTGGTGGTGGACTGCCCGCGGGTTGCGGGACTCAG
This sequence comes from Proteles cristata cristata, assembly GCA_017311185.1. Lineage (NCBI taxonomy): Eukaryota > Metazoa > Chordata > Mammalia > Carnivora > Hyaenidae > Proteles > Proteles cristata. The sequence goes on along the minus strand of JAESUZ010005330.1, from coordinate 2,188,306 downwards.
GCTTTGACTTTGAGTGTCATCAAGACTTCAAGTCCATACTAATAAGTGACGTGTGGGAAGCCCTCCTCCCGCCCTCCAGGCTGTTGGGGTAACCCTGAGACGCTATCCTGGGGACCCCCGCTGTGTCACCCTGGTGTCGCGCCTGGCTCACAGTGGGTGCTCTGTACACGTGTTTGGACCGAGTGCATGTGACGCTGGCAGCCAAGGCCAGCCAAGCCCGCATCCCCGAGGCACCCTGTGCAGGCATTCTGCAGCTTCGCTCTCGCCGTACCTATTTATTGTGCTGTAATTGACGCCACGGAGTTCCTTGGTAAGGCCACTGATTTCTTCCGTCGTTCAGCCTGTGGGTGAACTTGGCTGCATTCCTCAGGCACCCCGAATCGACTTGTCTAAGCTGCTGTCATTAGCACTGATCACAGATTATTGCCATCATTTGTTTAAATGTCTATTCTCTTTTCCTCCACCAAGTCCTGTTAAATTTTGTAATCTTGAACAGTGCTTGGCAAGTAATTGTTGAATAAATGACTAGGCCTCTTAAGCTTACTTTTGCAAGTCTAAAACAAGCTAGTGTGTTCTGGCTATTTTCATTCTTGAAGCTCTAGCATGTAAGCAAGTAAGAGGAATTTCCTAGGGCTATATAAACTCCCTTTGTGGCAGTTAACCTTTCCTATCTTATAATCAGGAACTTAAGTCTGATTTAAGCTGAATTTCACCATACCCTTCACCCTGCACAGCAGTTTATATGCACTTCCTAGATATGTAAATACACTCAACGAAGTGAGAGGCTGGAATTGAAGCCATAAGAAAAGTATAAGAAATAGAGTTTGAAAGCGCGAGTGACTAATGCCATGGGGGAACAGGAGTGGGAAGGCATCCTCATCCCAGAAGAGGTTACATTATTTGATAAGGTTTCCCAAAGGCTGCACATTTCTCAGATGTACTGAATGGTCTTTGTTTAACCTCTTTTGTAACTGCAGACTCCTGTTGATCAGCGATAATGTTATAATTTTAAAAAAAAACGGAAATGTATTGATTGGTAGTAGTGCTAAGCGCCTTATGGTCATTATCTTGTGAATATTCACAATCTTTGAGGTAGGTACTATTTTTGCCCCCATTTTATTAATGAAAAGATGGAAACCGAATGCTCAAGTTTGCACAGCTGATAAAGAGCCAGAATTGAGCCCAGGTTGTCTGCAGGAGTGCCCTTATTCTTAACCACTGACAGCGGTATTGTGTTCTTTGTAATGTAAAGTCTTTTCTTTGAAATTTCTCTCAGCCTTCCTTTCTTTTTAATTTGTGCTTTACACTCTCCTCTGTTATAAACTTTATTACTATGTATCATTGTAACTATTAATTTATATCATTGTTTCTCTAAGGGACTGTAAGCTCCATATGGCTGGTATGATGCCTTTGATATATCTAGGATATAAACTGACACACAGTAGGTGTTGAGTAAAATTTTATTGAAATCATGAATCTTATAGGGCCACATGAATGTATCATTCATTCAACAAATATTCATTGTGTGCCTACTATGTGCAGAATATGGGGGACATCCATTTTAGTTCTGCCTTCAGAGAGTTTATAGGTTTTTGGATGAGACAAAAACAAGTGCTTTTGGTTTTTAATATTTTGTCCAACTAAACACTCATTGGTTTTCTTCTCATTGCAAGAAGGGCAAAGGAAACCAGGGACAGCAAAGGTGTACTGAGACTGAGCCCTTCTGACCTGCTTTAAAAAAAGGAAAAGAGAGAACAGAACATAGTCACAGTCTTGTTAATAGGTTCAGAAAAAGTGATCTCTCTGGGAAGAAAGTATTAACTAGTTTGCTGTTTAAAAAAAAGAATACAGTTGGGGCGCCTGGGTGGCTTCGTCGGTTAAGCGTCTGACTTTCGCTTAGGTCATGATCTCGCGGTTCGTGGGTTCAAGCCCCGCGTCGGGCTCTGTGCTGACTGCCAGCTCAGAGCCTGGGGCCTGTTTCAGTCTGTGACTCCCTCTCTCTCTGACCCTCCCCTGCTCACGCTGTCTCTCTCTCTCTCTCCTAGAAATAAATAAAAATATTTAAAAAAAAAAAAGCATACAGTGCACTTACTCTGCATCTTGATTTTTTAATGATCAGTCAGTAAATATAGAAATATTTCATTATTTCTATTAGTAGTATAGTATTGCCAAATTTGTTCAAAAGTACTTTTACTAGGGCGAGTGTTTTCAATAAATTAATATGGTTGTTTTCAGGATGGTTTTTGCAGTTCGTACTTTTTACCAATCATGAGGATACCTGTTTCCTACAAAATAGCCACCACTAGGTGTTATTAACTTATTTTTCAACTTAGTGGTTGAAAATCATTTTGTTGTTTAAATGACACTGTGAATTCTGCATGAGTTTACACATCTTTTCAAGTTAATTGAGCATTTTCATTAAAAAAATGAATTGTCATGTCAGTTGCCCATTTTAAATTGGGTTGTTTGTCTTTTTCTGGGAGTTGTAATTTGGGATTTATTCATGTGTTTTGCAAATAGATTTCATTTTATACATTATTATCTTCTGATTTTGTTAGTATATTTTGTACATATTTGACATGTTAATTGATGTCTTTTGTCGTATAAAGATTTTATTTTTTGTGGTTAAATTTCTGTCAAGTTTTTCCTTCATGGCTTTTGGGATTACCGTCTATTTTTTTCTTCTAAAGTAGTCTCTTTTTCTGAATATTATAGTTTTCATATATCCTTATTTTATGATAGCAGTGGTAATTAGTAGTGATTAGTAAGTTGAGGAAGGGGCGACTTTGGCTCAGGTGATGATCTCATGGAGCCTGGGTTCGAGCTCTGCATCGGGCTCTGTGCTGACAGCTAGCTCAGAGCCTAGAGCCTGTCTTTGGATTCTGTGTCTCCCTCTCTCTCTGACTCTCCCCTGCTCACACTGTCTCTCTCTCTCTCTCTCAGAAATAAATAAAAACATTAAGAAAACAATTTTAAAAAATAAGTTGAGGAAAAGCATTAGCTTTATTTTTAATTTTAGTTAAAATACTATTTATTTCCTTATTTGTTTATCTGTCCACCGTATCAGATTTCTCTTTATGCCTAAAATCGTTTCTTAAGGTCTCCAGTGGTTTGCACTTTTGAGAAGAAAAGCTTATTTGTATCTTTTCTTCCCTTGGCTAAACAGATTTTGGTCTTTAAATATATTTTCAGGTCTCTTTAATGACTTGGTTTGGATTAAAAAGCCATTCAGAAAAGACAGTTTGGTCTTTTACATTCTTTTCACCTAAAAATGAAAATACTTTGCAGAATTCACTATTTCCTGAGAAAAAGTAGCTCTTTATTTAAAATGCTGTATTTAACAAGGCAGTTATAAATCTGAATGTTCTGTTTTAATATTCAGTAGTAATTGATGGCATGTTAGGAAAGGATTGAAAAAGAATCTCCTTTCTTTTACCTAATACAGGAGAAATTAACCCAAATCCATATTCTGGCTTTAACTATAAAATATAGGAAGAGGTAGACAATACTATAAATATCAGTAAAAGCAGTAAAGATTATTATTTTTTTAATGTTTATTTTTGAGAGAGAGAGAGAGAGAGAGAGAGTGCACGAGTGGGAGAGGGACAGAGAGAGAGGGAGACACAGAATCTGAAGCAGGCTCCAGGCTCTGAGCTGTCAGCACAGAGCCTGATATGAGGCTTGAACTCATGAACTGCAAGTGAGATCATGACCTGAACTAAAGTCAGATGCTTAACTGACTGAGCCACCCAAATGCCCCAGGAAAGATTATTTCTGCCTGGAGAATTCAGGGGGATCCTTAAGGTCTGACTTAATCCAATTTTGTTTAAGGAGTCAGGGTTTAAATGGGCTATTTTCATTTTCTGTTGATTCTATAGACCTGATGATCACTTGTGGTAGTGAAAACACCCTAGAGACCTGAGCTTGTGAGAGTGTTTTTCCCTCAGGGTTTCAGCTGTATTTATACATACTTTACATTCAGATCTCCACCTTAAGTAGCTGCTGGGTGGAGACAGGTTTAGATTCCCTAAGCTTAGGTATTTTCCCTCTCAATGAGAAAGTGCACGTGTCCTGTCCTTCTAGCTCTGGAACGAAGGAGCGGTCTGGTCTAAGAAGCAGAAGCTGGAAGGGTTTGTGTTGATGTACACAGTTTTAGTTGTTAAGAATTAAAAGGAATGGGCTGGTTGTAGGGACCAGAGAGGTTTGAAGGTAGACTGTAAATTAGAGTTTGGACAAGAAACGTACGTACTTCAGTCCTTGAAAAGCAAAAACTCCACGATTGGGGATTTTCAGCATTAAAATTCATATCTGTGTTAGCCTGTAATGCCATATTTCATCTATCCTAAGGTGCACATTTTCTTTTTGAATTTTAATATCTACAAAGTCAGGTTGCAGTTTAAAATTAATGAGGTGTCATAATTTAATTGGCCATATATTTTTCTTAGTGGTATAAATGGACCTGTGTCCTACCATCAAAGGTGCGTCAGGTCTGATGAAGTGGAATATCTTTTGCTTATAGAGCTCATGGCTTACTATAAAGGTTTGTGATCATAGTTCTCGGCTGTTGACATGAGGGAGCCGCGTTCTTTATGGTAAAATGTATTTGGATTCCTGGGCCTCTGCTTCTTATTTCACTTCCAACTTAATGACATTTTAGAGCCCGAAAAAGTGCAGTCAATGAGTTGTGGCTCGGGCTCACATCAAAGTGTGTTTCGCTGGCATGCAGTGGAGTGAAGGGCAGGCAGGCAGCAGTAGGCCGGGTAATTGATGATGCCCGCCCACCTTCTCGCCGGGGTCTTTTGGAGCTTTGAAATTCTAGGTAGTTTCTGTGTAGTGTGATTTCCTCAGTATAATTCAAGTCACCGGCACGCTTTTGACTGTACGTACTTGAAAACCCACCTCCTGGTGCCGCCTCTGCCACAGCAGTGACGCGCTACAGAGAACTCTCGTTGTTGCTTTTGGAACGGGCACTCTACAGGGGTACAGCTTCACAGTCTTCACCGCCGTTTTACTAAAATCCGATGTTACCAAGCTAAAGAGCAGGACATATAATGCTTATATTTTGGTTGTGTACTACATGGAGTTTACCAGGTTGCAGATGGCTTTTGGGTGGCAGTCGTTAACTCAGAATTCAGCGGCTCTCTTTTTGTAAAAAATGACCTTTGGATTCGTGATACACAAAGGACGAAACACATTGTGGAGGGTTATTATCTTTCCCATATTTAATAAGTCAGTCCCTCTGAGCACATTCTTAAAATTTTTGTTTTGGCATATTTCTAGTTAATTATGTTGTTTGTTTTCTGTATGTGAACAAAAATCTCGGTGTTTTAAGGTATACTTTCCAGGCCACAAGAAATGTCTAGTCACAGGTTTATTCGCTTTTTGCGTTTTTTTTTTCTTTTCTGTGAATTATTGCCATGCAGCTATTTTCTGTGAGTCACAATTAATTTATAAGTATAGTCTTTATAATTGGAGTACTAACCATTTGTCATGCATAGGTTACATGTATCTTTCCCCTGACCTCTGTTGTCTTCTTTGTGTGTTGCATCTCTTGTGTGGTTTGGCCTACGGGGTTTCCGTGGGGCATTTGGAAACCAAGTGTCTCTCCCTTTCTAGAGGAAGACCATGTCGTTAGATTTTGGCAGCGTGGCACTGCAGACACAAAATGAAGACGAAGAATATGACAAAGAAGACTATGAAAGGGAGAAAGAGGTGAGTTACTCAGAAAAAAGACTAACCCAATCTTAAACAGTTTTCTTTCCTGATCGGAATTATATCACCTTGTGTCATTTTGGAGAATGCATAATTTTTTTTTATCACCTCCTAAAAACCTGATGAGTATTGGAGCTTTTAAAAGGTGGTTGAGCAGAATGCTTCCTTTTCTGGCATAAGACTAAAACAGTAAATGGTTAGATTCTTGAAAATCTTTTCATTGAGGAGGTAGTGATTGGCTTTGGAGGCCGACACCTAGTTTCTGGTTGCTTGGAACATTGCCTTGGACAAGTCCAACAAGGTTCTTTGCTTCAAGTAGCTTATACCCTCATGCAGGCAGACAATAAACAAGAGGAGTAAGTCATTCGAGTGAGTGATAGTTCAGCACTGATAAATGACAGGGAAACAAGATAGAGTGATATTAAAGCAACTGGCCGGCGCTGGCGAGGAAAGGTCTTTTGTAGGAGGAAATGCCAGAGCCGAGACTTGACTCACAAGGAGCAGCCATACAGTAGCCTGAGGGAGAATGCTCTAGGCCAAGACACCCACCGAGTGTAAAGCCCTCTGTATCTGCAGAGCAGCCAGAAGGCTGTGGTGTGGGGCTTGTGTAACCAAGGGTGGAGATAGGGTGAAGAGGTGGGCTGCGGCCAACTCATTGTATGTCATGGTAAGATGTTTGTGTTTTATTCTGGGAGCAGTGGGAATGATGATATTTTTAAAAGATCTTACTGTATGCTGCGTGGTGAATAGACTCAAGGAGAAAGGGAGTAAAAGATATTTTATGTCCGTATATAAGAGTTGAACAGAATTCCTGACACATAGTAACATTGAGGAAATGGTGATAGTAGTAGTAGCAATGGTGAAAGTCAATTTAATAGGATTGTTTGACTTTCTTGCCTGACTATGATGATAGCTCCTTTTGTATTGAGACTATGCTTGATATGATCCATTTTCTAATATATAAAACAACTCTTTTTAGTAGTTACTGGAGACCATTAGTGTTAACAGGAAGAAGAGAGTAGGGTCAGTTGCCCAGGTAGCTGGCAGTAGAGTTAGGATAGAGATAGAAAACTGGCAGCTCGGTGGATTTTTGTCCATAGACATTTTGTATTGTTTGGCTACACAGTGTTTTTCAAAGTTCAATCTATATTTAAAGATTGGAACATTTCATGTAACAACCCAGAGTGCTGGCTTGTCTTGAAACGTCCTAAGCCCTGGCTACATGTGGCCTGTGTCTGCACATGGCAGCAGGCAGGCTGGATCTGAGCGGTGGCTGTCCCTTCCCAGCTGGTCACAATCCTCTTGCGCCTGCATGGGCTTATGCACTTGGACTTGCAAGCTTCGCTTTTGTCAATTCTGTGCCAGGTCACAGAGGGCACTAGAGTCCATGACCCTGGTCAGGGTTTCCAGATTTTGACAGGGTCCTTCCAGCAGCAGTTGTGGGGGTGAGGATTTTCTGTTACTTTGTGAACTCACAGCATGAGGTTTTCATGACCCTGATGGCTTTGGATAGTTCGCCGGAATTTAGCTACTGGGATTCTTGAGGGGATCAGTTTAAGTAATTATTATAGTAGACTTTAAAGAAGAAGAAAAAATAATCTGACAGGTGAGTTTTCATTGGAAAAGGTATTAGAGAGATGGTTAGGGTATTAGAAGGAACTAATTAGAGGTGTATTGTGTGCTGAAAGTTTTAAAGGGGACGTTAGTTACAGAGGCAATTGATTCTAGGTATACAGAAAATAGCCATAGGGATCACTTCTTGATAGGTTGTACGCTGGGATAGGGATCTTCCAGAGAAAAAGGAGCCCTTAAGAAGTGAAGTACCTAAGAATTTGAGTGTTTCTAGCAGAGTGGAAGAATATATAGCCAACTTGACTCTAACATGATGACTATGTTTCGTGTTAATAAACAGCGTTTTTGCCTTTTTTTCCTATAATTGCTGCAAGGGAAGAAGTGAAATCACAGGCTGGAGGGTTTCAGATTTTCACCAACAAAATTCAGAATTATTCATAAAAAATCAGCTTATGTGTATGTTGTCACTACAAGTTAAAGTGATAAGTTGGGCTAATTAAGCCTAAGTTTGTTTACAAGTCCAGAGGCCATTTCAACCTCCTTAGCCTGTCTGACGTTAGGGGAGCAGAACTTTTCACAGCCTTGGGGGGTTTAAAGAAAAGAGTGGTTTTTTTTGTGCTCCCTGGTCGATAGCTTTGGGATTGATAGCTGGGTTATAAGTGTTAGTAGTTGGCTAATGTGTATTGCTTTCTACTTAGTGAATCACTTGGTATTTGATTAACTTATGCAGGAGGAATGGCTGCATCCCTGAGGATGTAGGGCCACGCTGGCTATATCTGACTCCTAGTCTTCCCTCCTAAGGATTTGTGAGACCCTCTTTGTAAATGGTAGAATAATCCTGATTTTGACCTTTTGGTGTGAATGATGAGTTGCTGAGTTTAATTTTGGTGCTTTGGGATCAGTTGTAATTTTGTCCACACTTGCCTATAAGTCTGTGAATAAACCATAGTCAAGTTCCATCCTCCATGCTATCCAAATAGCAGCTCTACATTTGATCTTCCCTTTTTCATTTCTTTTCACTCCATTGGTTTGCATTGAAGAGCAAAGGGAGAAAGTACATTTAATCTTCAAAAAAGGAAAGGATTTAGTAAAATGACTCAATATTCAGAGGACATTTAGACCAGTAGAATCTCAAACCACAGACTTCCATGATTAGACCCATATTTTAAAAAAAATCTCCAAGAGTTTTGCAGAAAAGTAAGACGCTATAATCATTTCTAAATCACTTTTATTCCAAATGGTATAATGGTAAATATTTGGATACTGTGGGCCAAGGCATAGTAGAGAAGTGCATAACCCATAGTCTCACCCAGTATTTCACCCAAAACTCCATCTTCTACACAGTAAACAGAGCATGCTAGGATGCAGATGAATGAGGGTGATGATACCATGGGGATATGCTGTCATGTTAATTAATATTCATATCACTCACATTTCTCACAACTTGTTGGAGCACATTACTTTCTTGCTCTACCATTTGAGAATTATGAATGTAGCTGTCCCCCTTGCTACTAAGTGGACCTCATCCAAATTATTCTAGGCCAACTTTTATTTGTAAAGTTGGCCCAGAGAACAGGAATTCAAAAGTTCTTTTGAACTCATATTGTAACAGTGTGATTTTTCAAAATACTTCTCACTGAAGTCAGTGCGCTTTGTGATTTCATCATGGGTTATTATAGACATAGAATTGTTTTTGTTGTGATAGGAGTGGTTACAAACCCCAGAGTTACTGGTAACCCCACAGCTTAAGGTAGATTGTCACTTGGGATCTCACAGTTTGCTGGAATATATGTGAACTTGTCGTATACCAGAAACAGCTCTGTGATTACTGCTTTGTTCTCTCTATAAGTGAGTACGTATTTTGGAGCTGGTGGTTTGGGACAGAAGGTACTAGTAATCTGTGCTATCAAGATAATACTTTCTGATGATAGTTCATTTAGTAATGATAGATTTGGAGCCTGGAAAAATGACCTTGAGTAGAAATGTAGGTGGTTCAAGTAGCAGATGGCAGAGAGAAGCTTGCACCTGGCCATGCTGATTGGAGTCCATTTGGTTTTTATTTCGGTGCTTCTCTAATAGAATAATAAAGCTCATTTGAGGTTTTTGAAATCCTGTGTTTTAAAAGAGGTAGGGTTTCCATTGCATAGCCTTTCTTCTATTTCTAACTGCCTTGTTTGATGTAATTATAGAAACATTTTGACATTTTGTCCCCGCTAGAGGGGGTTGTGAAGCCAGTATTTGTTTACATTTTATATTATTTGACGTAGTTAGTGGAATTTTCTTGTCATCGCCTGAGAAAATCAAAGAAACAAACGATTGAGTATTCATATGGTAGTTTGTCTTTAGCAATTTCTTAGCCTTTATCTGGATTATGCCTTTGAATGTTTCTCCTACAGGTATTTTTCAGGGACTGTCGCAGTGGAAACAAAAACCTGACTCTGGCAGACTATGGCTTGATCATATACAAATAGGTCGACCTAAGTGTCTTCCAGTGACCAACAAAATGTCACGCAGAAGAAAATTGGAGTGGGAATGGGGAGATTCACGGGTTCTGGGGCCATAAGTCTTGTCCTGGGCATGCCCCTTACCTTCTCTGGGCCTTACTTTGCTCCCCTTTGGAAGGAGAGATGTGGCTTGGGAGGAGTGCCAGCATTTCTTCCAGGCCTAGAGTTCTGTGTCATCTGGAGGGCAGCTCATAATGTCCCGCAAATGCTGCCATATTTCTTTCTCAGATATGTGACCATCTAGATACAGCCTTCTCTGCTAACATAAAATTTACTTAACTAATGGAATGGATTAAAAAAAAAAAAACATTTCTGTCTGGAGTAGAAGTCATAAACTAAAGCTCAGGATGCCAAGTTACTTGGCCCTTTATCATTCCCACCTTGGGCCTTTTCAAGGATGCTTTTAACTTGGCTCTTAGGTTAAAATGAAGATTCTGCTTAGTGTATGTCCATGAAAGCGTTCTTTAATAATTCATGTTTTAACATATCAGAATCTTTTCCATGTACTTGTGAGGTAACCTGTTCAAAAGGCATATGTGTGTTGGCCGTTCCATTTGCTGCTTTCCTCCTGGGAGAAGATGTGAAGATGTATGGCAAGTAATTCATGCTTTCATGAATATTGACGGTTAGAGTCTCTGAAGACAGGCTGTTTAGTTAGGTTGAAAACCCTAACAAAAGGTTTACGTGTTCTCTGCTTGACACTGTCCCTAAACATAGGCTGTTTGGATGTGCTGCATGACTTATTGCAAAGTGTTTTGCTGCTCAAGTTCTTTGAGTAAAACGCCCTTAGTTTTTTCTTTCTTTTTACAGAAGAGGGCTGTGAAGTGGTCAAGGGAGAGGAGTTTATGGAATGGCTTAGAATGCATTTCAGTAGAGGCCTTAGCAATGGCAAATGATCTTTTATCTATGGGAAGGTATCACTTTAATTATTAAACTACGTTGACGCACGGTAACATCTCACTGAAAAGATTACATTTGCAACCAAAAAGCAATCTGATGAATTTGAAAGTAGTGAGTGGAATTAAATGTTGTAATTTATAGAGTGTTCTCTTTGCCCTTGAATCTGTATTTGGTAGCTAGGTGGGTTCTTTAATGAGGAAAATTTATAGTTTACAAAATTCTCTACTTGGTAGCATGCTAAGTTGATCTGGCAATTCCGTGTTTTATGGCAAAAGTTCAATGAGTGAAAGCAAAATCTACTTGACAGTGTATATGAGAAGGGCACACTTTGATTCTGGGAAGGGAAGCCTTGGGGGTGGGATTTTGTTCCTGAATGGCCTTATTAGGAGGACTCACCTCATGTACCTTCTCTCTGTCCTGAAAGTTATGGAAGCCAAGGAATATAGCCCAGCTATGCCAGAGAACATCAGGGAAAATTTTTTTGAAGGTGAATGAAACGGTTTCATAGTGTTACCATATCTGTAAAATATTTTATGAGAAACGAAATACTATAGGGATGATTTTGCTAGTTGATAAGTTTGTCTATGGATCCAGAAGCATTTTGGTGAACTTCCTGCTTATGCTCAGATTAATTTTCCTCCATGGATGCTAATTTTGTTGCTTTTGTGGTGTCACAAAAAACTGCTTAATTATTGTGTAGCCTTTTCTGTCTTGGTGAGAGGAAAACATGTACTGTTTAGATGTCCTTGTCAAGGTTCCCCTTAATTGTAAGGCTGTGTACTTGAACCTCACTGAAAGCTTAGAAAAAAATATTCTTTCTGTACAGGAGTCCTTATGTGATGTAAGTATAAGATATTTATTTTGTTGATATTTTTCTTTGTGTGTGATGTGGGGGTAGCCTTTTTCCTTAAAGTAGTGGTACATAATTATAGACAAAACAGGTTTGATTACTTTTAAAAGACATTATATATGTTTTGTACTTTGTGAATTTTGTGTCTCTCTCAATTGCTTTGCTCCCTTTCACCTGAGGCACGCATGTAGCATACTAATAAGTTGATGTGTTTTGTTTCATTTTTAGTGTTTTTATTCTTTATATCTTTGGGTCAACTCTGGTATGGCTAATTCTCAAAATGACTTTTCAGTTATCCAGCATGAGCAGGTGGCCAATAAATCAAGATCTTGGTTGTTCATATTACTATCAAATAAATTTTGGTACAAATCATTGGAATGGAATATTTTTCTCATGTTTCATTTTTAAAGAACAACATGGGTTGAGAAAATTTAAAAAAATACAATGAATAGTAGAAATATATGTGGGGGCGAGGAAATATCCCCCTCCCCTCCTCACATAACCCGTTTCCATTCCCGAATTTGACTTCTCCAAAACTCAGGTAGCTATTGGAGTATTCGTTTGAGGCCTTTCTTAGAATATTTTTATTTAATTTTATACATATGTATTTTATTTCAGGAGGATTTTTGATTATAAATACAATACTTAGACATGTTTTATAGCTACATTTTATTTCTTCTATTCTAAGGACAGAGAAATGCGGGAAAAATCTTGCTATAGACTAAGAAGCATCTCTTATTGTTTCCTCCAAGGTTTTGCAGAGTATTCAATATTTTTAAAATACGCTTATTACATAATTTTATGGGATTCACTTATGTACTGTGGAGGACTCAGTCAACTTGTTAATTTAACCAATGCTTAATTTTAATAAGAAATCATGATAAACAATTTCCTTCTATTTAATACTATAATATTTGAATCTTCTTATTGTTATCACTTTTAGGACATATTGGGAATTGAAGAAAGACATTTACAGATATTGAAATTCAATAAATTAGACAGTCTATTCATCTCTTAATCATGGTTTATTGTGAAACTTAAATGAATTTGTTTTATCTAGTTTTTATAGACAGAATACTAAAGTTGTGATTTATCTAGAAAAACATTAGAGAGTGAAATCAAATGCTTTTATGTCAGTTTTAGAGTTATGCTTTTTAGAGTGCTATCTGTAGAAAGTGGACTTAAAACTGTTTTTGTTCAACTGTTTTATAAGAGCTGAAGTATCATGTATCTTTGCATCATTGGAATTAGACGCCAGTCTGCTAATTAGTCACTTTCTAAGGGGTTTCTGTCAACATTATTAGAGCTTTTAAGGGCTTCTGGGCCACCTGCTGCTGCTGCTGCTGGGACTACTGTTTCCACCACCTGGTCCAAATAGAGCTGGCTCCTCAGGCTCCCATGGGGCATGTGTGATTGTCAAGTCCCCACTGTCTAATTACTGGTAGAACAGGATTCTGAGCCTCAAGGCTGCCCTGTGATGACATAATATGGTGGTCGTGCCATCATCATGACTTGCTGTGTTTCTGTAAAGTTGTTTTAAAATTCTACTGTGATGTATGTGTGCTTACATCTAAGACTTTTGTAGGAAAAAAAAGCCTTCTAAAGTAAATCCTGATTATTACGCATTCCCCTCTTCCCCATGTGAGATGATGAGCATAATTTGTGTGCAATTTAAAACATTTATTAAGTGGAGAAATTAGGAACTTCTTTCACTTATAAAGTCAAACATCACTCTTTCCAAGGCAGCTTTGGCTTGAGTTTAAGTGTTTAAGTCAGTGTGATATTGATGTCTTGTGTTTAAGTCAGTGTGATGTTGATGCTGGCTCTCCTGTCTTAGTTGCAGCAGTTACTCACTGACCTTCCTCATGACATGCTGGATGATGACCTGTCCTCCCCCGAGCTCCCCTACTCAGACTACAGCGAGGACGGCACAGAGGGCGAGTAAGGACTTGAAATCACTTTCACTCGTATATTACAATTCCCTAGGGCTCTTTCTTTTGATTCTCTGTAGGCGATAATGTACATGATTACAAAATTGTAAACTAAGTCTTAGAATTTTAGGTGAAGTTTGGAGGGAAAACAGGTTAAGATCTGAAGTTGTTTGTGATATCTGTGTCCGAACAAGTGATAAGGCTCTAAATCTAAAGTATTGATTTTTCTCAAGACCACATCACTCTCAGCAATTGGAGATGAACTGGCATGAGCATCAAGTGCTGCCTAAATCTCAAAGTAGAAATGTAAGTACTTGGTGGATTATGACTTTGGTGAGGGTGGGACTAGATCTTAGTGCCTTTGTTTTACTCTTGTTATCTACTAGGACTATAATGACATTCGAGATGCATATATTGGAGAGAAAAGTGGCAATGGCTGGGAAGACAATCAAAGTAAAACTGACGACCAGCATCCTGGGTATCATCCCAACGAAGTTGGAGATGAAGGCGGAAGTGGTTATAGTCCTCCAAGTAATTATGAACAGACTGATTTATATCACCTTCCTGAAAACTTTAGGCCATATACCAATGGTCAGAAGCAGGAATTTAATAGCCAACCAACTAATGTAATTAAATTTTCAGATCCTCAGAGGAATCATTTCCAGGTATTGTAAGAACTTGACTTTCAGGAATTCATGTGTATGTATGCACACATTTGCTTGTGTGTGTCTATTTTAAAAATGTATGTAAGTGCAATGGTAAGCTTCATTTTAAGTACAAAAAGTCCTGAGAGTGCTTTTATTCAGGCTCATGCTGAATTAGTCGTGCTGTTTTCTGTTTACAGTCTAATCATAATCTGAAGATAGAATTTGAAAATAGAGGCTTTATACAAACAGTTAAATATTAAAAGTTAGGTTTACCAAACAGTAACCTCATTTACTACTGCTTCTGGCTTCTACCATATCACCAAGCCTCAGTGAGAATCTACGTTCAGATATCTTGATGTAGTTTTAAAGTGGTAAATCTATGTAGATGACACAATTTAGTTACCTTGATTTTCTAGCTCATCACCACTGTAGTAAAATTTAGGCTGAACACTTCAGAGCCGATACCTGTTTTGCAATGATATGGCAGTTGACAGAATGAATATTAAGGAAAGAAACACTTTCCTTTTTTTTTTTTTTTTTTTTTTTTAAGCCCTGGGAGTGTTTAATAAGTTAAGACCTTAGGATGTAGGTCGCTGCTTCTTAGATTTTTCTCAGTGACGCTGTTTTTGCCAGGAGCTTTTCCTCTTTTTGCCAACAGCTATTTTGTGTCACCCAATGAGAGGATGACTTTTTGGTCCTTTTAATGTGGTCATTTTCTCTTCTGTTTCTATGGAATGTTAATCATTCCACAAATGTTATTGAATACTTATCACATTTGAGACATTGTATCACATGTTCTTATTATTGAATGTGTATATTTTTATGTTCCCAAGATGTTGGCATCATCTAAACCATTCTTGAATATTTATATATGATCTTCCTGAAATTCTTGAGTGTAGTTATGAAATTGGCCCCATTACACCCTCAGAAGTACAATTACAATACATAAAATTATATATTACAGATTTTGAGTTAACAGTGTTAAGTAACTATAAGTGGTATTTTTAAGCAAAGATGAATGTATAAAGTTGTTATATACCACTATTAAATTTTATAACAAAATTGAGGTGTTTGATTCAGATCATTTTCAAAGAAAAGGCCAAATCATGATTGTCCATTTCATTTATCATCTTATAATAGCAGTTCGGTACATCACAAGGCCCCAGTTGTCAAGCTTTGGAACCATATAAAGTGACTTATAAACCTTATCAGTCTTCTGCCCAGAATGAGGACTCACCAGCCCAGGAGATAGCAGGAAGTGACACATTTGAAAGCCTGCAACAACAGTTTTTAGGAAGTAATGAAAGTATGTATCAAGTTTATATTTATTTCTTAACATTATTGGAGAATTTAGGGCATATTCAAGAATTGTTATTTTTTTAAATACGATAATGAAGTTGTGGGTTTTTTTTTTTTTTTGAAGTTCCCTTATTTTTAGAGATCCTGAAGTATTTATGAATAAACTGATACGAAGTCTTGGATGTACTTTAAATAATATGTTGTTGGGGGTAATGTTGAGCAGAGATGTAGGTGAAGGAAGACTGGCTATGAGTTCCTAAATGTTGAATCTGGGTGATGGGGCCATGGGATTCATTGTACTCTTCTCTCCACGGTATATATTTGAAACTTACTATAATACATTAATCAAAGTTCTTCTCAACTGTCCATTTCAGTCATTCTAGCTGGTGAAGACTTTTCATTAGACACATATTTTTCTTACTGAGGTTTAATTTAGAAAATGAACTATAGTTTCCTCTTCAATCTTAGATTTTTTTATGACCACACAGAAAAGTGATTTAGTAAGTCAGCCATTATCATTTTTTCTTTTGATTTTTTAGAGTTATGGTGTAATAATTAGGCAACTCAGATATAAAGTACTTAATATTCAGAATTCACACTGAAGTTATCTCAGGGTTAGTCATGTGACACTTGCTGAAAAAAAAAAAACTTTCCTCATATCCAGTGCGTGGAAGAGTGAGAAGTGTGACTAGAGAATGTTGAGGAGAGGAAACCTCCAAAAGCA
The DNA here is from genome assembly GCA_017311185.1 of Proteles cristata cristata. Classification (NCBI taxonomy): domain Eukaryota; kingdom Metazoa; phylum Chordata; class Mammalia; order Carnivora; family Hyaenidae; genus Proteles; species Proteles cristata. The sequence goes on along the minus strand of JAESUZ010005330.1, from coordinate 2,172,167 downwards.
AATGGCAGAACTTTTGACAAGCAAACCTGAAAGAGTGTTTCATATGCTTCACTTTTATTGTCACACTGGCTCTCCCACATGTGAAATAACTTCAGTTATTATGCATGTGGAAGAGCCAGTGTGACAGTGAGTTTTGTGTTTTACATTTGAGAAGCGGGGGGAAAGTCGGTTTGGCTCTCTGGGTTCCCTGGGCTACACCGAGGAAACCGGACCCCAGGCCCCACCTGCAGAGCACCGCTGCCACCACCCACGTGGGCTGCAGGCCAGATCTGGGGGGCCAGCCTTCACCTTCCCCCGAAGGAGTCCACGGCAAATAGGGGGCCACCTCTCTGTTCAGAAGGTGTTGTGGAATGAGGAGATGAGGAAGTGCACAGCGTGTGTGGCATCACTGGTTTGGGGCTGACATCTTGGTATTTGCTCTTTCAGTTGCACTGTGTTCAGTTACGTTTCTCTCTCCCGGCCTTTCTGCACATGGAACCTCACATCACTTTCCTAACAGTCCGCATTTTATCAAGTTGGTTTATTTATTTATTTGTTTATTTGTTTATTGCTTAAGTAAGTTAAACGTTTGCCTAAATTTGACATTTGGAAGTTAATTAAATAACTTAACGGCATGGTAGTGCTGAATTTAGTGATTACAGTTTAGCAACAGTCATTAAAAAAAATGACTTTGGAGAGAGGTGTGGCCTGTAGATTGCTAATTCTTGAGCCAGCTCCCTTTTTAGTTTGACTTGTAACAGAGTTTTTAGTCTTCAGGGTTTTCTTTTGATCTTGACCATGTATCTTTTTAAAAAGAAGATTATGTTGGTTGTTACCAAGGAGAGGCATTGTTCTGGTAGAAAATGAAGAATATATGTCATATTGTTGTTGAACCACTAACCTCTTACACATCGTTTTTCCCCAGTCAATTTTAAGTGGTCCCTAAAATGACTTCTATAATTTCTTTTTTTTTTTAATGTGTTTTTTTTTTTTTTTCTAGGAGAGAGAGAGAGAGAGCGTGAGCAGGAGAGGGTCAGAGAGAGAAGGAGTCACAGACTCCGAAACAGGCTCCGGGCTCTGAGCTGGCAGCCAGCACAGAGCCCGACGTGGAGCTTGAACCCACGAACTGCGAGATCATGACCTAAGCGAAAGTCGGACACTTAACCAACTAAGCCACGCAGGCGCCCCGACTTCTATCGTTTCTGAAAGACTTAAAAATTCTTTATTAATCTATTCATTGTTTTATTAATACAGTGGTTCTGTGTTGGCATGAATGTGAATACAATTTAATTCCCACTCCTTTTTAAAATAAAACATTTTGAGAAGGATGTTTAGAAAGTTTCTTTAGAAATGGCTTTATAGAAGCTGGTATACTTTACCCCCCCATTTTACGAGAGCACAGAACTCTGTTCTGCTGTAATTGGTATATGCATAACTTTAATTAGTCAAAATGGTAGTGATTCAGGGTTATATTCTAGACCAGACTTTTTAAACATTTCTGACAGTGACCACAGTAAGAAGTACATTTTTTACATTGTGTTCAGGTCTTATAATATTTACCTATGTAAATAAGTATATATAACTAAAACACAAGTTTCACAAAATAATCATTATTCATACTAAATGATGCACTCAGAAACATTATATTGTCTTGTTTTTTTTTAGTGCTATTTCCAATCAATTGAATTGATTTCATGATACGAATGAGTTGTATCCACAAGTTTACACTTGCGTTTGCTTTTATCTAATAAATTGTCTTTGATTTCAATGCAGATTCTGCAGAAAATATGCAGATTATCCAACTTCAGGTTCTTAACAAAGCAAAAGAGAGACAACTAGACAATTTAGTTGAGAAGTTAAATGACAGTGAGCATCAAATTAGATATCTGAATCACCAGCTCATGATAATCAAAGGTAAGACTGTCATTTATGAGGTACACTACAGCTAGAGATCTTGTTTCTGAGAGCCTCACTTTAAAGGTGAAGCTTAGAGAGTAGACGCACTAGGTCGTAGGGCTCATAGTGAGTCAGAATGACACAAAAACCCAAGACTTTTGACACCTGGCCTTGGAAACGTCTCTCCAGAACTTACTATTTCGAGGTTCTAATTTTCTCCCTCTTACTCTTCTATTAGGCTATTAGAATCAGTGAATGTTATTTAACTGTACTGGTAGCGTTCTGTCCTAATAGGTTGTTGACTCCTTATGTAGTTTACCTTGGATGAAGTATTCCAATTCCCAGAGAGACTTGTGTTTAGTTTGCAATACATTTTCTAAGCCTACAAATTAACATAAGATTTGAGTCCAAGTAAGAGTTAGTGGTCCTAAACTTTGGGTGTGCCAAGAAGAAAATGGAGCCATTGCTGGGAAAAGCACATAGAGTAAACACAGATTCAAATTATAATTGCTTACTTACTCTTCATGATTTCTGTAGTTTTGGTCAATGTTGAACTTTCCATTTGTAGAATAATTTTGTGACTGAACTCTAACTTGTTTCAAACATAATTGATAGTGAAAAGGTCTCTTTCTGTAATGCTCATAAAATTTCTTTTGAAGGAGGAACTTGTGGACGGTTACAGTAAAGTATGTGGGAAGAATTTAAGATTAGGTGAATTTAAGAGCTCATTGCAAGTATGTATAAAAAGTAAATTGCTCTCAGATCCCTTCTTTGATTAACAGAGATTTGTCACATCTCTATAGTTTCTCAAGTAAACAAATGCTGAAATCATTATTAGGAAATCTTGTGGTCCCCAAAAAGATATAAGATTTTTGAAGAAAGTGGTTGTGGTTTTCTCATTTTTTTTGGTGTCACTCAGGCATTGTTTTTTGGACCTTTCCTGGTTTTCTCTAAATCTGCTGGAGTTCACTGAATGGAACCGAACATTTGTATGATATGGATCTGATATTTGATAGAGATTGTTACAGTTGGAGTCCCTGTACAGTAACTTATTTATATAAACATTTTTAATACTCTAGATGAAAAGGATGGTTTGACCCTTAGCCTCCAAGAATCACAGAAACTCTTTCAGAATGGAAAAGAGAGAGAGATACAACTTGAAGCACAAATAAAAGCACTGGAGACTCAAATACAAGCGTTAAAAGTGAACGAAGAACAGGTAAATATTTTATTATGATTTTTTATGGTAAAAGGTTATTTATTACAGTGACTAGTTACTTAGCTTTTGGTATTGTAGTACTAAATTTAGAAGAACTTTGAGTTGATACCTTCTTCCACCATAAGCCTGCTTTGGTTTCCCTTGCTTTGGAGGAATGGTGCTCCCATCTTCCCAGTCATCTGTGTACCAAATAGAAGTCTGGAAGAGACCTCAGTTCCTCTGTCCCCTTTTATCCAGTCAGCTACTACGTTCTGTTGAGTCTCTTCATTTCTGTCCACATGTCCCTGATTCAGGATTTGCACCATCTCCAGCAAAAATCTCTTAAATAGTCTCTAGTCTTTTACCCCTTCTCCATATTTTCTTATGGCCATCTGAGTAATCTCAGGAAAATAGGACTGTCCTTCCCTTGCTTAAAGCCTGTCAATGACCCTGCTTTACTTGTGGGATGAAGTGTGACATTGAAATGGCCGTCTGATCCTTTCCTGCCTCTTTCTTTACTCTCCTCAAACTCAACAGTGTATTTGTTTGTTTTTTACATTTTTTTTTAAATTTTTTTTAATGTTTTATTTATTTCTAGGAGAGAGAGAGAGACAGCGCGAGCAGGGGAGGGTCAGAGAGAGAGGGTGTCACAGACGGAAACAGGCTCCAGGCTCTGAGCCGGCAGTCAGCACAGAGCCCGACACGGGGCTCGAACCCACGAACTGCGAGATCATGACCTAAGCGAAAGTCGGACGCTTAACCGACTAAGCCACCCAGGCGCCCCTGTTTTTTACATTTTTTAAAAAGTTTTTATTTATTTTGAGAAAGGGAGGGCAAGTGAGGGAGGGTCAGAGAAAGAGGGAGACAGGATCCCAAGCAGGCTCCACGCTGTTTGTGCAGAGCCCAATGCAGGGCTCAAACTCATAAACTGTGAGGTCATGACCTGAGCCAAAATCCAGAATCAGATGCCTAACTGACTGAGCCATCCAGGCGCCCCTGTTTGTTGTTTTTATGCACTCATACATACTCCCTCTTCTCTCTGGGAGGTCCTTCTGCAGCACACTGCTGTATGATTAACAAACTCCTACTTGTGGGTTTTCTTTTCCCAAGTCTCTCCTGTCTTCTTTTTGCCTGGTACATAATAGGTGGTCAGTATATGTTGAGTGAATGCTGTCGCTGGACATTAACGTGACCTGTACATATATTTTCTTACATATTTCTCTGTTCCTGCTCTGATACTAACACCACTATAGCTTTATGGTATGTTTTGAAATTTGGATACCAAGGGCTACTGTTAGTATTCTTTAAAAATTTTGTAGCTCTTTTTCACATTTCCTTTTCTAGGTTTTGCATATCAACCTTTTATGTTTGTAAAAAGATCTTGTTGGCTTTTTGATTAGTGAGGCGTTGTGTTTACCACTTTATAGATGAGTTAATCAAGTTTTGGAGAGGTCAAATTACTTGCCCACGGTGACAAAGCAGCAAAACCTAAATTTCCTGACCCCAGTACACTTGCCTTTAAAGTGGTAGCACAGAGGCACCTGGCTAACTCTGTCAGTGGAGCATGTGACCCTGGATCTTGGGGTTGTGGGTTCGAGCCCCACGATGGGTATAGAGATTCCTTAAAAATAAAATCTTAAAAATGAAATAAAAAATAAAGTGGCAGCACATTCCTTGATTAATGAGCTAGATAACCATTTAATGGTTAGAAATGGTCAGAGGTCATTGGTAGCCTCACCTGTTGGGGGGGTGACTCATGAGAGTCGTACCATTTTGGAGGGGGAAAAGATGGTTAGAAATGAAAGTGACTACAACACTGTGAGCTTGGTTTTGGATGAGATTTGTGGCTACTTATGAGGATGGTTTAATGAAAGAATTTAAACAGTGTTTTCTTATATCTGGCTCCTTATCCTTCAGGTGTGAGCTAAAACAAGCTACTTTATATCTAAAGTTGCCCAAAGCCCCACATTCCCATTATCCTTCATCATACCGTCTCCTATTACTATTCTATTTTAAGACTACCTGAGGGGTGCCTGGGGGGGCTCAGTCTGTTAAGCGTCCGACTTCGGCTCAGGTCATGATCTCATGGTTTGTGGGTTCAAGTCCTGTGTTGGGCTCTGTGCTGACAGCTCAGAGCCTGGAGCCTGCTTCGCATTCTGTGTCTCCCTCTCTCTGCCCCTTCCCCACTCACACACGTGCTATCTCTCTCTCTCTGTGTCTTTCAAAAATAAATAAATGTTAAAAAAAATTTTTAAAGCACACAAAACTATCTGAAATGATCTCATTTGTTTACTTGTTATGGTCTGTCCCTTCCCAGCAGAAAGCAGTAAGAGTTTGGACCTTGCCTATCTTTCATCACGTCCTTCAGTGCCTAGAACCCTGCCTGGTACAAAGTAGTCACATTATTTATTGAGCAAATGAATAAATGTCATAAACACTTCAAACAGGATTGGAATAGTCCATCTCTGGCCTAGAAATGAATAAGCCATGTTTTAAATTTTTTGCGTGTGATATAGACTATTAGCATTTTTAACTTTTTGAAAACTGATAGTCCTTAAATTAAAAAGTTGAATTGCTTTTATGTATTAATAGATTGTAACTTTTTAATCTCTTTATAAGTTAGAAATTGCACTTTTAAGAAATAAGGCATAGATGAAAACATAAATAAAAGCCACAGAATCACCAAGTGTATTGATTTCCTATTGTTGCTGTAACAGATTAACATAAACTTAATGGCTTGAAATAGTGCATCTGTCTTGCAGTTCTGGAGGTTAGAAGTCTGATATGGGTCTCACTGGGCTAAAGTCAAGGTCAGCAGGGCTGTGCTGCCTTTTGGAGGCTCTGGGGGAGAACATTTTCTTGCCTTTTCCAGCTCCTGGAGGCCATGTGCACTCCTTCGCTTATGCCCACTTTCATCTTCAGGCCCAGAAGTCACTGGTTCTGACTTGCCTGCCTCAGTTTTTCTCATTTAAGGATCTTTCTGGATACATTGGACTCTAGATAATACAGGATAATCTTTTTTTAAAATAGCATTTTTTTTTAAGTTTACTTATTTTGAGAGAGAGAGCATGAGCAGGGGAAGGGTGAGAGAATCCCAGGTAGACCCTGCACATCAGTGCAGAGCCCAACTCAGGTTCAAACTCAGGAACTGTGAGATCACGACCTGAGCCAAAACCAAGAGTCAGACATCCAGCCACCTGAGCCACTCAGACGCCCTCAGGATATTCTTTTTTATTTTAAGGCCATCTGATTAGCAATTTTAATTTGATCTGCAACTTTGCTTTTCCCTTGTCCAATAACATAACCAATTCACAGGTTTTGGGGATTAGGACATGGACATCTTTTGGAAGTCATCATTTAGCTCAATATACTGTTATTTTCAACAACTGTACAGATAGAGTTTCCAAAACTTTTTAAAATTTATTTTTATTTTTTTATGTTTATTTATTTTTGAGAGAGAGACAGAGCACAACGGAGGAGGTGCAGCGGAGGGAGACACAGAATCTGAAGCAGGCTATAGGTTCCGAGCTGTCAGCAAAGAGCCCAGTGTGGGGCTTGAACTCACAAACCATGAGATCTTGACCTGGGCCGAAGTCGGACACTTAACCGACTGAGCCACGCAGGTGCCACCCCCCCCCAACTTTTTTTTTTAGTAAGTAATCATTGATAGTTTTCATCAGTCTTTTAAGAAGAAACATTTAAGAAACTGTCATTTTTCTGTGGCCTAACATTTGTGGCCCCCACACTTGGCTCACAGAGGGATGCAAACAGCACGGGGACCAGTACTGTAGCAGCAGATTCCTTGTCTGGTACCCACATTGCCATCATTCTGAGCAAAATCCTCTGTCACTCCCCTCAGCTAGCCACAGACTTTTTTCTCAGTGAATGACGTTTCCAGCGACCATGGGCCTGGGGAGTCCCAGCTCGGGAAGTCTTAAGGTAGTAGAGCCATCATAGGCAGCTTTCTTCTCTGTTCTCCTTAAATGGTGGTTGAGTTTTAAAGTCCATAAAGAGAGCACAGAGTCAAAATACTGTAAACATGGATGTCCTGTGTGTACCTGCTAGATGATTAAGAAGTCCAGAATGACGGAAATGGCTCTGGAAAGCCTGAAGCAGCAGCTGCTGGACCTCCATCATTCTGAGTCACTCCAGCGAGCAAGGGAGCAGCATGACAGCATTGTTATGGGCCTCACGAAGAAGCATGAGGAGCAAGTGTTATCCTTGCAAAGGAAGCTGGATGCTACAGTCGCTGCCCTCAAGGAGCAGGTTGGGATGATCTCAAATGAGCCATTAACAAGTAAAGCTGGTTATTCTTCATAACTAACACTTTGTAGTTCTTCATATGGAGATTTTGGATGTTCACAGTAGGTGTTTGTGAGTAACACTTAAAAGCCAAAGATTTTTAACCTATGAATATGCCCTTCAATCATGATTCTGGAAATTTTTTTCTTTTATAGGATAGTTTAGTACTTTCTCAATTCTCCTTCTTCTAGTTCTTTCTTTGTAGAGTGTTTATACATAATTACGGCCCTAGAGTAAATCCAGACTGAAAAGGTGAGTGGTCTAGGAGCTGGCCTGAACTTGAGAAGTTGTCCTGGGAGCTTCACCAGTAGAACGCCATTCTTGGGTAATTAACCTGTCAGTAAACATTGTCTAGAAGTGGTTCTTGGGAGAAGAGTTAATTTTTGAGGATAGTGCAATAAACAAAATAAGGAAGAAAATCTGAGCATCTCTCACAGTTCCTATCATTTTTGCACCAAAGAGAATAAAATCTAAGCTAAGGGTGAATCAGATAGTGGGTTTGCTTAGGCTCCCAAACCCCAGGTAATCACTTGAATAAATAAAATTTCAGAGTTCATTTTTCTTCATGTAATTTCAGAATTAATTTAACCCGAGGGAAGAAGAGCAGAAAGATAAGATGGGAGACTATAGTGAACTCCACCACAGTTTAAAATTCATCCTGATTTAGTTTGTTATTTCTTGTTTATACAGCTGACTACATTTTTCCATGATTTAGGTAGAACTACATAAGATTGCATTATTGCCAATAATAATTGCATACAGTCTTACTTTATTTTAATATGTATTTCTTTGAGTTTTTATTGGATTTATTTTCCTAAACATGCTTTTTTTAAAATATAGAAAGATATTGTGACTTTGATTGATGTGGAGGATATGTGGGAAAAGACAAAGACTGTGCCAAATTATTGAAAAATCTTTGTGTAATATTTAAGCGAATGGCATTTCAGACGTAATTTTATTTAGTTTGGCTGCGTTTGTGTTAGTAGCATTAAAGTTAGTTGGACTTGGACAGTGGTCCTCCTTGGATGACGAGAGGAGTGGAATCTGATGGCTTTTCCATGCAGGGTTGAGGGTCTCTCCATTCTCCGCTGACTTTGACACAGTTATCCAGGGGAGAGCTGGAAGAGATTCTTGCTGTGTTCTACCCCTATGCCCAGTCCATTCTCTGTTCTCATCACCCCCAACCTGCTTCAGTAGAAGGACCCTGAACCAGAACACAGAGCAAAGTCTTGATGAAGGTCTTTTCCACTGTTACGTTCTGTGACTGTTCTTATTTTATTTTTTTATTTTTTTAATATTTTTTATTTATTTCTAGGAGAGAGAGAGAGACAGCGTGAGAAGGGGAGGGTCAGAGAGAGAGGGAGATACAGACTCTGAAATTGGCTCCGACGAGGGGCTCGAACCCACGAACCGCGAGATCATGACCTAAGCGAAAGTCAGACGCTTAACCGACTAAGCCACCCAGGCGCCCCTTATTTTATTTTTTTAAACACCATAACACTGATGTTTGCCCGTGGATATAATTGTATACGTGCTTTGCAGAGGGATAATTCCAAAATGCTTATAGTTTTTTCTTCTGGAAATGTTTCTTAGGGTATTTCTTTTGTACCATCAATTTGGGATTAGTTGGCTCAGCAGTATTTATAATAAAAGGACAGTCTACATGATCTCAGAATCCAAATTCAGATTCCTGGTTGGAGATGTGCTGTAAAGAGAAACCAGGAGCTAGGGAGTGCCTGCCTATAATTAGAAAAATGTAGAGTGTGTTCTATACAGAAAGGATTGATTTAGATTTTCTTATAGTAACTTGTAACTGTATGTACATTCAACATGTTGTCCCTTGCCCTCTTTTTCTTTATAAAAATTAATTTAAGAGGTGTACAAGATTTCCCTTTCAGATAAACCTGTTCCTGTACTCCATTCAGCATATTACCAAGAAAAGTAAAACAACTTTTGGAAAATAGTAGCAAGGTACAAATAACTGGCTAATTTAGCAGATGAACTCGAATAAGCAAACTTATTCATGCAGTTACAGACAGCTGTGTCCCTCTGGGCCATGAACTGTACGTGTACAGTGGTAACAGAGTAGATGTTCACACATGGTATGTTGTGCGAGTTACACAGACTTTTAACCTGGCGCCCCCTAAGGCAGTTCATGACTAGGCTCCAGGGCTTTGATCAATCTCAAATTGTAGGTATGGTTTTCTTTTGGGTGTTGGTATATGCGGGTTTTTTTTTCTTTTTTTTTTAGAAGACCCACAAATTTATTCAGATTTTCTAAGAGGCTCATGCTGCTCCTTGCAAAAGCTTAAAAACTCACTGTTTTATGAAAAACTTGTTCTTGGTGAGAAAGGACTACATTGTGTGCTAATCATATTATTTCATCTGTTCAGCAAACTTCTATTAGACAACAGCTAAAGAATCAGGATGTAAACAGGCTTTAGTGTACATTTAATCATACATGAAGTATTAAATAATATTTAATTGTATTTTGAAAGACCAAATGCAACACAGGGACTGTCTGATTCCATGTAGTGGGAGGAGTAGCAATCCATGATGCAGTTGAGGGTTTTTTTCTTAAAATGCCTGTTGTAGCGACTACATTTTGAGAAATGTATAGGTTGTGAAATTATATTATTAATTAGTGGTTTCCTTAAGCCATCAACTTTTATAGGTAAAAGTTTTATGGCTGAATTCCTCTTAGGTTTTCTAGTTCGACAGAGATGAGGGAGAACCTTCTTGAGCTCAGGATTCCTTCAGTGACAGAACTCTCTAATAGCAAACCATCTCCTGGACCTTCCTGTCCTCTGCCTTGCCCGTTCATGGAAGTGCCATGTTTTGAGATCTCTGAATACAAGGTTAAGATCTTGGATTATCTCCTTGATGGTATAACACCTTTCTTCTTTCCAGTCTTCCTGAAATCTTCAGCTTTGGGTGAAGTTGTGGACTTCAGTTTCTACATCATGACTTTCACCTGGTCTACTTTCTAACTTCCCTTTAATGTTAGATTTAAAGGCTCCACTTTAAACACTTTCTCCTGGCTAAGAGGTTCCCACAGACCTGTGTGAGTATGGTCCAATCTTCATTTTTCTGTGCACTACAAATCCATTCGATTCTATTTGCTTCCATAGATAGATTCAGCTACTGTTTCATTATCACCACACGTGCCTTGTTCAGTCTTAAGGGATGTCTGCCTTTACCTGTCTTGAACTGAATGTTCTTACTCAAGCTACTCATGGAAAATATAGAACCATGTTTTGTTCGTTTCTTGGTATTTAAACTGCACAGGTTTCTGAGTGTAGTTTGGTCCCTGAACTTGTCAACAGGAGACAACATGGTTTAGTTGGTTGTTGCATATAGTCAAGTTATTGCTACAGTTGGCCTTTTCTTTATATGTTTTTTTCATACCTTTTCTAAAACTATAACTTTTTGCCAGTTCTCAGTCTCTCGTAAGAGTGATTGTAGCCTCCCCAGCACATAAGTAAACGTGAGTTGTCTCCCCGGCCCTTCTCACACACACGCATTCACACTGCCATTAATGTTAGCCCATTCATTGTGTTTGCCATGGTATTTTGGCACTTGGGAGCCATGCTTTTCAAGCTGGCCTGGGAATTAGCAGCAATGCCAAGAGGTTTGCCCTGTTGAATAAACATGGAACAGTTTCCAGAAGATTGATTTTGCTCAAAAATTTGGTAGAAAAAATTTAAAGCAAACATGACTACATTATGTAATAGAATGCAAAATTCACATTAATTTTTAAGCTAAAATAGGAGACTTCAGAGTCTCGTAACGATACTGTCACTATCCTTGTGAGGTGTCCCTTGTGTTAGTATTCTAAAGGCATTATTGGGCTTTACGTTATCCTGTGGATCAGGCCCTAAAGTGCCTTCTGTCTGCTTCAAGGTCCTATTACAACTTGTTTTCTTCAGGCTTTTTCAGGTAACTTTAACCATTTACCTTGATTTACTCCTGGCTGTCGCATGCTCTGCTGTTTGTGTGGAATTCAGCCTCGGTAGTCTTCTTTGAACAAGAAGTGATGATTTCTTCTATGTGGGCTTGGGACTCCCATGGCTTATTACTCCCAAACACATTTTTCTTTATGAAGAAACTTAAATATATACGTGTTCGGCATTTTCTACATATCCCCATACAGCTATACACATGAATGCATGTGTGTGCCTGCACCCACCCACATGCACACACACATTTATCCTATCTGGGGTTTTTTGTCATTTATTTTTCAAGATTTTGTTTTGTTTGTTTGTTTTTATAGTGCTCACTATGTGCAAGGCATTGCACAGGTAACTTCGAGGAGAATTTATGAAGAGAAATAAGACATGTAAAAGGTAGAAAGAAAAAGAGAAACAGATTAAGTATAGAAGAAGTTCAGAAGAGGGAGAGATTATTTTTGGCTACTCAGAGTAGAATGAGCTTTTGGCTGTTTAGAATGGAGTGAATTTCCACGTATTTATCTGTATCCTTCCTGTCTTGGGACTCCATGGTTCAAAGTGGTCTGCCTACATATGAATACATACACTTACACTGACAGTGTAAAATGCAAATAGAAGTCTAATACATTTTCTTTGGCTTGAACAAAATCTAATTTTAGAGTATCAGTGTCTTGTGATTATAGAAGGGAAGGGACTTTAGAAATCATTGAATTTTAACCTTTATTAGCATAGTTACAGAAGGAAAAAAACCGATGGAGAAGTCGATGGCTCACCCAAGATCATACACGTTTGTTCTAGCTCCTCCCAGTCCCGTGCACTTAACCTTGTTAGAGGGGTGATGCTGCTGTGTGATGATTTTATATGTGACTTAAAATCCAATTGTGTGTTATATTTGTTTAATATTTAATAACTGATCATGAAATGACTTCTCAAACACTTTTCCTTCTTAGGAAGATCTTTGTTGTCATTTGAAAGATCAAGTGAGACAATTGGAAAGGAATCAAGAAGCAATCAAATTAGAGAAGACTGAGATCATTAACAGATTGACCAGAAGTCTAGAGGAGAGTCAGAAGCAGTGTGCCAACTTCTTGCACTCAGGTGGGTGTCTGGGGTGGGGTCTTGTCTCCACAGGATGCTAGCATGATATGCAGAGAGAACATAGTAGGATCCATGAATTCTAAAAATCCAGAAAGGCAGAAAAGACCATCAGTGACAATTTTCCAAACGTTGTTATTGTGTATGTATAATGTGCAAAGTAACAAATAAAAATAATAATTCTACAACACAGAGATACCTATTCTTAACATTTGAATATAGTTCCTTCAAGTAAAATTGAACGCACACACATAGGTAATTCCCTATTTCTGCACATAGTGCATTTTTGAAAGCATATCAAAGCTGAATGTGCAAAAATTGAACAATAAGATCTATGTTAGAAGGCAGGTTCTATCCATGAAAAGTAAACATGGTTATGAAATCGCATTATATATTGCTTTTTAGACTCAATCTGATCATGTATTTCTACCATTTTGTGAAACTTCATTAATTTTTTTCCTCTCTCAGTTATCTGGTCAGTTGAAGCTAGTGAGTTACATTTTTGTCATGCTTAAAATTTCTCATTTGGTGTCCATGATATTAAGTTTGGGGCATGCGTCTTATCATTAGGTTCAGCAGTAGTTTTTTTTCTCATTAATTTTTATGTAGAATATTAGAGTAAAAGGCAATTGAATAATCACGTTTCTGCAAATACTACCATACAGACCAAACTGTCCTTTTACTGGTAAGTAGCTCCCACTATGAAAATAGCTCAATGGTTATTCATTAACCAACATACAGAAGTCACACTGTGGCATGTAAAACCTATTCAGGCTGTTAGTAACAATGTGTATAGTACAAAGTAGCTTATTCAAAAGCTGGAAGTACTACAGTCATGGACTGTCAAAATATGTGTGTGGGTAGGTTTTGGTGGGGGCAAAATTTGGCTCATACTCTGTTTGGGTCCCCCCTCCCTCTGCAGTTTTGTGTCCTTTTTGTTTCACGTGGCATTATTTAGTGAGCCTTTTTCCTTGCCATTAAAGGCTTTGAAATATGATTTTCTTTAGTTGCATAATATGCCATCATTACTTTGCTTAACCATTTCCCAGATGCTCATTTTCTTTTGAGGAAGCCCAGTAACATCCCTTTTAAATGGGAGCCTCCCCTAGTACATTTAAAACATTAGGTTGCCAAAGTTTCCGAAACACAGCCCTAAGATGCTCTTTTCACATGTGGAGGTGGGGGTGATGGAAATAAAAGCATTTCGAAAGAAGCTAAAGGCAGCAAGATGTAGTTTTCTTATTAGAGGGTAGCAACGGGTTCCAAAGAATTTTTGTTTTGGCTTTCTGTGAGTTGGAACGTTATGCTCCTATTAAAGGACTTGTGGAGTGTTAAGGTCTGTAGACGTGGCTGATTCGATTCATAGCAAGGTCACGGTAGTCCAGGCCTTCAACCTCCTACGGACCTATGAGGAGCCACACTAAGCGTGTGGACGTGTCTCCACCTATGCCTTCTGGGTCCCACTGGGTATACCTCTGTCCTCCTCAAAAGGTAAAAAAAGGCAATAAAGCAGAACTCCACCTTCTGTAGCCTCAGCGGATTCAGGTTTTTCTGTACATCATAGGTACTTCGTCCTTTTACCTTTGGTGTATTCTCCGATTTCCCCCCCAGGCTCAGTACAGGAGGTGGCTCAGCTACGGTTCCAGCTGCAGCAAGCACAGAAAGCACATGCTATGAGTGAAAACATGAACAAGACTTTGCAAGTGAGTGTTGCCACTTGGAAGAGACTCTGTGGGTAACTGAGTGAAGCAGTGCTTACATCACTTTTCTGGACCTTGGATTTCTCTAAAGGAGGTGGTTGGACCGTGTCCAGGCCAGTCAATGAGAGTCGTTCACGATCTCACCCACACAGCGAGCCAGTCAAGCCCAGGTCTGTCTTGACAGCGGAGCCAGGGCCCGGCCCCTCCTGTCCGTCTGCCTGTCACCTCCTTCACATGGCGTGTCCTTTAGTTTACTGGTGTGTCGCAGGGATAAGTGCATCTGCAGGTGTGGCAAACCCACAGTGTAGCTGCAGTTCCCTCACATCCTCCCCCAGCGCGACTTACATTTTCCACTGGAGGAAGAGTTCCAGTATTACCTCTGCTGGAAAGACATATTTTGCCTTTTCCCACCGGCAGAGTCAAGTACAACACGTTCTTGGCAGACCAGGCCGCTCTGTGCTCTAGAAAGCCAAAAAGTGCTGCCATCAGTTTCTCAGCTCAAGGGACAGACACTTTTTGTGGAGGACATAATGTAAGCGCAGGAGGCGTGAGAGAAACCACTTAGATTTGCCCTCTCATTCATTCACACGTCTATTCAGTCAGTGTACTTGAGAACCTGATACGTGCTGGCCTCTCTAAAGTTACAGACTTCCATGTTTTCCTTGTACACCTATGTTCTCAGCAACATTATTTTAAAGTTATTTGTAACGTATGTTAATAAGGAATGTGAAGAAGCATTTCTGGTTTCTGTTGATTGTTAAGATGAACTTTGAAGCACAGAGGGATGACCGATTCCTTCATATTGGAAAATAATTTTCAACGATTCTGTGTTTTAGGAAGAATTAATGGAACTAAAGGATGAAATTTCACTCTATGAATCTGCTGCAAAATTAGGAATACTTCCAAGTGACTCAGAAGGAGAATTAAATATAGAACTCACTGAATCATATGTGGATTTGGGTATTAAAAAAGTCAACTGGAAAAAATCCAAAGTGAAGAGGTATTAAGAAAATAGTTTACCATATGGGGTGCCCAGGTGGCTGAGTTGGTTAAGCATCCAACTCTTGATTTTGGCTCAGGTCATGATGTCACGGTTGGTGGCATCGAGCTCCATGGCGGGCTCTGTGCTGACAGAGTGGAGCCTGCTTGGGATTCATTCTCTCTCTCTCTCTCTCTCTCAAACTAAATTAAAAAATGTTAAAACGAAAAAGAAATAGTTTACGTAGAAGAACCTGCATTAATAATACTGATGATGCAGGTCAGTAAGCAGCATGAGGTGAGCTAAGGGTTCTTGTATGTGGGACAGTATGGATCAGTCGTTTCTAATGAAGTGTAAATGTCTGAATCAAAATGAACAGAAGCCTCAACTATTGACCTTGTGCTGTCTTCAGTACCAATAGGCACATCAGTTTCAGTAAGGTAAAAATGATTAAAGTTAAAACACAGAGTAAATTCTACAATTGATGTTATGTATCTGTTCTGTTATTAAGGCAAGGACATATTATTTTTATTCATACTGTGTATTCCAAGTGGGTATGCAGCACTTGTCAGTGGCAGATAAGAAAATATTAATTTTCCATAGCAATGTTACGGAGAACTTACTTTTAACATAGGGATTCTGTCTTTTATACCTCTGCTTAACACAGATAACTTTCGTAATCTCCTGGCAGGGAGTGTCTTACTATCCCTTCTAGGAACCCAAGGCAGGAAGGGAGTGGGTGGTAGAAGAGGAACACATTTTGGTGCCGTTAAACACTTAACAGATGAATGAAGGACAGGATGTACTTTGTTTAGACACTAAGGTTTGGGAAATGCTATGCAAGGCTCTGGGAGTAGAGTACAAACGTCAAGGATGAAACTCTACCTGCCTACAGAGAGTTTATGTTTTGCCTGGACCAGGAGAGGAAGACATACTTGTGAGGCACTAAATGCCGTGTGCTAAAATGTTATCCTTGATGCGCAGAGGCGTATTTATCCAGTCATTCCTTCTCCTGGTGTGCGATAAAGATGAACGACAGGTATTTGGAAGAGATTGTATGTAGGCTAAGGAAAGCTTTCCTTAAATGCATTCAGATGCCACATGACTGCTGTCCAGTTTATAGTTTCAGACTAAGTTTCCTCCGGTATTTACTACTTGTTGTGTTTCAGGTACCCGGCAACTAAATACAAGTGTGCGAATCTCCTCAAGGGTTTTAGAAGTATGTTAATAGTGCCATCTTTTCAAAACAAGTAAGAAGATATTTAGAAAATTGAAATCTAAAGTGATTGGGATAGGGTGAAACAAGATATTAGTTTAGTTTAATAAGGCTCCATTTATCTGGCAGTCAATCGATAGGGACCCTCTTCTTTACAGGTCACAGCTACAATCCAGAAGGAAGCTGGGAAGCAAAGAGCAGAACTAGAATACGTGGTGTATTTATTTAGCAGGAACCACCTTCAGGCTCTTACGCCAGGGCCTTGCTGACTGAGATTTGTTGGGATCCCAGGAGCTATCGGAGTTCCTGGCTGCAGAGTAGCCGGGGAAGGGGACCGGTGTCCCAGTCAGCTAGCTCAGTCTTAGCAGGGAGCGGACGACAGGAACTGCAGCTGCCATCTACCTCGGAATGTCCACAATCATGATCTTGAGTTATTGAAGAAAAAGGATGCATGCGTTATGTTTTTTAGACAGATTTACATACAATCTTAAAGGGGAAAATTTGCTGCTGTGAACGCCTCATTTCCTGTTAATACCACATTGGTTCTAAATGGCTAGTGGAAGGAGCAGGGTATGGAGATGCAGGTTTTGTTTTGATTTGTAGTTTTGCCGTTCAGCACTAGCTGTGTGATCTGGGGCAGGTTCCTTGGCTTTTCTGATCCTGTTTTCTTATCAGGTTTTTTCTAGTAAGTGGATTATAGATATCTCGTGGGGGTTAAAATGAGGATTAAAATAAATAATAAATAGAAAGGACCTCATATAAAATGGATTATAGATACCTCTCGGAGGTTAAAATGAGGATTAAAATAAATAATAAATAGAAGGGACCTCACATAAAATGCACCTTTTAGGCATTTAATCCTTGACAGCTATTGCTATCATTATTTAACAGATGATTGGCTAAAATATAGCATTGATCCAGTTTTCATATGAATTCTCTTTTCATTCAACACCTACTTTGTAAAAAGTTTTGATCCTCATCTCAACCTTGAGGAAACATCAGATCTATGTTTTCATTTTAGGGTTGGGGAAAACCAGAGCTCCAAGCCGAACTCTTTTGCCCAAGAGGACAGACTATTAGCAGCACAACCAGTATTTGAGCCCCAAACAGTACTTCCCTGTAAATCTGTCATATTTACATGACAAACCTTTTTAACTTTTGACTTCCTTCTTCTTTATGCCTTGTATTTTAGAGGATTAATGATTTAGTTCATGTCAAAAAAGATTTTTCTCCAGTTTTAATTCGTGTTATAAGTAGCCTGGGAATTTGAAAAATAATACATATATAGGTTATATAAAAATAATCTGTTTTTTTCAAGTAGACCTACTTCATTATGATGTTTAACATATTCTCCATCTGCCCTTTGTATTTAATGCGTGCTCATAACCCAAATCCTACAGTAATTTAAAGCACGTGCCTATAGATAACCAACCCGAGACCTCACATACTATCATAGTCACACCACTGTCCTAGTAAAAGGGTGGCCACTCCCGAGCACGGAGGGTGGTCATCGAGACTTAGCTGGAAGACAGACATCAGTGAAGCTCACGATTCACGAAAAGAGCTGTAGCTTGTAGTCCTCCCACCCACCAGCAGTTTAATAGATAAGAATTTGAGCAAAACGTACCAATATTTGTTTTTAGACCAAAGTGAGAAGAGATCTAGGAGAGAAGAGATTTGTACCTTTTCTCTGCTGGATTGTGATTCTTAGAACAAGAGGAAGCCACAGTTTTCCCAGGGTGGAGAATTTTAGTTCTTTATGGACTTGAGCTGCTTTCAAATCACTGACCCAAATATTAGTGGCTCCAAGCTTTTATTCTCAAGTACCACCTCCCTCAAGCTACTGCCTAGTAAATTTTAAGGGTTTAGCCTCAGTGTTCTGTTTCACATTCATGGAATTTGAGTAGCTAAATCTGCATGCAGCTTGCAGACAGCTTCCCTCTCCCTTATTATAGTTGGCTGCGAAGCTCAAATAATAAACATTTAACAAGTGGAATGCCTTTTCCCTTTGGTCTTCTCAGCAGGCTTCATAAGGGACTACAGTTTATTTGGACTTAGGGGAACTGACTTCCACAGGACTCAGCAGGACTGGTCACCACTGCTGACTTTTTCCCTTTTGGGAAAGAAGAGAAAATTATTTTAGCAAGTGCTTTTCTCTGCTCTCTGACTTGGCTCCCTCTGGGAGTACACGATGTGCTATTTCAGTGGTCAGCATTCAGTAAGAAAAGAAATTGGGGATGCCTAATATGTTACCTGAAGCAAAATAAGCATTCTGCTAAAAGTTCCCACTTCTATAGCACAGGAAAATGCATTGTAATATATTTTGTTTCTTAATGTAATTATACTTCTTTTTTTATTTTTATCTTATATTTCTGTTTTTGTGTGAATAGAAGTGGTTTAAGTGGATGAGATCTATACAGCCATATTTATGCTATAAAACAGATACAAAAGTTGTGTTTCTAAGTATATAGTGTATTCCAAGGAACTCCTTTTATAATACCTAAAAAAACCCTTAATATTTTGTTCATTCTTTCTGTCTCTCTGGATAAGTGTGTATGTGTGTGTGTGTGAGTATACATAATAGGTATATTTCATACATAATAGGTAACATTTCATTTGGATTCACCTGAAACCAAGAAACAGCAAAACTTAAACTCAGATACTATTATTTTTTTTAGAACTACCTTTTAGTGTTTTAGAACAGTTTCAGATTACTAGAAAAATTAGTACAAGGAGTTTCCCTATACTCTACACCCATTTTCCTCTGTTAACATCTTATACCAGCATGGTACGTTTGTTAGAATTAATGAGCTAATATTAATACATTATTGTTAACTAACATCCGTAATTTATTTAGATGTCCTCAGTTTTCACCTGATGTCTTTCTCCCAGGATTGCATCTAGGGTGCCACGTTAGGGGTCCTCTTTCCTTAGGTTCCTCTTAATTTTCCTTGTTTCTGCTGACCTTGACAGTTTTGAAAAATACCGGCCAACTGTTTTTGTAGGAAGCCCTTCTTGGAATTTGATGTTTCTTTTATGATTGTGTTTTGCCCCTGGGTTTTGTGGAGGAAGACCACAGAGATGAGGTTCCATATTCACCACATCGTAGTAAGCGCACATCCTATCAACTACTGGTTTCTTTTCAAAAGTAACTTTCTCCTTTATTGTGGAAAAATTGGAAAACACAGATTAAGAAAACAGAAGAAAATTAAAAGCAACACAATCCTCCTTCACCTCCCATGAAGTAAACAACTTGTAACATTTTGGTGTATAATTTCCACGTTATCTGTGTTGTATATTTCTAAAAGATAAAATACTATCGAATGTATTGTTTTATAATGTATCTTTTAACTTAGCATATTCTGAAATCTTTGGATAGTAAGTAATGCATATATTTACTAATGGGTATGTGGATGGAGGAACTGTAGTAATGCACTGTTTAATTTTTTCATTATAACTAGTGTAATTATTATCTCAAGCTTGTTTATAGCCAAGTCTTTAATCCTATCTTTATTTCCTTAAGATGTGGGTGAATCTTCTTGCTAATAGGTGTGCACATGTTTCGGGGGTTTTGATACATGTTGCCAGGCAGCTCTGTGGTTTGCTTATTACCCACATCCTGGGGCAGTACCTGTTTCGGAGTATCCTAGCCAGTGTTGAAAGCTATCACTTCTCCTGTTTAAAATTTTTATGTAGTTAGATCCATCACTCACTCTGTCTGATTTCTTGATGACATTTCTCTAGTAATTTTTATAGTTCTGTTTTACTTTTTAAACCTTTTAAAATTGAGAAAGTGCACGAAACCTGAGTGTGTAGCTTAATGAATGATTTTAAAGTGAATGCCCATGGGGCCACCACCCAGATATAAACATTAGTAGCAGCTGTTTATATGTCTCTTTCCAGTCATAACTTTGAAGTTAACTACTATTCTCACCACTACAGCAATTGTTTTTTTGGTTTTTATTATCTTGTAAGACCTAATTATTTATACCTAAACACTGTAGATTCAGATTGCCTTTGTATAAAGGGAACTCATACATTAGATATTATTTTTTTCTTCTTCTTTAATTTTGTTGAGGTATATTTAAAATACCATAAAATTTACCTATTTGAGGTATACAGTTCAGTGGTGTTTCATATATTCAGAGTTGTGCAACTGTTACCACAACCTAATTTGGAACATTTCAACATCCCCAGAAAGAAACCCTATAGCTATTATCAGTTGTTCCCCAGTACCCCTTCTTGTCCTCACAGCTCCAGACAGTCACTAATCTACTTTCTATTTATGGATTTGCCTATCTGACATAAATGGAATCAGGTAGTATATGAAAGTATAATGGAGTCATGTAGTATGCGGTGTTTTGTAACTGGCTTCTTTTACTTAGCATATGCTTTCAAGCTTCATCCATGTTGCAGCAAGTATCAATACTTCATTCCATTTTGTAGCCAAATAATATTCCATTCTGTGAGTATATATCATATTTTACTCCTTCATTCATCAGCTGACGGACATTCATTTGATTTGTTTCTACTTTTTGGCTGTTATGAATAATTCTGCTAGGAACATTTGTGGACAAATTTGTGTGGATACAGGTTTTCATTTCTTTTAAAGGTACAGTTGACCTTTGATCAATGCAGGACTTAGGGGCACTGATCTGCTGTGCACTTGAGAATCTGCATATGACTTTTGACTTTCCAAAAACTTAACAGTTAATAGCCTACTGTTGACTAGAAACCTTAACAATAACATAAACCATTGGGTAACTCATATTTTGTAGGTTATGTGTATCATATATTCTTACATTAAAGTAAGCTATAGAAAAGAAAATGCTGAAGTAATCATAAGGAAGAGAAAATACATCGACAGTATTGTACTGTCTTAAAAAAAAATCCACATGCGAGTGGTCCTGTGCATTTCAAACCCATATTATTCAAGGATCAACTGTCTACCCGGGAATGGAATTGCTGAGTGATGTAATAAATCTATGTTTAGCATTTCAAAAAATAGTCATGCTGGTTTCCAAAGTGGCTGCATCATTTTACATTCCCTCTAGCGATGTATGAGGGTTCCAATTTCTTTATATCCCTGCTCATTCTTGCTATTTGGCTTTGATTTGCTAATGAAGTAGTTTTTATTTGATGGCTAACTATGTTGAACATCTTTTAGTATGTTTATTGGCCATTTGTGTATCTTCTTTGGAGAGATCTCTTCAATTCTTTTGCCCATTTTAAAATTGGGTTTCCTTTTATTGCTTTTAAGAGTTCTTTATATATTCTGAATACAAGTCCCTTGTCAGATATATGATTTGCAAGTATTTTCTCCTGTGGGTTGTCTTTTCACTTTCTTGATAGCATCCTTTGAAGCACAAAAGTCTTTTATGAAGTCCAAGTTACCTATTTTTTCTTTGGTTGCTTGGTGCTTTTGATTATTCAAGAGCCCATTTTCTAGTCCAAAGTCTCAAAGATTTATACCTATGTTTTCCTCTAAGAGCTTTATCTCTTGCATAGGTCTTGGATTCATTTTAAATTAAGTTTTGCTGTATGATGTGGTATAGAACTTCATTTTTTTGCATGTGGATATCCAGTTGTCCTAGTACCAAAACTGTTTTGACATCCTTGTCAAAAATCAATTGACTGTAAATGTGAGTGTTTATTTCTGTGCTCTCAATTCTATTGACCTGTATGTCTGTCCTTATGCCAGTGTCATACTGTCTTGATGTAGCTTTGTACTAGGTTTTGAAATTGGGAAGTATGAATCTTTCAATTTTCTCTTTTTAAAGATTGGTTGAGCGATCCTGGGACTCTTGCATTCCCATATAAATTTTAGTATCAGTTTGTCAATTTGTACAAAGAAACCAGCAGCGATTTTCATTGGGGTTGCATGCAGTCAGTAGATTAATTTAGGGGAATATTGCAATCTTATCAATGTTGGGTTCTGATTCCTGAACATAGGATGTCTTTCCTTTTTTTTTTTTTTTTTTTAGGTCTTTTATTTCTTTCAGTGTATTAGTCATGTGGTTTGTATTTTTGTGGTTTTCATTGTACTAGTCATATACTTTGTTAAATTTACTCCTTGGCTATACTTTTGATGGATTATTTTCTTAATTTTATTTTCAGGTGGCCAATTACTAGTGTACAGATGTACAGTAGATTTTATATATTGATCTTGTATCCTCACACATTGCTGAACTTGTTAATTTAGTTCAGCTAGTTTTTTAGTGTGTTCTTTAGGATTTTTTATATATGGGATCATGTCACCTGAAAATAGAGATCATTTTATGTCTTTCTTTCCAATCTGAATGCCTTTTATTTTTTTCTTGCCTAGTTGCTCCAGCTAGAATCTCTAGTACGATGTTGAACAGAAGTGGTAAGAGCAGATATTCTCGCTTTGCTTCTCATCTTATGAGGAACATTCAGTCATTCTCCATTAAGCATGAATGTTAGCTGTGTGTTTTTCAAAGATAAAGGTGTTCTTTAGACTTTTATTCTCTTAACGTTTTGTTCTGAGACTCATGGTATAGCATGTAGCTGTAGCTCATTCATTTATTTATATAAATATGGATATGTGTATCTTTGATTTATATGAATATTATGGTTTATTTGTCAGTTTACTGACCATAGATTCTTAATGTTACTTCCTAGTACAATCTACATACATTTTTGTTGGATGTATATATTTAGAAGTGAAATTGCTTGTACTATATGTGTTTCAACTTTAATAAGTAATGCCAGACTTTTCCAAAGGAGTTAGGTCAACTTACATCCTCCCTGAGAAGTGTATGAAAGTCTTAGTTGCTTTCTTTGCTAACACTTGATATTTTCAGGTTTTTACTTTTAGTCATTTAATGTGTAATGATAGTTTGTGGTTTTAATTTCCAAATTATCCTGGATTATTAATGAGATTGAGCTCCACTGAAAAACCTATCTCTGTTGTGTTTATTAGTGTGTGTGTGTGTGTGTGTGTGTGTGTGTGTGTATGATTCGCTGATGTACCTCCTTAGTTTTTAAATGACTGTGTGCGTGCATGTTCTGTTGATTTGTAGGATTTTTTTCTTTTTTAAATATCTTTTCAAGATATGAGTTCTTTGAAGGTTTTGTGTATTATATTATCTTCTCACTTTTAACCTCTGAATTTGTCTTTTGATGAATGGAAGTTTTTTAACTTTAGTCAAATTTATCAGTCTTCATGGTTAGTGCTTTTTATGTCCTCTTTAAGAAACCTTCTCTGTTATCCTATGCTGCCTTCTAAAAGCTTTAATGCTTTGCCTTATACTTTAGTTTTACCATCTCTCTGGAATTGCTATCTTGTTAGGTTTTTTCTGCTTACTCTTGTTTGTTTATACCTTCAGATGAATGTTGTAATTAAACTTGTTTTATTCCAGAAGAAAAATCCTGACAATATTTTAATTAGGATCACATTGAACATATACATTAACCTAGGGAGAGTTGATATTTTTATGATGTTGAATTCTTTTATCCAAGAATAGAGCATGTCTTTTCATTTCTTTAAATCTATTTTAGTCTCTCAAGATTGTTTTGGGGTTTATTATCTTTAGGTTTTTGCATAATTCTTGTAAAATTGATGCTTAGGTATTTTATTTTTGCAATTGTAAGTAGGGTATTCTTTTTCCATTATTCTTGAGCACTATTTTGTATATATGATTTCTACATTTTTTTTTTTTTGTTATAACCTGTTGCTTTCTAACTCTCTTACTGTTTGTAGTAGGTTTTCCATTATATTTTAGGCTTTCCGAGATATCATTATATCATCTGCTAATGGAGATGATTGTACCTCTTTTTTTTTTTCCACTTATGCTCCAAATTGCTTTCTCTTGTTACAATAGAGTTCCTATGTTTTATTTAGATATTGATTGTTTAAATGCCACTTTCAACTTGACTGTACCGTTTTGCATTACCAGAAGCAATATCTGAGGTTTCAGTTGTTCCTGTATTGTTAAAACTTGGTGTTATTAATCTTTTTTAATTTGAACATTTCTTGTTTGTAGTGATGTCTTATTGTGGGTTTAGTTTTTATTTACCTAATGACCAATGATCTAAGCATCTTTTGCTGTGCTTTTCTTTCCCTTCTTTTTTTCCTGATGTGCTTAATTGCCATTTGTATATATTGTTTGGTCTTCAGAAATTCCAGGGTAATTCCCTTTGTCTGATATATATATTGTGAATATTTTCTTCCACTCTTTCATGAACCTTACCATGTTCTTAATGATATTTTTTGAAGAGCAAAAGTTTAAATTTTTAAGAATTTAAATTTATCAGTTATCTCTTTAATAGTTCATGGTTTTGTGTCCTAATCTAACTCAGCCTCACACAGGTTTTCTATTAGGATTTTAAGTTTGATAGTTTTACCTCTTATATTTATATCTATGGTGTAAATATTTAATTCATTGTGAATTAGTTGGTTAGTATGGTGTCCATTTTATTCATACCAATATCCAATTGGTCTAATACCATTGTCAGAAAAACTTTTCATTGAGTTGCCTTGATATCTTTGTTGATAATCAGTTGACCACTCATTTGTGGCCGGTTTCTCTATTTCTCTAACAGCTCTCTATTCTGTTCCCCTGCTCTTTTTGCTAATCACATTCTTGATACTGTAGCTTTACTATATGTCTTGAAATGTGTTGGACAAGTCCTTCAACTTTGTTTATTTTCAAAATTGTTTTGGCTATTCTGAGTTCTTTGCATTTCAAAATAAATTTAATGATTAGCTTGTCAATTTTCACAACAAAGTCTGCTGGAGTTTTGATTGGAATTGTGTTGCATCTATTGATCAATTTGGGGAGAATTGACATCTTAAGAAATTACTATTTGTCAATTATACCTAAATAAAGCTGAAGGAAAATCATTGTCTCCAGTTTCAGAATATGCATGTTATACCTCTCTGTTTGTCTTCTTCAGTTTCTCTCAGTAATGTTTTGTAGTTTTTATATAGAGATTTCCCTTTGGTAGATAACATTTCCCTTTAGATTGAAGAATTTCCTTTACCATGTCTTCTAGAGTATGTCTGTTGGCAACAAATTCTAGGTTTTCTTATATGAAAATGTCCCTTTATTTGCTGATTATAGAATTCTGGATCAACTGTTCTTTCATTTCAACACTTTAAATATATGTTCTTACCCTGTCTCTGGCCTTGGTGGTTTCTGAAGAGAAATCTATTATTTGAACCATTATTCTCGTGTGTAATGTGAGGTGTTTTTTTTGCTGTTTTCAGATTTTTTTCCCCTTTACATTTCAGCACCTTATGATGTGCTTAAGTGTTTTTCTTTTAGTTTATTTCATTTGGGGTTCACTGAGCCTGTTGAAAATGTAAATTTATTTTATCTTTTACCAAATTTGTGAAATGTTGACCATTATTACTTTCAATATTTTTTCTGCTTATGTCTCTTCACTCCTTATAGGTCTCTGATTACACAACTAAATGTTTTTATATTTCCCATAGTTCCTCACACTTAACTTTTTTCCAATTTTTGTTTTCGGGTGGAATAATTTCTATTGAACTATTTTCAAGTTCACTCATTCTTCTGTCGTCTCTGTTTTATTAAGCCTGTCCAGAGAAGGCTTTTTATTTTATTTTTTAATTTTCACATACTGTATTTTTCAATGATTAAAATTTCCATTTGGTTCCTTTATAGTTTTACTTCTCTATTGAGAATTCCTTTCTTTTCATTCATTTTAAACATGTTTTCTTTTGCTTCATAGGACACAGACATAATAGCTGCTTTAAATTTTGAAAATTCTTTGTGATAGCTCCAGCATTTCCATCTATAGATTTTTTTTCTTGCAAGTTGGTCCATTTTCTTGGTTACTTGTATGTTGAGTAATTTTAGATTAGATACAGACACACTTTGTCTTATTACACTTTGCAGATACTACATTTTGTTTATGAGTAGGCGACCCTATCTGTTGGTGCCATTTTGCCAACAGTATTTGCTGATTTCATGTCTCTGTCACAATTTGGTAATTCTCACTGTATTTCAAACTTCCTTATTATATTCGCTATGGTGACCTGTGATCTATAATCAGAAATCGCTAAAAGCTCAGATGTTGGTCAGCATGTTATAGCAATAAATTATTTTTTAATTAAAATTTATATATTGTTATTTAGACATAATGCTATTGTTCACTTACTTGACTACTCATTTGAATAGCTTTATTGAAATATTTGCTTTACTGTGGTGGTCTGCAATGAAATCTCTGATATCTCTGTGGTATGCCTGTAATAGACATTGTGATTTTTACATTGTGCAGAAACTTGTATGGGTGTTTCAGATCTCAGTTTATTTGTCCAAGCTTTGGCCACATTGGTTTGAATCCGTCCTTGTATGCATACCTTAAGAGTTAGTCACCGTGAGATTTGTGTGTATGGTTCATATTTCAGTTAAATTCTCCAAATATTTGACCTGCTGGTTTGTGGGTTTGTTCTGTGCATGCACAGTTCAGGGCCAAGACTGAGGCTTGCACAAGTTTATGCACAGAATTCATGACTCCTTTTCTCTGGTTCTCTCCTTTCTTGGAGTCTTCCTGGTCTCTTTATCATTGGTTTTCAGCAATTTGATGTTAATACAACTTAGGGTTTTTCTTCATTTTTCTTTTTATGATTCATTGAGCTTGTAGGTTTTAATGGGGCTTGAGTTTTCATCGAATACAAAAATTTTGGTCATTTAAAATATTTGTTTTTATTATCCTCCCTTCCCCTCTCCTTTTCGGGACTTCAGATACAGTTGGGTTAGATAAAACTTAACATGCTCAGTATATTTCTGTTTTAGTTTTCTTTCTCTCTAATTTTGTAGAGTTTTATTGCTGTGTTTATGTCTGCTGGTCTTTTCTGCGGTATATTTTTCATTTCAGATTTAGTTTTTGGTCTAAATTTAGTGTGGGTCATTTTTATGTCTTCTGTTTCTCTCCTCGTCATATTCATGTTTTTTCTCTTACCTTCTTGAACATATACAATATATTTAATTAATTTTACTGCTGGTACCATTGCTGGGTTAGTTTCTATTGATTGATTTTTTTCCCCCCTGCTTATAGTTTACACTTTCTTCTCTTTTATATTTTCTTTCCTTATTTGCAAGCCCGGTATGTTTTGATTGGATGCTGGAAAATTTGAATTTTATAATTTAGATATTAGATTTTGTTGTATTTTTAAAAAATATTCTTTTTCTGTGACACACTTAAGCTTCCTGAAATCCATTTGGTTCTTTCAAGGCTATTTATTTATTTATTTACTGTATGGTCTTAGAATAGGAAAGTATTTCTTTTTTTCTAATTTAAATTTTTAGTTAACATACAGTACAATATTGGTTTGGCTTCAGGAGTAGAATTTAGGGATTCATCACTGACATACAGCACGCAGTGCTCTCCTAAGTGCCCTCCTTAGTACCCATTACCCATTTAGCCCATTTCCCATCCACCTCCCTCTATCAACCCTGTTTGTTCTCTGTAGTTGAGAGTCTCTTGTGGTTTGTTTCTGTCTCTTCTCCCTCCCCACCCCCCCCTACTTCCCATATGTTCATCTGGCCCCATTACTGAGGCATTATTTGATATTCTGTGAATTTGGAGATATTTCACTATGATTCATTGGAACCCACAGTATTTCCAGCCTTATTCTGTTACTGCAGTTCTTTCCCTGGACTTGCAGTAATTTTCTCACATGTATGCACAGATCTCCAGAGCTCTCTTTCTGCGTAGCTTCCTTTCCCATAGTATTTCCCTCTTTAAATTCTAGCCATTTTGACCTTCCCAAACTGAATTCTGCAACTTGGTGAGATTGCTAGGCTCTCTTTGGCTTTTCTCTCCCCATGCCTCAGACTGGAAACTTTCTGGGGAGAAAGCAGCAGCAATCATAGGGCTCCTCTTGTTTGTTTTCCTTTTTTCAGGGATCATTACGCTGTGCTGCCTGCTGTCTAGTGATTGAAAGCCATCCTTTAATATATTTTATTTGAGTTTCTAGTTTTTTATTTTAAGGCAGGAAGATAAATCTGGTACTTTTAATCCTTTAGGGCAAGGAGCAGAAATTTTCCCTCCAGTTTAGAAATGTATTGAAACTAAAGTTGGGATTAAATCAGCATGGCTTTTATTTTTGTCATTTCCCCCCCCCCCAGTTGCTCAGGTATCCACTCAGACTTGTGTTTTAGTAAAAGAGATACAGAAATTGTTAGTTAGGATGACCAGTGTTTTACTTTTCACTTCCTCCTCTATTTTCGTGTTGTTTCTCGTAGAATCATAAAGGGCATGCGTATACAGCACACAACTTAGCAAAAACAACAAAAGCATGCCATATTGAAGTTCGCCTGGTGGAACTCCTTCAGTGAGGCAGACGGTCTAAGCATACTAATGGTCTTCTTATGAATAAACTCATTTCTATGTATGGAAGCATAGCAAAGGTGATGCCCTTGTGTATGACAAAGCTTAACGTTGTTTTTGAAATACTATTATATAGTTGTGTAGGTCACAAAACATCGTCCCAGCTGCAGTTCATCACTTTCAAGGAAGAACAGTGCTTGATTTGTTACTTGATTTCATATTCAACGTGACGGTTTCTCCATTAGCATTGTAGAGCAAGAAAACCCAGACGAAGAGCTTCCTACAGACGAGGTCCTCCTGAAGCTGAAAGCAGAAGTGCAGCGTTTGCTGGAGAGCAACTCAGTGAAGCGTCGTCTGGTGTCTCAGTTACAAACTGAGCTCAGAGACTGTCATAAGAAAATTGAAGATCTCCAGCAAGTGGACAAAGATGAAAAAAGCATCAAGGTTGAGGTTTGTAGAGTTAACAAGCCGTTTTTAAAAGACTTTAATAAAATGGTTACAACCTTCACATTTAAATCAAACCTTTGTCTTTCAGGGTCTCATTTGATGTTATCTAGAAGTGTAAGGAAGGGAATGCCACATAAGGAAATATATTTTCTAATGCCTTTTGGCACCTCATAAATGAGATGTTAGTTAGGCAAAATTCCTTTGCCACAGATCCAAGGAAGTAGTCTATGCAACAAAGTATGTGCATTTCCTCAAGATTGGCTTGTGTCAACAGTGTTCCAAAGCATTAAATTCTCCACAGCTAAATCCTTTAGCATTTTCTATGACATTTCTTTGGCTCATGTTCCTATAGGAAGAGTCTTTCTATATAAGGAAACTAATTATGTAGTGTTGGTGTTATAAGTGAGAAAGGCACAGAAACAGGTTATGTCAGAATCATTGAGTCTACTTTTATTTATATTTATTATTTTTTTTTAAAGAAAATTTAGTGTTTTATTTATTTTTGAGAGAGAAAGAGTGGGAGCCGGGGAGGGGCAGAGAGAGAGGGACACCCAGAATCTGAAGTAGGCTTCAGGCTCCGAGCTGTCAATACAGAGCCTGACGCAGGGCCCAAATCCACGAACTGTGAGATCATGACCTGAGCTAAAGTCTATCACCCAACCAACTGAGCTACCCAGGCACTTCTGAATCTACTTTTATATTCTTCAGTTGGCCTCCTTACTTCATAGATGAGGAAAATAAAGGGGGAATGTGTGACACTTCTGAGGTTAGAGTCCGTCTTTAGGCAAATCAAAACTAAAACACTTGACTAATAATAGACAACATTATTTCCCCAAGATCTTGCTACCACAAAAATCGTTACTGTTGCCCTCATTTAACAGCTGCCTTTTCTATTCTTCCACATCTCCAAATCCCAACCATCTATACTCTCAACAGAAAGGAAAAACAAACCTAGTAATTAAAGGGAAAGGGAAGGGGGAAAATGAATGTAGTTGGTGTATTCCTTTTCCTTCTGGATGGAGATAATATTTTACTTCCTACTTTAGTACTGTTTTATCTCCTTATTCTTTAAACTAGGAGTTGTGTTCATTAAAGCAGTCCTATTAAAGTATGCAAGAGATGTTCTGTGGTGCTGATTATTATGGAATATTAATTGTATATATTTAAAAAAAAATTCTAATGTGCTTTCACTGTTCAAATCCTGCCCAGTCTGACAGTGTTCCTTCTTCTGAGTAACTGTATTTGATGAGTATAATGCTAATTTCAGTGTTAACACCCAAATGAGAAAGAACCCCCTTCCTTCAGCACATTTAACACCTTTAAATCAAGCTGTCTTGGTTCTATGTGTTTTAAAAAGGGTGAGAATAAATGTGCATGTCTCAATTTGTGTTAGATTAGGATCGATTATTTCAAGTATTTTGATGACAACAGCCTAGGATTTAGGACAGTAGGAACCTGGCTTTGAGTCTTGAAACTTAGCTCATGTATCCACGGTTCTTGTTCTGTTCTATATTGAAATTACTGACGGCATTTGCCATACAGATACACTTCCACATATCTGGCAGTCACTGGTGGCTATGCCTTATGTTTAACAAAATTTAACCTTTACCTTTGCCTCTATAGATTGAAGGGAACAATCACAATGTCGAATACTCTTTTTGTCCAGCTACTCTTTTGCTGTAGTGATTTCTCAGTAGTTCACATTTGATTTTTCTTAAAAGTGTGCCTTACCAGCCTGTGCTGCTTATGTCTGTCCTACTTCCACTTACTATATAAGAATTTCTGGGGTGCCTGGGTGGCTTAGTCGGTTAAGCGTCCGACTTTCGCTTGGGTCATGATCTCGCTGTTCGTGGGTTCGAGCCCCGCGTCGGGCTCTGTGCTGACTGCCAGCTCAGAGCCTGGAGCCTGTTTCAGTCTGTGACTCCCTCTCTCTGACCCTCCCTGCTCACGCTGTCTCTCTCTCTCTCCTAGAAATAAATTAAAAAAAAAAAAAAAAAAAAAGAATTTCTTGGGAGTAGTGTCTGGATGATTCTCTGCATGTTTTCTCAATAAATATATGTTGAATCAATACACCTATTAATCCTTTTCTAGGAGGAGGAAAGGAAGAGGAGTAGTAATTTAACCAACAAGTGTTCTTTAGATAAACACTCAAGTTCACAGTCATCTAATAGCCAATTGACACCTTCAGATTTTGCCTCTTATTTCCCACATCTTTTCTAATGAGCTTTCTGTTTAGTCTATAACATCAGAAAACAGGGTTGGGAGGTATGGAGGAAGAGCAATCATTCAGCGTAAGCTTTTTTCTTTTCTAAAGCTACTCTGTGCAAGGTCTTATGGGATTCACTGAAAAGAAACAATGGCCATTCCTTGAAGGAATTTAGAATCTAGAACACTATCCAATAGAAATTTGATGGAGCTACATATGTAATTTAAAATGTCCCAGGTATCCCACTGAAGTGAAAGTAATGGTGAAATTAATTTTAATAATATTTTTAACCCAATAAATATCTTTTTAATATGTAATTAATTAAAATTATTAATGAAATGATTTGCATTTTATTATCATTTTTAAAAAATTTACATCCAAGTTAGTTAGCGTATAGTACAATAATGATTTCAGGACTAGAATCCACTGGTTCATCCCCTACATATAACACCCAGTGCTCATCCCAACAAGTATCCTCATGAATGTCCCTTACCCATTTAGTCCATCCCTGACCCACAACCCCTCCAGCGACCTTCAGTTTGTTTCCCGTATTTAACAGTGTCTTAGGTTTTGTCCCCCTCCCTGTTTTTATCTTATTTTTGCTTCCCTTCCCTTATGTTCATCTGTTTTGTATCTTAAATTCCACATATGAGTGAAGTCATATGATATCTGTCTTTCCCAGACTGACTCGCTTCACTTAGCATGGTAGACTCTAGTTCCATCCACATTGTTGCAAATGGCAAGATTTCATTCTTTTTGGTTGCCAAGTAATACTCCTATACCACATCTTCTTTTTCTATCCATTGATGGACATTTGGGCTCTTTCCATACTTTGGCTATTGTTGAATAGTACTGCTATCAACATTGGGGTGCACATGCCCCTTTGAAACAGCACACCTGTATCATTTGGATAAATTCCTAGTAGTGTAATTGCTGGGTCGTAGGGTAGATCTATTTTTAATTTGGGGGGGGAACCTCCATACTGTTTTCCAGAGTGGCTGCACCAGTGTGCATTCCCACCAGCAGTGTAAAGGGATTCCTCTTTCTCTGCATCATCACCGATGTCTGTCTTTGCCTCAGTTGTTAATGTTAGCTATTCTGACAAATGTGAGGTGGTATGTCATTGTGGTTTCTATTTGTTTTTCTCTGATGATGAGTGATTTTGAGCATTTTTCATGTATCTGTTAGCCCTCTGGAAGTCTTCTTTGGAGAAGTGTCTATTCATGTCTTTTGCCTCTTTCTTCACTGGATTGTTTGTTTTTTGTGTGTTGAGTTTGAAAAGTTCTTTAGATTTTGGATACTAACCCTTTATGTGATATATCATTTGCAAATATCTTCTCCCTTTCCATCGGGGTTACCTTTTAGTTTTGCTGATTGTTTCCTTTGCTGTACAGAAGCTTTTTATTTTGAAGAGGTCCCAATAGCTCATTTTTGCTTTTATTTTCTCCGAAGACATGTTCAGTAAGAAGTTGCTGTAGCCGAGGTCAAAGAGGTTCACATCTGCCCTCTCATCTAGGATTTTGATGGCTTCCTGTCTTATGTTTAGGGCTTTCATTTATGTTGAGTTTGTTTTTGTGTTTGGTGTAGCAAAGTGGTCCAGGTACATTCTTCTGCATGTTGCTATCCAGTTTTCCCAGCACCATTTGCTGAAGAGACTGTCTTTATTTCATTGGATATTCTTTCCATCTTTGTCAAAGATTAGTTGGCCATACGTCTGTGGGTCAGTTTCTGGGTTCTCTATTCTGTTTCACTGATCTAAGTGTCTGTGTTTGTGCTAGTACCATACTTGTCTTGATGATTACAGCTGTGTAGTATGTCTTGAAGTCCAGGATTGTGATGCTTCCAGTTTTGGTTTCCATTTTTAGGATTGCTTTGGCTATTTGGAGTCTTTTCTGGTTCCAAAGAAATTTTAGGATTTTTTGTTCTAGCTCTGTGAAGATTACTGGTGTTATTTTGATGGGGGTTGCTTTGAATGTGTAGATAGCTTTGGGTAGTATCGACATTTAAACAATATTTGTTCTTCCAATGCATGAGCATGGAATATTTTTCCATTTTTGTGTGTCATCTTCAATTTCTTTCATAAGCTTTCTATAATTTTTAGTGTATAGATTTTTCACTTATTGGTTAGGTTTATTCCTAGGTATTTTATGGTTTTTGGTGCGATTGTAAATGGGATGAATTCCTTGATTTCTCTTTATGCTGCTTCATTATTGGTGTATAGAAATGCAAGATGGCTTACATTTTTTGTCTCTGTGCCAAGTCCTTGAAATCTGACACGTATTGTCCACTTAGAATACATTTCATTTTGGGTAAAACACATTTCAAGTGCTTAATAGCCATGTGTGGTTGATGGTTACCATACGCAACAGTGCAGATCTATAAGGAGATGGAGATGCATAATTTTGTGTACTAAGGATGATACTGATAGCAGAGTGTTTTGAGAAGGAATAATTAACCAGAGTTGGTTGTAGGGGAAATGGTAAGGCAAGCCTTAGTAAAGTCTTTAAGGAGGGAATAGCTGATCTCTGTCCTGAAGGATAAATGCAGGAGGTAAGGTGGGAAGGAGCATTTCAGCCTTGAGCAGAAGTATTTAAAAGCTGTAGCAAATAAGTTGGTGTAACTAGGGAATAAGGCATGTGAATAGAGGTCTATATTATATAAGCTCAGTCTTTCTGGAATCTTTGAGGCCAAAAAAATTTTAATGTTAAATCCATTTTTAGAATAATATCATAGTTGGTATTAAATCCTGAGGTTAATGAAGTAATGTTGAACTTCTCTGCCTGCTATCAGCATGGTAAGAGACAGTTCATGTACTTGGATATCTTTTTAAAGAGAACTGGGTTGTTGAAATCCTCCCCTAAAGGCTTTCTAAGTATTGGAAAAAGCTAACAAAAATATTTACTATGTAATCTTACTTAGTATGTTTCTTTTATGAACATTTAAAAGTATTGATATATTTATTGCTTTATAACATTGTATATTTTATGTTTGCTTATACCCATCCTATACAGAACAATTAAAAATTATTTCAGACTCTGTTGTTTTGCTTTCATGTCATTTGACTATTCATAGCAGTGCTGCTCTGTGATATTTCCAGGATAACATGTGATAAAGATTAGGAGTTTGTCTATATGTAGCACTATGCACTGATTGAGAGTGGACCAAATTCTATTCTGTTCATTCTAGTTCAACAACTGGGCCATTAAGGTGGAATATAGTAAAGTCCTTAGGAAAATCAGTCTCTCTGTCAGGGCCCACATCTACACAAATTTTTTTTGTAAGCATAATAAATAAAACACAGAGGCCTTTCTGTATCTGTTCCTCAAAAGAAATCATTAGCTAACCACAAGTTGTGGTCAGAGCCATACTTTGATTTTGGGGTACCCAAGGCCACGTTCAGTAGCCAACTCAGAAGGTTTCTACCCAGAATCTTTTTAGTCATAGAAATTAGGAAGATAATGTGAGAATTAGTGTATTACATGTCTTGTTTTCTTGGAGATAATCTCCTTAATATTCCAACTTTAGAAAGAAGTTTTGTTATGACCCTCACGTGGTCCTTTTTAAAGTTCTCCATAAGGGTTTTGTGCTGACAGATACAAGTACCTAGTCCCTGAGTGCATGCGGTGTGATAATATGTCAAAGCTGAGTGTGATAGCCATGAAAATTGTTTTTCCATGTATCAGTATGATATTACTTTCATTCATTTTAATTCATTGTAATAAAAACTCGCCAGTGGGAAAGGATGCACAAATGAGTATCATCACAAACCTTCAAAAGTGGAGGCCAAGTTAAAAAAATGAAAGTCATTCTCATGAGTCAGTAAAATCCTTTAAAATCTCATTAGTATCCCCAAGTCTGGAGAGAAACTAACAGAATAGGTATTTGTAGCTCTCCTCTTCTGACTGGAGTAGAAGCAGTGGCTTCTGGGAAATAATGGCAAGTGAAAAGGGGAAAGTCAACAACTTTACAGGTCTCCCTGTAAAGGAAGTGAAGGCTTTGAAGTGGAAGACTGAGTCAGAGCCTTGGTGTTCTGTTGCCCTACTTGTGAATGAAATACACATACCTTCCCAATAAGGAAAATGAATCTTGGTTCAGGATATTTTTTAAGCATCATGGAAAAGAGCTCCGACTTCAGGCAAATACATAAACCAACAAGTCAAATAAAGTAGATATTTTTTAAAAATCTTTGTGGCCTCGTCAATGAACAAAGAATTCAGAAAGATTAGATTAGGAAGACAGGTGGTAAGAGGAAAATGCAAAGTCATATAAACAGACTGAGTTGGGAAGATGAAAATCAAATGAACAATGAAGGTATGTAAGAGGTTCTGCTATGAGAGCAATGCAAGAACTGCAAATGAAAGCAACTATTGGCTACCCTTTCCCCATCAAATACAATATTTCAAGACATTCCCTGCCATTGGAGGTGAAGAGAGTTGGATGGATTCTCTCAGACACCTGATAATATACATTTGCATGACCTTGTGGGAAACAATTTGCCAAAGACTGTCATGAGTCTTAAAAATTGTACCTGTTGAATGAAATATAGATCTATGAATTAATAGAGATTATATAAACAAGTACAGAAATAAAATAGATGCTAAACTTGGTGGGTTTAAGATAAAAAATAGAATATTTGCATTGCATAGTCTCAAAGTATCTCATAAGATACTTATTCTTAATTACAAGTAGAAAAATTGTAACTTTACAGTGAAAGTGCCTTCAGACACTACCTTCACTTATTGATCATCGCCAGTGATGAACCGCGTTGATCTCTGGTGTCTCCTAAAAAGTACACAGCACTTCTGTGGCATTCATGTAAAAAAAAAAAAGGATGATCTGAATTTAATAATGAAGTGACATTGAGAAACCCAAATTGAAGGCCATCTTACAAAATAACTAGTTGGTACTCTTTGAAAGATGCAGCCTGAAGAACTGTCCCTGGATTGAAGGAGACTCATGGGCCGTGACAACTCAATGCAATATGGAATTGTTGATGAGATCCTGAACTACAAAAAGGACATTAGAGGAAAATTGGGAGATCTTGTATAGGGTCTGTAGATTAATTACCTGGTTTTGATCATTGTGGGTGGTTGTATTGGGGATGATGATAAAAGTTACATGGAAGTTATTTGTGATGTTTTTGCAGTTTTTGTAAATATGACATTATTTTCAAAGCCAGATCTTAGAGAATTTTTTAAATACCTGAACAACTTTTGATTTCTTTTTAACATTTAGACTAAAACAGAGACTGCAGAAAAACCAACTGATCAATTATGGCCTGGGTCTTCTACTTCTGATACGATTGCTAAAGATGACATTCTGCAGCTTAAAAATGATATTCATGTTTTACAACAACAAAATCAGGTGATGAAAAAGTTACCTATATGTTGTGAGAATTCTTATGACTTCATTAAATTCAAAGGATATAACAGACTTTTCAAAAAAGTACAAAGGCAATGTGAGTTAGACAGGTATTAGCAGGTGAATACGGATTCCATTTATTTCCCTTTATTGGTCATGGGGTAGTAGTTTCCTCAGAAGGTAGGTTAGTGGAGTTCCAATTTCCTTCTATACAGGAGCATGGCTAGTAGAGGTGTTCTCCTCTTGACCAAAAAAGTTAAACCTTCTTTATCTATATGGTTGTTAAGATTATTGAATTCTAAGACTTATTTTAAGAGATCAGTTAGGTAATACTTCTCTGGCTAAATATTTCCATTTCATGTAGTTCAAAATGAATACAAAATTTTACCCTTGTCAAATAAATGAATCTTACAAGACGTAAGGAGACTTTGTAGAATTATGAAAATGATATGTCAGTGTTACAGGGTAGAGATAAAACATAGAAGATATTAAAAAATAAGATTGGACTAGTCAGTGAATATGATGTTTATTTTCTCTACTTCTTTTGTATCTAGGAACTTAAAGAAACTGAAGAAAAACTGAGAAATACAAATCAAGACTTATGTAATCAAATGAGACAAATGGTACAAGATTTTGACCATGATAAACAGGAAGCTGTGGATAGGTAAAGTCTGTGTAAAGGTCTAATACCTGACTGCCCTTCACCTCCCTGCTCTCTCCCACCCCTCAAAAAAGACTCAAGAGAAATTATGGTGTGAACCCTCCCTGCTGAGATCTTAGCCTGAAGAAAATGAGTCTCTCTGGCTTCTCAAATTAGAATTTAGAACACATTTTCCATAGAAATGATATTGTGTAGTGGGTTGGGTTCTATACTACCATCAAAACTACAGTTCATTGAAATAGTATAGCTTAATGGTTTTTATAGACTAGTCTGGGAGACTATTCTTTATAAGGAAGAAATCTGTGGGAGGGAGTATGTCTTCCAATTACCAAATCATAAACTTGGAAACAGATTTTTGGAACATAACTTACTTGTGAGTTGGGTACTGCTAGTACTTATTTTTAGTATAGATAACTTGGAATTTTGGAACTCTACCCCATTATTTCAATTCATTTTTTATAAACAAGTCCTCAACAAAGAATATTGTCTTCTTGAAGGACTGGGGCATTCTCGTAGCCAAGTTTCTTATTTTTCCCTGGAGACATTTGACGAAAGAATATTTTGAAGGTTTTAAGATCATCCATTGGGAATTAACTATTACCGCTTTTGCTTGAGGGAAACCAATCTGACCTCAATGATACTTTACGTTAGATGGAGGGAGTGGGGAAGGAAGGAAGAATAGGAAACCAGTTTATCTTGGTGTTTCTAATAATGCCGGGCATTTCCTTAGATTCTGTTGTCCACTTTCTGTTTCTAGGTGTGAGAGGACCTACCAGCAGCACCATGAAGCCATGAAAGCCCAAATACGTGAAAGCCTGTTAACAAAGCACGCTTTGGAGAAGCAGCAGCTCTTTGAGGTTTATGAGGCAGCTCGCTTGCAACTTAGGTGAGAACGAGACAGTTTAGCTACCCTTCGAGCTCTAGAGACAACATTGTCCTGTTCTGTAGCATAGAGGAAAACTGTTTTGCACCCCTTGTATTTTTGTTGTGGTGGTGGTGGTGGTGGTGGTCATCTGGTTGCTGGTTTTATGTACCCAAGGTCTGACTTAGATAAGATGAATAAGGAGATGGCTGCTGTGCAAGAATGCTACCTGGAAGTGTGCAGAGAGAAGGATAATCTAGAATCGACTCTCAGGAAGACCATCGAAAAGGAGCAACAGGCTCAGGAGAAGGTACTGTACAAATTCACATTGTGCTTGTTTCATCTCTTTTCTCTGGCATCGCTATTGTCATGGAAGCCAGTACGCTCACTCCCTTGTGAAACAGGGGAGGCCTATGTAGAAGTCTCTTTACTTTCGGCTCTGTCACACTACGATAGCTCACAAAATATAGTAAATATTGAGATGATTTTTAAAACCTTAATGGAACATGGCATGCATATAGTAGAAAATGATTCTTCCTTAAATATTTATTCTAAGTGGCAAAACAGGGCTCTAAAAATAAACAAGAGTAAGACTCACCCAAACACTGTGAGTCTGAAAGCTAGGGATTCTTGTTTTCCACTCATTTGCTGGCCACTCAGGTGAGCCTACAGAGGCCTGTGGGCACCGCACAGAGTATTCCCTCAGAAACATTTTCCTCTGACCCATTTCTCTCTCAGTACCTAAGTGTCATTTTATTTTTCTGGGGAGAAGGGCACGAATTTGAACTTGGGACTTAGGGAAGGTAGAGAGCTTTTCAAGTAAGCTCTCATTTTTGCGGGAAGCTGGAGGGGCTACTATACTCCTCCCTGAATCTTCCTAGTTGCCATCGGTAAGTGTCCAGGAGTAAAATCACATGTAAACAGTTGCCCCTCTTTTCTTCTGGGTCCTGCCCGGAGCCTCATCCAGACACACGTCTGACTCTCCCTTCCACTTTGGACCGGCCTGCAGACCACAATTTGAAAGCCACCTGCATCAAGATTAGAAAATATTTTTAAAGGCCCGAGTAAATGTTCTATACAGAGGTTTTCTGAACAAAATTTTATTAAAGCAGGCTCTTGCGACTACAGACTTTAAAAGAATAGTAAAGAACAGGTGAGGAATTCAGCTCCTTTAGCATTTGGCTTATTTTTGAATACATTATATGGTGAAAAACATACCATGTATACATA
Source organism: Proteles cristata cristata (assembly GCA_017311185.1). Taxonomy (NCBI): domain Eukaryota; kingdom Metazoa; phylum Chordata; class Mammalia; order Carnivora; family Hyaenidae; genus Proteles; species Proteles cristata. The sequence continues at coordinate 2,132,761 of JAESUZ010005330.1, read as the reverse complement.
TCATCTAATGGAAAAAGAACTTCTAAAGGGAGTTAGTTTTAGTTAGTGCTGGCTGTATAAAAGTTAGAAGGGATCTTGAATTACTTAGAAATTAAGGACTTAGCTTTCAGTAATATTTAGAAAAATTAAAATAGATCTCTACTGTGACTTTTTTTTCTTTTTAAATATATAAATTGACAAGAACAGAGGAGTAATTCTCTCAAAAAGGTCATTCTTTTCAGGAATATATTTTCTGGTACTTTTAAAAGAATCAGTTTGGCTATAAATTTGGATCTCATATAACCGGTCACTTGGAATTAACAGCTGCTGTTGACCAGTACCAGCTCGTGAATGTGGCCTGGCCAGGAAGGAAAGTTAAAGCTGCTTTTAGGCTCTCCCATAAAAACTTACAGGCTGAATATTTTTCTTTAAAAATTTTAAATTGTCATACAGTGAAATTGCCTCTTTTTCATTTGGTGCATGTTCTATACGTTTTTAACACATGATTTAAGACCTGTTATAGAGTGATGAGGATACAGAAGAGTTTCATCCCCCTATAAGAATGCCTCATGCCGTCTGTCCCTTTGTGGTTAACACCCTGCCCCACTGGGTACTTAAAGCATGAGAAGTGTATTTCCTTTCTTCTCTGGGTCTTCTTTAGTTTTTTTATTTAGATTTATGTATACCCATTATAACATTTAGTAATCTTTGTAAGCCAGTCAGAACAGGACTTTAAATTTAAGAGAATTTATTTCATCTTTTCATATCCTAAGAAATGTTTCACATTCACACAATGGAAGAATCTTACTGAACTCAAGTAAGCTAGGGAACTTTCAGGGCAGTTCTCTGCAGGACATAAACCATTTTCCCCCCAGCTGACTTTCCAGTCAGTTACATAGTCTGGATACTGAATTATAAGACAGACAACAGCAAGAGTCCTATGGTATATTTTCCTGTCCCATATGTGCTCTTTTCTGAAACAGTTGTTAAGTTAGGCTGTGGGTTAAGTAGGAGTTCAATTCCAAGTTTTAAAACTTGTATTAACACACAGAACTTTCCTCCCGTGTCAGCCTGGCTTGTTCAGAGAGTGGGAGAAGTCATCCATGCAGAACCCCTCGGACTGTATAGTAATCATTGAAGGTCATGAATTTGCAGACAAGGCAAAGACGGATGATATTCCCATTTATAATGTCATTTCTGTATACATTAAAGCTCATTTATACAATTGTAATATATGCAAAGTCAATCCTTAGACGTTAGAGGGTTTGTTTTTTTTTTTACTATCTGGAGCATACAAATCAAGTTTAAATGTTTTAAAACTATCGAAGAATTTCCTTTAATGATAAAATTTTTTAAATGAGATATCCCTGTAGTGTGTTCAAATGGCATAACCCTGTGCTTAATAAATCTATTACTTTATTTCTTTAAAGAGAGGGAAGCAAGGTTTTCCTCACTCTGTGGTAGATTGCAGAAATGGCTGCACAGTCTTCCCACTCTTGAACGCATGGCCCCTTGGAGTGTGACTTTGTAGCAATTCTCAGTAAGAGGTCATCTGTTTCTCATCCCTTGAATCTGATTTTGGCCAATGGGATATTAGTAAACATTAGGAAAGAAGAGCCTTAAAAAACATTTATGCATTGGGACTTACAAGTTTGATACTCTCAGGAACTCTGTGGCCATCACTGTGTGAATGATCTGGGAGAGCCTGCCGAGTGATGACACATGGGACCAAGTCCTCTTTCTAGAAGACATCAAGCTAACCCCTGGACATGTGGGTGGGGTCATCTTAGACTGTGTGCCTCACCTGTTGGAAGATCAGCTGAATTGGCTTAGACCAGAACCTCTACCCAGCTGACCCAGGGAATCATGAGAAATAATAGATGTTTGCTGTAGTTTAGTTTTGTTGTTATAGTCAAGTTTTGGCTGGCTTATTAGTAGCAGAGCTAACTGATATATGCACAAACATACAACACACAGAAATTGGTAGCAATATTCTGCTCTGGGTCAAAAGGAAAGGTAGATACATAAGGAAACAACTCCTGAAGGATAGATCTACACAGGTAAGACAATTTGAGGATTCCTTCTAAAGTCAACAAAAACACAGGGCACCTGGGTGGCTCAGTCAGGTAAGCATCTGACTTCGGCTCAGTGTCCAACTTCGGCTCAGGTCATGATCTCACAGTTTGTGGGTTCAAGCCCCACATCGGGCTCTGTGCTGACAGCCAGCTCAGAGCCTGGAGCCTGTTTCAGATTCTGTGTCTCCCTCTCTCTTTGACCCTCCCCTGCTCACACTGTCTTTCTCTCTCTTAGGAAAAAAAAAAAAAGTCAACAAAAACAACAATCATATATGATGTGACACTGGACAACTTTTTCAGCCATGCGATTGACTGTTCTATAGTTTTAGTTCAACTATAGTTTCCATGACCTGATTGTGAAGAAATGGGTCCCTTAGTCACTGGAGATTTTCTGTAAACCTATAGCACTGAAAATAATAGATAGCATCCCTTTGGTATGTGCCATTGATGGAGAGGAATCAGATGCCAATGAAGACCAAAATAAGCCAGATCAGGTGTGAACCAGAAAAAAACCAGTATGAGTAGGTAGTTGTGAATCAGAAGTAATGGTAAAGAGACATAGAGCAAAAGCTCTTTTGCTGTGTGGCAATAGGTATGTGAAGTGTATACTTCTCTGGCATTATATTTTGTTAGCTTCAGTGTGTTATTTCTCATGGCATCTCAGTGGGACCATTATAAAACTGTTTTAAAATTTTTCACATTGGGGTGTGCCTTAGTGGCTCAGTCAGTTAAGCATCTGACTCTTGGTTTTGGCTCAAGTCATGGTCTCATGGTTGGTGAGTTCGATCCCTGTGTTGGGCTCTCCACTGAGTACGGAGGGTGCTTGGGATTCTCTCTCTCAATCTGTCTCTGCCCTTCCCCAACTCATTCTCAAAATAAATAAAGTTAAAAATTTTCACATGGAAACTCTTATAGGTCATTTTGATCCTTGAGTAGAGTTTTATTAGAGTTTTCAGATCAACTGGATTCCTAAAATAAATAGAGAATATTATATGAATAGTTCAAATTATTAAATTTTATATGATAGTTGATAGTTATTATTTGATAATTCTTCAGCTAGTTTTGATAAAAAAAATTTGTCTTTGGTACTGAAAAAAATACCAACCTGCATTTATTACATGGTGCATAATTTTTAAGATAGAGCAGTAATTTTTGGTTTATATCAGAATACAAGTCTTTCAGAAACGTACATTTTTTTTTTCTGGCCTATGATACCTAATGGGTCCCATGATGGGTGGGGTGTAAACATAAATGTCAGTTAAACTTTTTAAGAAGTTGTTCTTCTAGTAACATATTCATTGTGTTAGATGCTTTTTCTTTTTATGTAGCCACCTGTAGATTTTTTATCCAGATATTTAAGATACAGGCAGGCCTTTATAAGACAGTTAATGAAGCTGATTGAGTTAGCATGTAGGAAGGTCATTTGTCTCTGTTGCTGCTATTCCATGCCTGTGACCAGTATTTTATAAATTTGCCTTACAGAATATTAGTATTAATACAGAGATATTTACTTGAATTTTGTTTAAAGAGACAGCCATTGGAGGAAAGAGAAGAGTATGTAAACAAACTGCAGGTGAAACTTAAAGAAAAGTACCAAGATACCCTTAGGGTGGAGAAGAGCATGTGGATGAAAGAACAGGAAACTGCTGTTAAACAGCAGGTTGACAATGAAGTGATATTAGCCAAATCACACTGGGATGAGGAACAGAAAGAGGTGTGGGTTAAAGTTTCTTTCCGGTCACCATGTTTAGAAACTGTAGTATTAACTATAGAGAGAGCCTTCTTCCTAAACTGACACGATTTTTCATTGCCAAGTACATACATGATCATTCATTTCACTTCTCAGAATTGGGCTTTTGGCAGCTTACACTAGTTTTATTTTTTAGAATTTCTCCCTCCTCTTGACCCTTCAACCCAATTCAGGATAGAGTGGTTTTTGGAGGGGCGCTTTTTGATTCCTCAAAATGAAACCCTCCTCTAATTTCACATTGTGGAATGATTCAGATGACTCTAGACCCGTCTCTAATAACAAATCAATAACCCATCCTGTGGATTAGAAGGAAGAAGTTAATGACTGAGCAGGCAAAGAAGCAAAAAACATTACCTCTTTTTCCTAAGTAGCAAATGAAATTACTAATAGTTTTCTAGAAAATTAAGAACCAAATATGATCCTGAAAACTTAGCTGGAAGTGAAATAAATTTTCAAGCTTATTAAAACTAGATTCTTTTGTCCACAAGATTGCTATTAACTCGGGGTGCGGCAACCTAGGGGTGGAGAGTAGACTACTCTCCTGTCTTTTGGCCTCCTTACTCTGCATCTCCCACTCCTACCCTCTACAGCTGTTCATTCATCTAGTGCTGGCACCTGAAATTCTGTTACTCATCATTTTGTAACATAAAAATATATATCCTAGAATATATACATTTACACATGTAAAATCTGGATAACACAAAACAGATTCTCTATTTTTACCTTGTTGCAATTGTTTTATACTTGAATTTGCTAACCAGTTATTTACAAGGAGGATGAGATAGAGAGCAAATGTTTTTGCCAGACTGTCAGGAAAGCATAAACCACTACATGGGATTGCCATTTCAAATGCAGCAGCATAGCCTGGGACTGTGGCAGCCAGGGAAGCAGTTGGAGAACTTGGATATCCAGGAGGTGGGAACCAGGAAAAGAAAAAAGCAAATTTTGCTGTCTCACAGTTTTGCTTCAGACTGACTGTGTTTTCATCCATCCCACTATACTGTTGAAACTAGAAGTTATCATTAAGACCTCCTTCTGATAATGCCCGTCCTTCCATGCACAGTAGACTCAGTAAAATTTAATACCTTAACAAGAGTCGAAGGTGTTTGCAAGTAAGTAAAACTATTTTTTAGATCGTTTAGTTTTAGGTTAATTAATTAGACTTAACCCAGTGCCTGCTTTGTGGAAAGCCTAGTGTTGATGGAAAAATACATATTAATAGTAGAAGTTGTTTGTTTTTTTTAATGTTTTATTTATTTCTGAGAGAGAAAGAGAGACAGTGTGAGCAGGGGAGGGTCAGAGAGAGAGGGAGATACAGAATCTGAAGCAGGCTCCAGACTCTGAGCTGGCTGTCAGCACAGAGCCCGACGTGGGGCTCAAACCCACAAACTGTGAGATCATGACCTGAGCTGAAGTCGGACGTTTAACTGACTGAGCCACCCGGATGCCCCTAGAAGTTTTCTTAAAAAAAAAAATCATGCCACCTTTGTAGTGGCAATGTCAAAGCTTCCAGAAGGTTGCATCTTGAGAGCAAGAAAGCCTGACCTAATGCATATACTTCTATCTCCCATGTGATTTATGTCATGTATATTAGGGTCCAACAGTAACTTTCAGGATTTTCTTGACTATATTTTCATTGACAGAGCTTCTCACTCTCATGTAATTACTACAACAATGTCTAGATGGTTTTCAAACACAGCTGTGGTTGTTCTTTTGGCTAGCTATTAATTCTGGGTTTTACTTATTTGAGTGTTTTTTCTTTTCATACAATTTTTCTTCTGAAAACAGATCAAACAAGAACTTATTCAACAGCTCGAAAAGGAGTGGCAGTCTAAGCTGGATCAAACTATAAAGGCAATGAAAAAGAAGACCTCAGATGGTTGCAGCCAAACTGACCAAGTAACCACCAGTGATGTTATTTCCAAGAAAGAGATGGCAGTCATGATAGAAGAACAGAAGCGAAAGATCCAGCAAGATTTAGAGCAAGAGAAAGAAACAGCTATCAGTGGGGGCTTAAAGAAACTTGAGGTTGAATTAGAACTCAAGTATTGTGAAAATATTGCCAAACAGGTAATGGGTTTATTCTAGTAAAATTATTGGAACTGCCTATAAATGAATACCTACAAAAAGCTACCGTTGAATTTGTTCATAACTTTATACTTTAAACATTTTTTTCCATTCTAGGGTACAGAACCTCTTACATTGTTACAAACATTTTCTTCATTTTATTTCTGTCGCAAAGCTATTACCCCTCGGTTTTTCCACGTATCTTTATGTTTACAGAGTGTTTGCTCCTCTGAGTTCGGTCTAAATGTTAGGGTACTTGAGGTTAAAGGTAGTGTTTTTATAACTGAATGAAGTGCAATTTAATTAAGAATCTTTCGTATCTAGCTTTATAGAAGGTACTCCGCTGAAGTACTTAGACATAAGCAGACTTAAAGTAAGTGAGATATTTAACAGTATTTGCACTGTAACTCACAGAGTCGAATCTCCAGGCACGCCCCTTCCATGGGACTTTGTCTGTAAATCCCATACACTGCCAGAAAGCGGGGCCATTGCCTCCCCTTAGAGGCACTCAGAGAGCTAGTCTGCTTTTAACTGGGGCATGTTGTTTGGTTTCCAAGAAATGTCAGCGTGAATGAGCTGTGAACACAGCTCTGTGTTAATGCAATAAAGAGTTTTTGTTTGTTTTATCTACATTATTATAGTGATTCTCAAATTTTTTCATTTGAGGATGCCTTTAACACTTTTAAAAACTCAAGACTCTGAAGAGTTTTTCTCTGTGGAGGTTACACCTATTTACTGTATTAGAAAATATAAATCTAAGGAATTTTTGAAAAGCAAGAATCCTGGAGCACCTGGGTGTCTCAGTGGGTTAAGTGTTTGGCTCAGGTCATGCTCTCACTCTTGAGAATTCGAGCCCTGTGTCAGATTCTATGCTGGCAGCTCAGAGCCTAGAGCCTGATTCAGATTCTGTGTGTCTCCCTCTCTCTGCCCCTCCCCTGCTTACATTCTCTCTCTTTCTCCCCACCCCCCATCTGTCTCAAAAACCATAAATAAATAAAACATGATCTCAAGGTTCATGAGTTTGAGCCTGATGTCAGGCTGTGAGCTGGCAGAGTGGAGCCTGCTTGGGATTCTCTTTCTCCTTCTATCTCTGTCCCTCTTCTACTCACACTGTCTCTTTTTTTCTCCCTCTCCAAATCAATAAATAAGCTTTAAAAATTATAAAAATTAAATCTATGAAAAACCAAGAATACTGAAGCACACTTGCGATTGGCTGTCAGAGCAATGGCCCCGCCCTTAGCACATCCCCTTTGGAGCATTGCTTTAGTTACAGAAATGGGAGTGAAAAAAGATCAGGTCTGAATATTACTTTGAAAAGTTTTGACCTCACAGACCCCCTGACAGGGTGTTTAGTCCCATAGAGGTCTCTGGACCTCTTAATATGACAAATTATTTTGTATTTACTATTTTAGACAAAATGCTTTTATAAAATCTTAGGATAATACCTGAAGTAAAGTTTAAAAAATATATTCAGCTTTTGATAAATACTCGGAATTCTGCCTATTTGTTAAATTGTTCTGCCTGATTTTAGAGGTAGAGAATTTAGAGAATCCTTATAGCATGAAAACATAGGCAAATCTGTGTAATTGTATCAAGGGCATCTTCAGTCAGTTAAATCATTTCCTGAAATGTTTAAGGTTTGAACAGAGTCAAGAAAATGTTCTGTGGACAAAGAGACATGTTTAAGGGTGCTGCTCTGATATATATACAATTACAGGTGTTGTGAAGAAAAAGAGCGTGATGTAGTAAGAAGGGAAATATTATCATTAACCCTTGGAGTAATATAAATTTCTAGAGGAGATTTATCTTTTCAGCGTATTTTTAACTCCCTAGGATTTACCTGTAAATGTATTTAGCATTTTACCAAAAAATTTAGTCCCTTATGTCAACTCTGGTTTTGTATGTCAATATGGATATAGGTATGTGTGTATGTGTATTTCAAAATAAGGAAAGATTATTTAATAAGTGACCTGGTGCTAACCTGTGACAGATTTACCCCCAGATCACCCTCATAATTCATCAAGTCTTACATGTTTGCCTGAATGGCTGTATCACCTCATTGTTCAGTTGCAAACTCATCACAGACAGCAGGAGAGGTTGCTCGGTACAAGGCTCAAGGCTATACTGGGGCACGCTTGCATGTGTTCATGTGTTTATATGTACGGCATGAGGACTGTGGATATGATAGATGTACTATTTGGGCAGCCCTGACCCCAAGCAGCCTTCCTGCATGTCTTCTCCTTTTTCTTTTCTTCTTTTTTTTTTTTAATGTTTTATTTATTTCTGAGAGACAGATAGACAGCGTGAGTAGGGGAGGGTCAGAGAAAAAGGGAGACTCAAAATCTGAAATAGGCTCCAGGCTCTGAGCTAGCAGTCCGCACACGGGGCTTAAACCCATGAACCGTGAGATCATGACCTGAGCCGAAGTCGGACGCTTAACCGACTGAGCCACCCAGGTGCCCCTGTCTTCTCCTTTTTCTTAAGATAAATAGGAGTTTCTTGGAAATGGCAATTGGTACTTTGTATGAAGCTTTCCAGTAATGGTATTGGCTATCAAACGTTTATAGATTCCTACTTCTTGTGCTGGCGTTTGCGTGGGACACTATGGGAAGTGTAGAATAGAAGGATTAGAATCTACTGTTTGGGATCAGATGGGCTGCTTGAGGTCAGTATAACTAACGTAGTGCAATATGATATGAAATACACATGAAATCATAGTTGCTAATTGTAAATGAGATCTTTCTGAAATTTTATACCTCACTTTCCCACTTACTCTTGCAATACCCAATTGCAGGTCGAAACAGCCGTGCAAAATGCTCGTCATCGATGGCTGGAAGAACTACCTGACCTCGCAGAGTATAAAGCACGGGTTAGAGCGGAACAGAAGAAATGGGAAGAGCAACAAGAGATCACTGTGGCCAGACGGGTAAGTACTCCCCTGGAAAAAAGCTTGAGGAGGGCCTCTCTTCTGATCTCTCCTCTTAGTCCCGAGAATTTGTGTCTCCTCACTGTGTTGTGGAAGGACTAAATACTGTAATGCTTGTTAAGCATTAGCTCAGAGCCTGGATGATGGTATCTGTTCTCATCATCAAGATGCTCAGGGAGAAAGAACGTATTTTAGGGTCTTGAAACTCTCATAATCAGGAAGGTAACCTGTGAAACTAAATCCCGTTCTAGCTTGCCCTATCTTTAGGAGAAATTGAGAACAGGTGTTTATCGGTTTATTAAAAGCTCCACAGTATCCTTTTGCATGCTGCAAGTTTGTTTTCCATGCCCTGTCAGTGGTCTCATAACCTCCTTGGAAAATAGTCACCTCTCCTTACCATAGAGGTCATGTTGTTTGACTAGAAACATAAGATATTATAATCGTTTCCATTCTCCCAATTTATTAGTGTAAACCAATTCTAATCAGAATGCCAATTAACTGAACGTGATTTTGAAATGTGACACTAATTCTAAAATTTACTTGGAAAGGACTAGAAATTTTTTAAATGTTCTGGAAAAGGAATAGTAGTCCATTCCTAACACATAATAGAGTATGTTGGAAAGCGACAACTCAGTGTTGCGTCACAAAAATAGATTTCTTTTTCATTTTGTATTACACAGACTTCAGAGATAGGCCCAACTATGAATAAAAACTTAATGTTTCAAAACAAAGGAATAAGGAATTATTCCATAATAAGTAGTCCTAGGATAGCCAGATAGCACTTTGGAAAAATTAAGGTTACCTGTGCTTGCATTATAATAAAGTCTAAGTTGATGAAGAAGTTAAACATTTTTAAATGAAAGTGTAGAAAAAAGGAATGGAATACCATAATCACTCAGTTTTGGGACAGCAGTCATGGTAGCAAAGATGGATAAATAGGATGTAAGAGGTACAAAGAGTTAAAACATTTTTGTTTTTATAATTAAAAAAGTGAGAGGATAATAAAAACAAGGAAAATAAATGAGTTAAATGTGAGAAACATTACCACTAATATATGATAAGAAAAGCAATACAAATTTATAAGAAAAACAAGAGGCTGTGGATAAGTATATCAAGAATGTCCAGATGTGACAAATATGAGAAGTCCAACGAGCAAACGTTAAGGTGCTCTTTTATGCCCTATGTATAGATTCTTTCTTCTTAATTGTAACACAACAAATAAAATAGACTGCAGTGTCAAGTATATGCTAGTCTCCCGAAAGGACAGCTATCTGGAAAAATAGTTTGGGTGACAGACATTGTAAATGATGCACATGTTGTATTCATTATCTTATTCCACAGAATACTTAATTCTGCATAAATAAAAAATCTATTTTAACAGTTTTAAGTTATGTGGTAGTACACAGGTGTTCATTGCAATATTCTCTCAGCATGCAATAAGTATGCTGAAATATTTTAAAGGGAAACTTAAGAGGGAAAGAGAAAGGAAATAATATGATGATGTGCATGTGTCTCAGCACTGAAATCAAAAGAATAATAAAGTTGGCTAGACTATAGAAAACAGGCAAGAGCTTTTCTTTTTTTTTTTTTTTTTTTAAGTTTTTCTGTTTTTTATTTTTTTGAGAGACAGAGAGAGCATGTGAGCAAGGGAGGGGCAGAAAGGGAGGGAAAGAGAGAATCTTAAGCAGGCTCCACGCTCAGCGCAGAACCTGATGCGGGGTTCTATCTCACAACCTTGAAATCATGACTGGAGCCGAAATCAAAGGTTGGACATTCAACCAGCTGAGCCTCCCAGGGACCCGAAGAGATCTTTCCTTAACACAGAAGGCCTAAATGTATGTGAATGCAGAAATACAGAAATGAGAAGACAATGTGTTGCTTCTCAAACTTTATCAGGCATGAGATTCACCTGGAGAGTTTGTTAAAGCAGATTCCTGGGCTTTATTCCCAGAGCTTCTGATTTGGTGGGTCTGGAGGAAATCCTGAGAATTTGCATTCCTAAGGAGTTCCCAGGGTTTTAGACCACACTTGAGTGTGAGTAGCACTATTGTAGATAATTACTCAGCCACAGAACATAATGTTAACCTGTTGCGAATCCTTGTTCCAAACCAAAGAAGGTGACCTAGGGCCAGTTTCAGTGCGTTGGCAGGAGGGTTCTTGTGAGATTAGAGTGATCCATCAAGATCAGTGAAATTTTAAAGCAGGTTTGTCTGGAGTCCAGAAGCTGTCACTTGGTTCAGTGGTTCCTAAACTTTGCTCCTGTGTATTAGAGAAACTTGAGGATCTAAAAATTACTGTTGCTTGGCTCCTGTCCCCCAGGCTTTATGTTATAATTGGTGCAGGGTGTGGCCTGGGTGTTAGGAGTTTTAAAAGCTTCACAGAGCATTCTAATTTACCTCGACTATCAGGAACCACTGAGTTGATTAATACTGTTAAATTCTCCTCGCACAACTTCACGTGAGAGCAGGCACACCTTTGGTGAGGTGGGACACATCGTCCCAATTCCATGTGATCTGCCACCTCCATGCTGCCACCTGGGAATGATCTCCAGGCATCCAGTGTGACAAGACTGTTTTCTCCAAAGGCCCTCTTGAAGTGCGTTTCACATCACTGCTGAATTATTCTGCTGGTAGCAAAAGAATTTTTGCCGTGAATCCCTTTGTACAGCACATCTTAGATAGTGGGTTCCCTTAGTAAATTTAAAATACAATTCAAAATTTTTGATTTATGTGCAACTATTCAGGAACACATTATTGAATAGAAGTGTATAACGTGTTTTAAAATTTTACAGTTGAAGTGTTTGCTAAGATGATATAATAGCTGGAAACTTAGGAGACAGATACCCTCTCTCAGCACCTGGAACACATATATACAGTACTGATTGTTAGCAGCCACCACAGTCCAGGCCAAGCTTTTGGAGATGCCGCCTTCTTTCAACACTTATATCCTTGTGGCTCGTTTGAATTTATAAAAGGGATTCAAGGTCGTTAACCAGTCTGCTCATTATGTAGACAGAGACATTAAGTGCAAGAGGGATTAAGTGACTTTTCTAAGGCCATCTAGCCAAAAGTAATAACTACATAACATTTATTGAGTCCTTATCTGAGGCTCCAGACCAAGTGCCTTAAATGGATTTTCTTCTTTTGTCGTTTAACCCGAATACAATGCTATCAGGTAAGCTTTATAATTATCCTCATTTTATAGATGAGGAAATAGAGTCCCAAAGGAATTGAGGAATGGGCCTGTGGTCCCACAGCTGTTAGGTTTACACTAGCAGTTTGTCCCCGAAGCCTGTTGTGTTAAGCACCTTGCTGGGCTGTGATCAAAGGCAGGGTTAGAGTTAAGCCTAGGTTTTTTGATTCCCTGTGACTTTTTGGTTAAATACTATTACTGTCTGTGATCTGCTAGTCTTGTTATTCTCTTATAAAAGAAAATCAGATCAATGAAAAAATGACTTTTTCTGTTTGCTATTGTCATTTAATAGGAACTGTTCTAACCACTGTGGTTCCATTAAAATACAATTATGTTTGTCAGCAAGTTATGCAGGTATGTGTTATATTTCTAAGTAAGGGGTGCCTGGGTGGCTCAGGAGGTTAAGCATCCAACTTCAGCTCAGGTCATGATCTTGTGGTTCATGGGTTTGAGTCCCACGTCGGGCTCTGTGCTGATGGCCAGCTCGGAGCCTGGAGCCTGTTTCAGATTCCGTGTCTCCCTCTCTCTCTCTCTCTCTCTGACCCTCCCCTGCTCATGCTCTCTCTCTCTCTCTCTCTCTCTCAGAAATAAATTTAAAAAAAATCTAAGTAATAGTAAGATTTCTTTATGAGGTTGCTTTCACTTCATGTAAAAGATACTTCATTTGTCATGGCCTTACTTAAAATTTGAGGCGATATCTTTGTAAAACTAATATGAATTTTTCCCCAAAATTAGTTTTAGATAATTGTATAATTAAAATTTTGGGGGTGAGTTTAAATTTCTAGTTCTCCATCAAGAAACAGATGTTTTTTATTTATTTTATTTTTTTAGGTTTATTTATGTATTTTGAGAGAGAGAGAGAGAGAGAGAGAGAATCTCAAGCAGGCTTTGCAGTGTCAATGTAGAGCCCTGTGTGGAGTTCGAACTCAGAAACCTTAAGATCATGACCTGAGCCGAAACCAAGAGTTGGATACTTAACTGACTGAGCCACCCAGGCGCCCCAAGAAACTAATGTTCTTAAAAGAACATATAGCATAAAGTATTAGGTGATTTAAAATGGAGGGGATCTTTGAGTATAATATATTTTAGGAACAATGTCTTATCCCAAATAGTTATGGGGAGAGCATAAATAATTTTGAACGTATATTGTTCTGTCTTTTAGATATCATTTGCTATTTCCGAAGCTAAAGAGAAATGGAAAAGTGAGCTTGAAAATACGCACAAAAATGGAATACCTAAGAAGGAACTGGAGGAGAAGATTCATTCTCTTCAGAGAGAGCTTGAGTTAAAGAATGAGGAAGTCCCTGTGGTTGTCAGGGCTGAGTTGGCAAAGGCCTGGAGTGAGTGGAACAAAGAAAAGCAAGAAGAAATCCACAGAATTCAAGAACAAAATGAGGAAGATTACCGGCAATTTTTAGATGATCATCGAAATAAAATTAATGAGGTGCTTGCGGCAGCTAAAGAAGACTTTGTGAAACAAAAAACTGAACTGCTTCTTCAGAAGGAGACAGAATTGCAAGCATGTCTAGACCAGAGTCGTAGGGAATGGGCTACGCAGGAAACCAGGCGGATCCAACTGGAAATCTATCAGTATGAGGAAGACATCCTGACTGTACTCGAATTTCTCTTAAAGGACACCCAACAGGAGCACGTCGGTGCTTCAGAAAACAAGCAACTTTTGGAACTCATGTCAACTTGTTCTTCAAAATGGGTGTCTGCGCAATATTTTGAAAAACTAAGGGCCTGCGTACAGAAAGCATTTCAAGATCTCCTCTCCCTGGCTCTAAAAAATACTGACTCTGAATGGGAAAAGGTATGTTCCTGATAAGTGCAAACAGCTCTTAATGAGCATCAGAGGTGCTTATAGCAATTGCATGTGGTTATTTTTTCCCTTTCTTCATTTTACAGTCTAATAGACATAAAACTTGTGTTTTTACCAGTGGCTTAACAGCTTTTTGTAGGAAATCCAAAGGATTTCATTTCTTTTTGCCAAAAAAGCTTTGCTTCTTCATAGTGCCACAAATATGAGGCAGAGCTTTCAGGCTCTAGACGTCTTTTTCCTTAAAAATATATGCTGTTCTTTGTAAGGGCCTGAGCTTTGAGAAACTGAATAACTCTCATTCCTAATTTTGTTTTTTGGGCATGACCACTTCAAGAAATATGCATTGTATTAAACTAGAGTTTCTTAAGAGCTTCTACAGAGTTTGGAAGCATGTTTCTTGTCCTCAAGGAATTTATGTCACAAAGGCAAAAAAATGCCAACCAAGTACAAAAACTACAGATGTAGAAACAAGCAATCAGGGGTGTGGCTCACTCACACAATGCTCTGAAGTCATTTTTGTTCATGTACTGTCTGTGTGCATGTAGAATGAATGAATTGTATTCTTTTACTTGTCTAAGTAGTTTCTGACACCAGCTTTTAGTTTCTGTGGAAGATCTGATAGAACCAAAGTCTTCCTATCTTATGATTAAAGAAATGAGGTATGTATGAAAAATCCAGAATGATACCATGTGATCAGCCAATTTCAACATTTGGAATTAGAGGTAGAAAACATTGCCAATATTATAAGGTTTGTCTGATTGAAGAGACATAGGAGTTAAGTTTCATTAAGATATCATGACTAAAGATTTTCAAGGCCACGATTAAACATTTGGTATTAATACTTACTGAAAAGTATTATAAGCTGGGGAAAAAAAAGTCTGAGTTCCAATCTCACACTTGAGGATAACTAGTCTGCTACCTGTGTACCTCATATTATAGTTGCTTAACTGAAAGAGAAGGTATAAATCCGTGGCCTGTCTAATTCCTTGGGTTTCATAGGATATGAATGACACAGCTTGGCCTTCCTGCATCCTACATTTGAGATAGTACAGAATTTCAGAGCCATAGGTTACCCAAAAGATCAGTCTACCCCACCCCAGTCCCCCCAGATGATACTATTATTCTTGATTTCACAAAGGTGTTTACTAGTTAAGAGTTGCTTTTAGTGTAAAAATAACTGGGCAAGATGACTTCCATGAATAATGCTTATAATGCTTTATTGAAAAATTTTGGAAAGAATAATTAAGAATTCCCTATAGCAAATTTTAAGCACGAACAATGCTGGGAAAATCATGTTATATGCTTTCAAGTTTGCTCTCCTGAAAAGACAATCTCTGCTATAAAAATCAGGAAAACGATAGCTTTCTTCTACTATTAGTATAGGATCAATCCTGGGGTCTCTGTTAGAGGATTTATGATTGTACAAACAGTGGTAAGGTCATCTATATGACTTACTGTAGCTCACATATCTGTGGGTACAGAGAGTCACATATTTTGTCTAAGAACGTAGACTTTTGCAGCTTTTTGTTGGGTGGGTTCAGATTCTATTCCTGGGGAAAGGATTCCTTTGAGATGCCTACTCTGGCATGTGTCACAGAAGAATTCTTGATCTTCTGCTGTTTGAGAGCTAACTCAGCTCAGGACCTTGAGGTAAAGCAATGATTTTAAGCAATGGTTATAAGTTTGCAATATAGGTGTCATAAATATGAAGAGCTCTGAATTATAATTGGTTAAATTTGTTGTTTTTAGAACTGTTTATGAAAATTAAAACAGGAACAAATGATCAGTATCTATAAAACAAGTCCTCATTGAAATAACTAAAATGATCAAAAGTTTTTTCAAAATGGAGATGATCAAGAATTAAAACTGTATTTCCAAGAAAATGCCTTATCAGAATATGTTGATATAATAGGTCATAATGGAAAAGAGAAAACAGAAATAGCAATTGGAATAGAATTTCCAAGCAAATTTAAGGATGTGTGTTCTGTCTTTTCTTACCGTCAAAGTCAAGTTAAAGCTAAGACCAGAAGGTTGCTGCTCCTGCGTTTTCTGTTATCTTGGCTCCTTCTCCAGTTTTGAGCAAAACTGGAAACACTATCTACCTTAGGGTTCAACTTTCATTACTCCTTCTGGCCTCAGCCCCCATAGCCTCTTGCCATTTGCATTTTCTCTGTAACTGCTCATCTGCTTCTGTCACATATCGTAGGTAGGTTTCATAATAGCCAGTTAAATAAGTTTCTTATAATCAAAATCAAGGCTTGTAGAATCAAGCATATATGGTGTGTTTAATATCAATTAAACAGGGCAGCTTACTCAAGATCACCTCTTCTGTTCCTTTGGGATTTAGTAGGTATCCAAAAAGTGAAAACATTGCCTTAAAGTCTCCTCATTAATGAATTTAGTAACTACCATAACAGATTAGAACACAGAAAGTGTTCAATAGATGTTAGAGGAGAAATAGTCTTGTGTAAGATGTATATGTTAACTTTGGAATTCAACTGAACTTATAAAATGACAGTATTTATTAAAGTATTAAGAAATGTAACCTAATATGTAAATGATTTTGTTTGTTTTTTACTGCTGTTACTTTCAATTCATGGAAGACCAGTGGTTGGTATTACAGTTCCTAATGAATTTGACCCCTGCTGCAGTGAAAGAGTTCTGAATATTCAAGAACAATTCTGAATGCACATAGTATGTCCTGTGATTTGGTCACATAAACCATTAAAATATCTTAAACTCACACATATGTGTGCAAAAATCTGTATCTCCTATCTGTCTCCTAATCAGCCCACTAGTCCTCTGTCAGATAATGGTCTAATTTGAAAATTATGGCCACAGGAGACGAGTTCATAGTAATGACAGTATTCATGTAACACCCTCAGAAAAATACTGGTGATGTTTTTTCAGATAGTGTTCCTTTTTGTATTGTTAATATTAGCATTCTAAACAGAGACTTGCTTAAAGATTTTTACATGAGAATTGCTTAAAGATTTTTACATGGCATTAACCATGAAGATAATCTCTTTCAGAAAAATTTGTCCAGGATCTCTAAGGATTCTACCACAGAGGTCACTGGCAGAGGAGACCCTGGAGTGCTGGCCGTCCTTCCTGCACCTACTTTTGAACACTGTGCTTGGTCCTTGGCCTCACAAGAAACAGAAGTAGAAGCTGGTAATGGGGTTTTATTCCTACTGGTCTTCGTAACATTCACAATCACAGTTCCAAAGGGGTGATTTGAGGGTAAAAGGAAATCAAAGATGTGTACAGCTTTTTTGAGCGAACAGGTGGGTGGTATCACTCCTACCTAATCTGTGTCTTCTCCCTAGACTTAATTTTGCATTTGGGAGACAAGGCCGTTTTAGACCCTTTTAATTCTATCTTTTCATGGTCTTCCTTCCTTTTCTAAGTAGTTCTTATTATAAGGAGAATAATGAGAATTTTAATATAACAGTCATGTTTTTATTCTCTGGCTTTATTGAGACATTACGGGTTTCACATAAAAGAATTGCCAAATAACTGGGACCTTTTCGTTCCAATTATTGAAGTTTATTTCAACCTTTGTAAAATGGAAATCTTTCTGAAGAGGGGTTTTCTGATTTCTTTGTGAGTTTCTTGAGAGCAGGACCAGTGTTTTATCTCTTCCTCTCCAACACGTAGGAGAGTGAATGGCACATAGTTTGTGTTTCTTGAATATTTGGTAAATTAAGGGTTTAACGTTTCCATGATGACCTAGAGTTGTTTTTATGAGAAAGAATCACTGTATTGTACCGTAGCCACCTGACATATCCAGAGCTCACCAAGGAATACTGATTGGGCATATGTTGCCTGGCCATTGAGAATTCTGAGTCAGGAACTGACATATCCTTTATTCATTCCACTCCTTTTTAAAATATTGAGATCTTGCAGCCTGCTCCTTCCCTCCACATACAAACACACACCCACTCCTTCTGTTTCTTATCTGCTATCTCTATTGCAATCTGAAAAAGAACTAAGAATTGCCAGAACAACTCATATGTACTAGGTCAATTACCTTAGTTTCCACAGTTTTTAATTTAGTAGGTAATCTTAGCAGAATCTTGGAGGACTTCTGCCTTTCCTAAGAAGTCAGTTGACAATTCTTTTCCTCATTGTCCATAGACCCTTTTTTCCTTTCTAGATTCTAGGTGGTTGAAAACATCTTATTGTTAATTAGGTGTATGGGAATACTACCTTAACTTGTGATTTGTATTTTGTTTCTTTTTAGTGTGATTGTAGGTCTGTTGTTATATTCAGAATAACCAGAGAATTTTTAAAAATTTTATAAAATGGGTAGAAACCAGTTTTAGATATTATTTGGCTTTGGGAAGTCCCATCAATGTGACAAATTAATTTTTACTTCAGACAAATCAGACTACAAAAGGATTTTTCTTTCTTCTTTTTTTCCCCCTGAAAACAAAGCACATTAACAGATTCATTAGAGAGGGCTACCACCATTGTTAACTGTTATAGCCGCTTATCATTTTTCTAAGTAAGTTAAATATTATCAAATTCTTGATACATGCAAAGAAAATATGTGATGTGCATACAAGTTATGAAGGCTAGCAACCAGGAACCCACTGTTTGACTTAAAAGCTAGAATATCACCAGTACCGTTGAAGACCCTTGTGTATTTGACCCCAATCCCATCCCTGTAACTTCATTACAAGCCAAGGTAACAAATATTTTAATTTTTAAAAACTATTCTCTTGCTTTTCTTTATGTTTTGACCAAATATAAGTATCCTGTAAAAGCTGCTTGCTATCTTGTCTTTTTTTTTTTTTTTTTTTTTTTGCTATCTTGTCTTTTAACATTATAAAAATGGTTTACTATTTATTGTAGTCTTTGTAACTTGCTTTTTTTCCACTTAATATCAAGCTTCTGAGATTTGTCTGTTAATACATGTAGCTCTAGTTCATTCATATTTTTGTGTAGTATTCCATTCTGCGAGTATACCATAATTTATTCTGCTGTCAGTGGTCATTTGCCTGGTTTCCAGTTTTACAACAATATCTTAAGTGAAAAATATAATTGCCTTGTATGGTAGTGATGTGATGCTTTATGAATTCTTTGATGCTTCTGGACATAAATGGCACTATTTAAATGAAACTAAGGTCAGGAAAGAGCTAAGAATAATATTGCTGGACCAATGATCTTACATCAACATTTTGGGTATTGGCTCTTGACCCTGTACCAGTTTGTGTTCCTACTTAATTATATCAATTACATGAATAGTAATGTATTTTTGTATTATTTTTGTGTAGCATTTCATTTAAACAATTCTATATATTACTAATAGCAACAGCTGTTATTTACTGCATTGCCAATCTATGCCAGGTACTGTGCCACAAAATTTTTATGCATGTATACATCCTGACAGTTTTATTTTTTTTAAACTTATTTTGAGAGAGTGAGAATGAGTGTGTGTGCACACACGTGAGTGCAGGAGGGGCGGAGACCGAGGTAGAGAGAGGATCCAAAGCAGGATCTACAGTGTGCAGCCCAATGCAGGTCTCCGCCTTTTGAATCATGAGATCATGACCTGAGCTGAAATCAAGAGTTGGATGCTTAACTGACTGATCCACCTGGGCGCCATGTCCTCCTGACAGTTTTACATCTTTTTTTTTTTTTCATTTGAAGACAATTTAAAGTTACAGAAAAGTTACAAAGTAAAAATCGTTGCCAATAACATTCATATACCCTTTACTTAGATACGTATGTTAATAATGTTTTATACTATTTTGTGCTCTTCTGTGTGTATGTATGTATGTATGTGTATGTGAACATTTCATCTTTTTCCTGAACCATCTGAAGATGTTCTATACATTGGGCCCTTTTAAGTCTAAATTCTTAAGTGTATATTTTCAAAATAGAAACTTTTTATTTTATAACCTTAGTATAGCATATTTAACATTCAATGAAAATATTGTATCAGTCTGTTCTTCAGGTTCTGTCTGATTTTGTCGACTGACCCAATAGTGGCTTTCGTTATTTTCCCCTCTACAGTACAAAAATCTGTCCAGGGTCCGGTATTACCCTTAGATGTCATGTCTTTTTAGTCTCAAATATTTCCACACCCTCTTTTTGACTTTTCTGACATTGACATTTTTGAAAGACCCCACGCTCCACCCAATCCCCTAGATTTTTTGGAACTTTCCTCATTTTGAGTTTTTCTGATTTCTCTTCATAATTAGATTCAGGTTTTGTTTCCTTGGCTGGTACACTGCATAGGTGATGTGTTATCACATGTGGAGGCGCCCACTGTCCATTTGTCTTTTATTGGTGAAGTTCATTTGAGCACCTGGTTAAGGTGTTGTCCAGTTTCTTCACTATATAGTCACTGGGTTCCCCCTCCCATTCATAACTAATAAGCAATCTGTGTGGAGACACTTTTAAGACACTTCTAAGACCATGAAATGCCCTTTTCGTGAAAACTTTCACCTATGTTTAGCAATCATTGGTGATGCTTGTCTGACCCAGTCTTTACTGTGGTGGTTGAAAATTTATGAATTCTCTAGCTGCAGACTTCCCTCTGCTTTCACCAACTTGGCACTTGGCATGTTATAATTGTGCATCCTCCTGTTAGTTGGTATAGTTATTTGGCTTTTTGTTCCCTTACCAATCTGCCCATCAGTCCATCTCCCTACCGACCTTTCAGCTTAACCTACTTATTTATCTTTCCATCCATTCCATTATGGGTAGGACTATTGGTAGGACTCAGGAATTCCTATTTTTAAAAAATATTGGGGCGCCTGGGTGGCTTAGTCGGTTAAGCGTCGACTTTCGCTTAGGTCATGATCTCGCGGTTCGTGGGTTTGAGCCCCGCGTCGGGCTCTGTGCTGACTGCCAGCTCAGAGCCTGGAGCCTGTTTCAGTCTGTGACTCCCCTGCTCCCCCTGACCCTCCCCTGCTCACGCTGTCTCTCTCTCTCTCTCTATCCTAGAAATAAATAAAACATTAAAAAAAATTTAAAAAAAATATTTTGTAATTCCTTAGTATACCCAGTGTTCAAATTGTCCCATATTCATCTAGTAGAGCCCTTTCAAACTGGCTCCATTGTTCTTGTGACATGCCTGTGTTTTTCAGGAATTTCTCTTTGGCATTTGTCTTGTAAATACCTTGTCCCAGTAGTGGAGTTAGCCATTTCCTGAAGACCCTTGGTGCCTTGTTGTGGGAAATGGTATTCAATACTAAGAACTGAGCATTATGTTTCACAGCAATTTTTAAAATAGATGGCATTATTTAATTTTACATTTTAGAAAACTAAGTCTCAGGTTATATAATATACTCCAAGGCACACTGCCAGTAAGTAAAGATTTAAACCCGGGTCTCTCTCTCTCTCTCTCAAGCATCATGTTCTTTTCAGTTACACTGTCACCGTTAGTCCTGTCACCTGGTTTCCTTCCTTCCTTCCTTCCTTCCTTTTTTAGTTCTTACTCTAAATTGATATAAAAGTTTGCTATCATTTAATTTTTACAGATAAGAAAAAGATCCTTGAAATTAAGGATTCATGCTGTGGACCCTGCTTCCAAGAACTTGAAAAGGCAAAGCAGGAATGTCAAGATCTGAAAAGAAAACTGGAGAAATGCTGTAGGCATCTTCAGCATTTAGAAAGGAAGCACAAAGCTGTAGTGGAAAAAATTGGAGGTTAGCATTGAAAGTAGCACTACTACTGATCTTGTAAATCTCACTGATCCTTGAAATGTTCAAACGTGACACTTTAGTTAATGTCGGCACTGATTCTCTTTGAGGATTAATGTAAACTAATTTGTACCTTATTTTTACTAGCCAAATAATTATTACTGAACTACAAAGAGGAAAATTGGCTCTCTGATTAAAAGGTCACATTCCTTTCTTCCTTTTTGGATTGAATAGATATCGAGTGCCCAGTCTGTGTCAGGCAATGTTCTAGGCTCTAGAGACACAGCAGTGAATGCATCAGACAGAACTCATTTCTGATATAGATGTAGAAGACTCTGTTTCCTTCCTTCAAAAAGGTTATCATCAAATAAAGAGAACTAAAAGCAGATTAGTAAATAATTGCAGCACTGAGCAGTTCTGGCGGTGTGTCTATGTAAACTTGGAAGAAAGGATGTTAATTAACTCTTTCTCCTATTAGAGTTAAGGAAGGCTTGACTAAGCCTTCAGAGATGAAGGCATTTGCCAAAGAGGACAGCATTCTAGGCAGAGGGGAAAGTCGGGCATGCAGACCTGTGGGCATCCTTCACAGTGCTGTCAGGGAAATTGTCCGAAAGGGATGTCTTCTCCCATCTTCTCTTGCCCTTCTGAAGATAGGAGGCTACTGGGCTTCTGAGGTTACTCCCTCTTACCTTCTGCTAGCCACTTATGTTCCTGTGCCCTATACTCTGTACATTTGAAATATTCAGATGGCCCCACTGGTCAGGAATTTTACTGCTGGACCCCACACACAATGTTGTCACTCTGTTCTACACTTTACCCTTTCATTCTCATTTTGGCCTAACTCTTCCTCATCCTCTAGGATTCAGCTGAGAGGATGCCTTATCTGCAGAGCCCTTCTTGATTTTTTTCTAGTCTGGGTAAGATGGGCACTTCTATGTGGCCCATAGCACTTGGCTCCTCCTCTATTTCCATTCAGTACTTAATTTTATGGTTCCTTGCCTGATACCCTTTTCCAACCTGTATGTTCCTGAGTATAAGGAATATGTTGTATCTTCGTTATTGTAATCAGGATGCCCATTACATGTCAGATGATAATAAATGTTTACATGAATGAAGAATTTGAATGCAAGGATCCCAAATCATTGTGTCATCCAGAAAAGATCAGATGAACAGGTTCCCTTTTTTTTCTACATTTCAACTCTCATTCGCCTGGGCAGCAGTCCCTTTCTGGCCCTGCTTCCAATCTTGCCTCTCCAATTCATACCCCATCAGGCAGCAAAAGTGTCCTTTTTTTTTTTTTTTTTAAATGTATTTTTAAGGGGGAGAGAGAGAGCATGAACAGGGAAGGGGCAGAGAGAGAGGGGAACACAGAATCCGTAGCAGGCTCCAGGCTCCAAGCTGTCAGCACAGAGCCCAGCATAGGGCTCAAACCCATGAACCATGAGATCATGACCTAAGCGGAAGTTGGGCGCTTAATTGACTGAGCCACCCAGGCACCCAAAGAATAATCTTCTAAAAAAGTAAATTGGATCACAGCACTCTCTTGTTGAAAGTCTTTCTGTGGTTTATCTGGTCCTCAGTAGGAAGTACAAACCTTTTAACATTTTTTAAGAAGCCTTTCATGATTCACCATCTGCCAGCCCCTTCACCTCATCTTGCCCCAGCCTTCTTATTCTCTCCTTGTCTCTTTTCTCTCTCTCATCTGTTTTCGTCTCCCTTTACCACAACATCTGTCTTCCCACCCTGATCACATTGCCGGACTAACTCCTACTCATCTCTCTGCCAGTACACTGCTTCCTGAGGGAGGCTTTCCCAGCCACCCCAGACTTAGTTAGCTTTTCCTGCTAGACATGACCCATAGCTCCTATGATTTTTCGAACATTTATCATATCCTTGTAATTAATTTTTGTCTGTATTGTCCTTTGGAGGGTAGCCTTGATGGGGACAAGGATCAAGTCCTGACCCAGCACTCAGCACAGTACCTGGCAACATAGCACACTCGGTAAACACTGTTGATCAAGAGAAGCCTCCCGCTTCACTTCTGCCTACTGCTCACCAAGTCTGTTAGAGATAGATTAATAATTACTTTGAAGGCAAGCAAGGATTTTAGGAATTTTGAGATAACAATTTTAACAACTGTAATTCCCGTGGTAATCCTTAGGTCTTTGGTAGGGGCCAGGAGAGTAAATGAGCTCTTGTAAAATTTGATGAAAGTCAAGAATACTTCTTTTATATTGTGAAATGTCAAAGGCAGCCAGGTGAGATTATTATTCACAAGTAATATTTAACACCATACATTGTGATCATAGTTCTTCTTCATAGTGCTTTTTGAGTCTGTCTTCTATAATTCACAGATTTAGAAATAATCCAAGAAGTTAGTATTTAGCTCAAAACAATAGGCCGATAAAAGGGATTGGGGCCAGATTTTAAGTCATTTGATAGTTTGATTTCAGTTTTGTCTTAATGTAAATCTATTAGTTGATAATGTTTTTACTACTAAGGTTGCTTCTTTACAGTTTCTCACATTCCACTTTCCATGGTGTTGGTAGCATTTATTGAAAAGTGGTGGAGTGAGAGGGAGTGATTTAAAAACATACAAGTGATTAAAAAACATCGCTCACTAGGAGAAATAGAGTGGTTTATTACTCAGTTTACAGGGCGTGTTGAGAGAGGGTAGGAAACATGGTGTGCCATGTTCATATCTATTAAATGTTGGTATTGCCAGGCTTTATATAAAGTGCATTTATTATTCTATTTCTATTATCTTCAAAGTAGGTAATACTCTCTCCACTTGACATATGAAGAAATTTAAGGTTCAGAAAGTTTAAGTAATTTGCCCAAGCTCATTTAACTAGTAAGGAGCAGAGCTAAGATTTAAACCCATGTCTCTCTCACTCAGAAATTCATGTTTTGTTCTCTGTTCCACTCTGTCCACCGATGGTGGACTCCATCAGTTTCCTCTCATCCTCTTTTTGAAAGTTTAAAGATTTGAAAATCTTGCATTAACTGTGAAAATGACACCTACTGAAGCTTGATTTTCTTTTTATTTTGTATAGAAGTGCTTGTTCAATGATCATGTATATGAGCATACGGATTGTGAAATTAGAAGACCCGGTATGTTTCTAGGGAGCTTCAGTTTAGCTGGAAAACAGAACAGATGCATATGAAACAGTTGGAAACCTATTCCAGGGCAGTGTGTGACCCAAGCAAGATGAGGGTGACGGAATACAGATCTTAAGCACTGAGAAACCAGAATAGGGAGTGGTGGGCACTAGGATTCATCAGGGAATGAATGACATGGGGAGCAGCTGGAATTTCCACAGTGTTCTCTACAAACATATGCTCGAGAACTTAAGGGAAAGGAAGACTGAGGAAAAGAAGATTAATTGACCACAATTAATTTTCCTTCTTAGAAGAGAATAATAAAGTTGTTGAAGAACTAATAGAAGAAAACAATGACATGAAAAGTAAATTGGAAGAGCTGAAAGCACTTTGCAAAACACCACCAAGGTAGACTTTTACTATTTAAATTTGTTTTAAACATTTATTTATTTTTGAAAGACAGAGCTTAGCAGGGAATGGGCAGTGAAGGAGGGAGTCACAGAATCCAAAGCAGGCTCCAGGCCCTGAGCTGTCTATACAGAGCCCGACCCAGGGACAAACCTTGAGATCATGACCTGGGCCAACGTTGGATGGTCAACTGACTGAGCCATCCAGGTGTCCCAGACTTCTACTGTTTTAAAGAAATTGTTTGTTTCTAAGTATTTTTAATTTTTTATATTGATTATATTAATAATATCATACCAGGAATATAAAACTTGTCATTGTTATACAGCAAGAAATATAAAAAAAGAAAATCTTCCAAAATCCTAATCTCAGCAGTTACCCTCTGTTAACCTCTTGTTTTATATCATTTAAGCCCTTTTGTACATACATATGCATGTTTTAAAAATAGAGATTATTATGAAAGCTATTTTGTAACCTTTTATTAACCTAATGTTCTAAGATAAACATTTCCATATGTCATAAAATATTCTCCCATAACGTGCTTTTCAGTTGCCACATATATTTTCATCCTGTGGATTTATCATGATTTATTTAAGTGACCATAACATTTGTTTCCATTTTTCTTCTATGTTAAATAAATGTACGGTAGAGACCTCATATGATTTTTTTTTTTTTTTAGCACATCTCAGTTGGATGTTATTGGAATATATAGATAGATGTTTTTGTTTATGGTCTCTGTTTGCAATATTTGGTTCATTTTTAGGTCATTGTCAGAAGGGGCTATTGAAAGTGCTTGCCTGCTGTGCAATGGCAAGGCCTTGGAAGAACTTCGTGGACAGTACATTAAAGCTGTAAAGAAAATTAAGCGTAAGTCCCTGAGGGGAGCTACAGGATTTTAAGATTGTCTAAACCTTTTTTTTCTTACTAGCACTAGTAATTTGAGGGAATTTACAAACTATTTTGTTCTAAGGTCTTATCTGCTTTTAGAAGAGATGAGTGACACCTTTTCTAAATTAGGCAAGAAAGGGTAATTCTTGCCCAGTATCTTTTGGAAGGAACATGAGGGCAGACTTATTTTATATTATTAATTATTCTATTTCTTTTTTGGGCACTGATATCAAACTGAAAATTACATAATCTTAAAACTTAAATAACTAAACAAAATGTCATGTGAGTTTTAAATTAGCAAGTATTACTTTCTACCATAAACTCAAACTATGTTGTACAATCCCAGTTTTATTTTTGTTGTTATTATTATTATCATTATTATTATTTTAATTTATATTCAAGCTAGTTAACATATAGTGTAATCTTGGTTCCAGGAGTAAAACCTAGTGATTGATCTCTTAAAACTGACATCCAGTGCTCATCCCAAAAAGTGCCCTCCTTAATGCCCATCATCCATTTAACCCACCCCCACCCTGTCTTCTCCCCACTCCAGCAATCCTCAGTTTGTTCTCTGTAGTTAAGAATCTTAGGGTTTGCCTCCCTCTGTTTTTTATCTTTCTTTTCCTTCCCTTCCCCTATATTCATTTGTTGAGTTTCTCAAATTCCACATAGGAGTGAGATCATATGATATCCATCTTTCTAAAGACCATAGAAAATAGATCTAGTTAGGCATGGTTCTGTTGTTTGTCATTATTTTGATAGTGGATAAAATCATACATATAAATCTTTTCATCGAGTCCTTTGCAGTAAGAGGCGATGCAGCATACCTGGCAGAGAGCACTTCTCTCGTTTAGGTTTTCTCAGTGGAATACCTTCTGTTTTTTAATTACAAACAATACTGTGTAGATTGTATATATGTATGTCCCAGAACAGTAACCAGCATTGATATAGGAGAACTGTATGTTCACCTCTTAAAATTGCATTTATTTTTAACAAAATGAGTGGGAAGTATCTAAGTTCCAAATATAAGGATAGATCATCAGAATCATGTGTAGATGTTTTGCAAAGCCCACTTAGTATCAGTGAAGAGAATTTGCTTCTCCATTGTTGCTGGTGCCAACAGAGGCCATAGTACTGCAAATACAAACAAAGCAACTTTTTGTTAACAGTTGCATCAATTGGGAAGTGAAATTTTAAGCATTTTTTCATACTTATGTGCTAACTTGTGTGTATATATTTGTTTAACATTTTAGACATTGGTTAGACATTGTGTTGGCATGTATTCCATTTTAATTTGTCCCACTTCAAATAATGAAAAATAATGTTCCAGTTGGTATTTTTTGCATAGAACATCTAATCTTCAGGAAAGACTTAATGCTATTGAGGGAGATTCCTCTATGAATTGAATCTTTAATATAGGAGAGATGGTGATATTCTAGGGGTAGGACATAGTCCTAGTTTTAGTAAAAGAAAAAAATGCTAACTTTAATGTTAATTTTAATGGTAGTCTCAATGCAAGATAAAAAGAAAACTTGAAAGCAGTGAATTCTTTCTAAATGTAAATTTCAGAAGGCAACATAAGTCTCATTCTTCTCCCTGGCGTTTTGTACATATCTCTTATGGATTGTAGTATTACATGTACTTAGTTACTCTTAAGTGCTGCCTAAAGAATTGAATAATATTGAAACATGGATTTTTCAGAGCATTAAGTAATAGAAATCTGAGTCTCCCTGGTTCATATTGCCCCCTTCTGTCTTTCTGTGTCTGGTTCTTTCTTCCTTTCTTCCTCACCCTTTCTGTATATATATTTTTTTCGTCTCTTAATCAGACACATAATACATCATTGAAATGTGTAAGTTTCTGCATCTCATATTTATTTTCTTGCCTTAGTGTTTTAGAATATGACAAAGTTTTCCTAGGGAATATGCTATTTCCTTACCATATGTGGCTTTCATCATTCTAAAAGGACTTTAGGTTATTTCTCCTCTGAGTCTCCCAAAATGGTGATCTGAAACATTCCATTTTAATGATTGTGGAAAAGTATAATGTTTAAGCTATACCTCCTGTCACTTCATCTCCCAGAAAATTGATCTGAAGTTTGCCTCTCCTGTGTTTGAAAAACTGCTAGTAAACATGCATTTTTTGGGGATTCCTGTCTCCCCATCATCTCCCTCCCCCACCTCCCCACTAGGTGATATGCTTCGTTATATTCAGGAGAGTAAGGAAAGAGCGGCGGAAATGGTAAAAGCAGAGGTATTGCGAGAACGTCAAGAAACTGCCCGGAAGATGCGCAAATATTACTTGACTTGCCTCCAGCAGATTTTGCAGGATAATGGAGAACAGGAAGGGTGAGTTCAGTCTAAACAAGCAGTGTGTCCTGAGCCTACCAGGACATCCTGTTGTCATTTTCTAAACATTTCCCTTAGCCACGAAATTCACTATTTCTGCAAGATCAGCCATTAGGGGCTAGGAGAGCCTCATCTCTGTACTACCCTAAATGTTGGCAGAACTAATAGGAAAACAGAAATCCTGGGGCTAAGGAAACTCATTTTTTCCTTTAAACTATTATTAATTTAATATTCTGGAATTCCCCACAGGGCTGAGAAAAAGATTATGAATGCTGCTAGCAAACTTGCTACAATGGCAAAATTGCTGGAAACGCCTATTTCTCATAAATCCCAGAACAAAACTACACAGTCAGGTATGTCAAAATGAGTCACTTGAAGGTTTTTTTCCCCCTTGTTTCTTAGAAATTTAATATTTCTCGTACGAAAAAGAGTAAGGAGTGAGTTCATTTATAAAGTTGTGGCTGTGTTTTACTTAAAGTGAAAACTTTCAAAAAAAGAGTATAGAATTTTCAGCAGCTCAAGTAGACAAACTGAGCATATCCATCCACTTTCTTTTGTTACTTTCATTCCTAGAAATGATAGAAGCGATTTTTAAAAAATTAGTAGAAGGGAGAAAATGATAAAGATTAGAACAGAAATAAATGAGAGATTTAAAAAAATATAGTAAGAAAGATTAACAAAACCAAGAGTTGGTTTATTAAAGACATAAGAAAAATGGATAAACTTTTAGCCAGACTCATCAGGAAAAAAAGAGATAGGACTTATATAAAATTAGAAATGAAAGAGAAGTAGCAACTGACACCACAAAAATACAGAGGATTGTAAAAGACTACTATGAAAAATTATATGCCAACAAATTGGACAACTTAGAAGAAAGGGATAAATTTCTAGAAACATACAATCTTTTAAGACTGAATTAGGAAGAAATAGAAAATCTGAAAAGACCAGTTACTAGTAAAAAAATTTAATGAGTAATTGTAAACCTTCCAACAAACACAAGCCCACAACCAGATGGATTCACAAGTGAATGCTACCAAACATTAAAGAAGGATTAATGCCTGTCCTCAAATTATTCCAAAAAAATACAAGAGGAAGGAAAGCATCCAAATTCATTTCTATGAGGCCAACAATACCTTGATACCAACCCAGAAAAAGATACTATAAAAAATAGAAAACTACAGGCCAATACTCTGATGAATACAGATGTAAAAATCCTTGACAGAGTATTAGCAAACTAATCCCAACAGCACACGAAAAAGATCATTCACTATGATCAAGTGGGATTTATTCTGGGCATGCAAAGATGGTTCATTATCCACAAATCAATCTACCTAATACACCACATTTACAAAATGAAGACGGCAAACCATATGATCATCTCAACAGATGCAGAAAATATTTGACAAAATTCAACATCTGTTTATGATAAAAAAAAAAAACTCCTAACAAAGTGGGTTAAGATGGATTACACCTCAACATAATATAGACCAATATGACAAACCCACAACTGACATCATACTCATTGATGAAAAAGTGAAAGCTTTTTCTCTAAGATCAGCAAGAAGACAAAAGATATTTACTCTCACCACTTTATTCAACATAGTGCTGGAAGTCCTAGCCACAGCAGTCAGACAAGAAAAAGAAAGAAAAGCATCCAAATTGGTAGGGAAAAAACAAAACTCTCACTTTTTGTAGATGACATGATACAATACATAGAAGACCCTAAAGCCATCATCAGAAAATGACTAGAATTAATAAATGAGTTCAGTAATGTTGCAGTATATAAAATTAATATACAGGGGCACCCGAATGGCTCAGTTGGTTGAGCGTCCAATTTTGGCCCAGGTCATGGTCTCACTGTTCCTGAGCTTGAGCCTGGAGCCTCTTTTGGATTCTGTGTCTCCCTCTCTGTCTCTGCCCCGCCCCTACTTGTGTGCTCGCTCGCTCTCTCTCAAAAGTAAATAAACATTAAAAAAATTGTTTTTCATTAATACACAAAAATCTGTTGTGTTTGTATAGATTCATAAAGTATCAGAAAGAGAAATTAAGAAAATAATCCCATTATAATTGCATCAAATAGAATGAAATACCTAAAAATAAATTTAATGAAGGAAATGAAAGACCTGTACTCTAGAGACTTTAAGACATGGATGAAATTGAAAATGGCATAAAGAAATGGGAGGATATACCATGCTCATGGATTAGAAGAATTAATATTGTTAAAATACCTATACTGCTCAAAGCAGTCTAGAGATTCAGTGCAATCCCAAAGTGTCAAAGTATTTTTTCAAAATTGAAACAAATAATCCTCAAATTTATATGGAACTACTTAAGACCCTGAATAGCAGAAGCAGTCTTAAGAAAGAAGACCAAAGCTGGATATATCACATTTCCAGACTTCCAGCTATACTACAAAGTTTTAGTAATCAGTCAGTGTGGTACTGTCACAAAAGCATACATAGACCAATGAAACAGGATAGAGACTACAGAAATAAAGTCATGGTTATATAGTCAATTAACCTATTACAAAGGAGGCAAGAACATGCAATGAGGAAGATACAGTCTTTCTTTTCTTTCTTTCTTTCTCATTTTTTTTTTGTAAATATTTATTTTGAGAGAGAGAGAAAGGGTGAGAAAAGGGCAAAGAGAGAGAATCCCAAGCAAGCTCCACGCTGTTGGCACAGAATCCAACACGGGGCTTGATCTCACGAACTGTGAAATCATGACCTGAGCTGAAATCCAGAGTTGGATGCTTAACTGACTGAGTCAACCAGGCACCCAAGACAGCCTCATTAATAATGGTAAAACTGCACAGCTACATGCAAAATAATGAAACTGCATTACTTTCATAAGCATTTTCTTAATACAAAAATAAAATGTATTAAATAACTAAATAAATGTAAGACCTCAAACCATAAAACTCCTAAAGGAAAACATAAACAGTAGTCTCTTGGAGATTGGCCTTACCAGCTTTTTTCTGGATGTCTTCTCAGACAAGGAAAACAAAACCAAAAATAAGTTATTGGGACTACATCAAAACAAAATAGTTTCTGCATAGCAAAGAAAATAACCAACAAAACAAAAAGGTAACCTCCTGAATGATAGTGGATATTTGCAAATAAATGTCCAATAAAGGGATATCCAAAATAAATATAAAGAACTTCTACAACTCAACATCCATAATACAAATAATCCAATTAAAAATAGGCAGAAGACATGAACAGACATTTCTCCAAAGAAGACCTACAGATAGCCAACAGACACATGAAAAGATGCTCGACATCACTCATCATCAGGGAACCACAAATCAAAACTACAATGAGAGATTGCCTGGGGGCTCACTTGGTTTCTGCTCCGGTCATGATCTCACGGTTTGTGACACTGAGCCCCACATCAGGTTCTGCGCTGGCAGCATGGAGCCTACTTGGAATTTTGTCTCCATCTCTCTCTCCTCCTCCCCAACTCATGCTTCCTGCATCTTAAACTAAATAGATAAACATTTAAAAAAAAAAATCCTACAATGAGATATCAACTCACACCTTCAGAACGACTAAAACCAAAAACATAAGAAACAAATGTTAGCGAGGATGTAACGAAAAAGGAACCCTCTTGCACTGTTGGTGTTAATGCAAATTGGTGCAGCTTCTGTGGAAAATAGTACAGAGGTTCTTCAAAAAACTAAAAATAGACCTACCTTCCAATTTAGTAATTGCACTATTGGGTTTTTAACCCCCCCCCCCAACATACAAAAACACTAATTTTAAAAGGTATATGCACCCCTATGTGTATTACAGCATTATTTACAATAGCCAAGATAACAGAACCAACTTAAGCATCCATCTAGATGAATGGACAGAGAAGACTTGATACACACACGCGCGCATGCACACACACACAGAAATATTACTCAGCCATAAGAAAATAAATTCTTCCCATTTGTGACAACCTGAATGGATCTAGAGTATTGTGCTAAGTGAAATAAGTCAGACAGAAAGATAAATAATATATGATTTTACTTATATGTGCATTCTAAAAAGCAAAACAAACACATACACAAACAGAAATAGTCTAATAAATACAGAGAACAAACTGATGTTTGCCAGAGGGCAAGGAGTGGGGGATGGGTGGAACTGGTGAAGGAGTTTAAGAGATACATGCTTCCAGTTATAAAATAAGTCACAGGGGGGCGCCTGGGTGGCTTAGTCGGTTAAGCATCTGACTTTCGCTTAGGTCATGATCTCGCGGTTTGTGGGTTCGAGCCCCGCGTCGGGCTCTGTGCTGACTGCCAGCTCAGAGCCTGGAGCCTGTTTCAGTCTGTGACTCCCTCTCTCTCTGACCCTCCCCTGCTCACGCTGTCTCTCTCCTAGAAATAAATAAAACATTAAAAAATAAATAAATAAAATAAAATAAAATAAGTCACAGGGATATAAAGTACAGGATAAGGAATATACTCAGTAGTATTAGAATAGCTTTGTATGGGGACAGATTGTAATTACACTTATTACAGTGAGCATTGCATGTGCACAGAACTGTTGAATCACTGTGTTGCATGCCTGAAACTAACATAGTACTGCATGGCAACTGTACTTCCATTTTTTAAAATACATAAATAATTAAAAAGTAGAAAGTTAAATAATTGATAGGCCGGAAGCTCTCAGAAATCCCTGAAAGAAAGAAAACTGTATAAGCCTGAAGATTGAAACCTCAGTTCAAAACTGCCAGAAGAGGAGAGCTACAGGCAGGAGCACTATCAAAACTGTGGCACATATGAAGGCAGTATGTCGCAGAAGTAGTACACCTAGGGGCTGCCAGTGAGGCATCAGGCTGGCACGTGGTCCAGAGCAACAGGAACCACGTGGGGTCACCCTCTTCATCATTCTTCTCTTTTCCCTTCTCCAGCCCTAGTATTGGGGTGGAGTAAGGGCAACAGGAACAAGGAGTGTCAGAACAGAGCAAGGCTCGAGATGGCAAGTTACAGCAAGGAGGAACTTAGAGTCCACATGCCCAAAGCACCAGCTATTGGGTCTTTCTGCCCTGCAGCTCCTTCCTTCCACTACACTCCCACCTTTTTTAAACAAGCAGATGCCATACTCAGAACATCTAAAGATACGCATTCAGGGGCGCCTGGGTGGCTTAGTCGGTTGAGTGTCCAACTTTGGCTCAGGTCATGATCTCACAGATTGTGGGTTCGAGCCCTGTGTTGGGCTCTGTGCTGACAGCTTGGAGCTCAGAGCCTGGATTCTGTGTCTCCCTCACTCTCTGCCCTTCCCCCATTTATGCTCTGTCTGTCTCTGTCTCTCAAAAATAAATAAATGTTAAAAAAAAGTTTTTTAAAAAAGATAAGCACTCAACCAAGAATCATCAAATTATCTATAGAAAGCCAGCACCATGAAAAGATACCAAACTCAAAAGAAGACAAGGCAAAAAAAAAAACCCAAAAACCAACAGAACTTATGCCTTTGGAAACAGAATTAACAGAAGAAAAAGATCTGAGAATGCTGGAAAAGTATAGTGTTTTCAAAAGGATGTAAGAGCATATTATAGAGGAAACTAACAATATACTGAAAGGTTTCCTATTTTCAAGGAAAAGATATACTTACTGTTAACTCCAGCCATTGCTAGAAAAATACAAGTTTAAGTAGGTATATTTAGGTATATTAAAATTTAACCAATGGAGAAATGGAATATATAACTTTCAATGTAGTAGGGGAAAAACTCAGAAGAAAAGGTTTTCAATGTAACAGAATCACAAGAGGCAAAATACAACTAGAAAGCATTGATAAATGGAAAATTATTGTAGCATAAAACATTAGCAATCACCCTAAAGGTGAATAGTTTAAACTCACTTATTAAAAGGCCATAATTTTCATTTTTAAAAAACCCAGACATATGTTATCTCTATAAGAACAAAATTAAAAATCGAAAATGGAGGAGATAATATACCAAGCAGTGCAGTGTTGATAGTAGATAAGTTATAAGTTAAATACAGCATTAAGCAAATTATAATTCACATTGAAAGAGATTAAAGTGACAGTTGATAATGTTAAAGAAGCCTCCCAAGAACGTACAAATGGGTTCTTTCTGTTCATGATAAAGTAGCTTTAGAATATATAAAGAAAAAGCTGATGGAAATGTGTGAAAAAATTGATGAATTTCCTGTCACACTGGGAGAATTTTTTGTTTTTTAATGTTTTATTTATTTCTAGGAGAGAGAGAGAGAGACAGCGTGAGCAGGGGAGGGTCAGAGAGAAAGGGAGTCAGAGACTGAAACAGGCTCCAGGCTCTGAGCTGGCAGTCAGCACAGAGCCCGACGCGGGGCTCGAACCCACGAACCGTGAGATCATGACCCAAGCGAAAGTCGGACGCTTAACCGACTAAGCCACCCAGGCGCCCCATCACACTGGGAGATTTTGAACCTATCTGTGGGAAATTGGGTTTTTGAACTTCTGGAAAGCTTGAAGCAGAGATTGTTCAAGAATTCACAAGTCTGATATTGGTAAACATTCTTCAAAAAAGCGTAAAGGTTATTTGTGTAAATTTAAGAATGGTGACATGAACCTTGGGTATTAATGATTTGGGGCAACTGTGAACTGTGAACATCCCCAATGGAAGCACACTCTTCACACTGTAGGGACCAAGGTACACTTCTCTGAGATATGCCTCTGATTTTATGGTATGTGGCTGCTTTGCCTCTGGTCAGATTTAGTATCTTAGCTAGCTTAAATCAGAAACTCTGTTTTAGCTTTTTACTGTATATGTGTGTACAGAGGTGGTATGCTTATGTAGTTGTTGGGTGTTGGGGTTTCTTCTAGCAAATTTTCTTCATCAGAACAGAATTGGAAACTTGCAGTTGGCTCCTGCAATGCTAGAATATCTGTTGCAGGAAATAATTGATCAGCTGCATAACAATAATGTCAGATTTCAATAACAATTACCTAACTTGATTCAATGCCAATTTGTAAAAGAATATTTTTAAATGTTCAGCATTGATGTATTTTCTTTGAGAATGATGAAAATATATACATTCTTTGGAAGTACATAAAAATGTGATTTTTTTCTTCCTCTTTCAATGTTAATTTTATCCTCATTTTGTTTTCCCCTAATTGTGTTCCCTTGCATGTAATAGTACTACCTCTGACTTCAGAGATGCCGACCAGAGTTGAAAAATCAAAAAGAAATGATGTGAATCAGAATACAGTGCCTCACATTGAAAGCAAATCAAACAGTGTACAAAGTATTCCCAGGCGTATGTGTCACCAAGTTCCTAAGAGAAGGGCTGCTTGTAACCTACGAAGGCGGTTAGCAGATGGAGAGCCCGGGGATGTAAAGCACATGGGTTCCAAAGAGTCACAGTCAGACTCTCAGTTTGGGGAAAACACTTACAAACACCTAGACATTTTGCCAAATGATGTTTCTCCTGAGTTTGTTCTGTATGAAGGTGAAAAAGACTTTGGTTTGCAGAAGAAGAAAGACCGCAGTGATACTGGCTCTGAATCACTTCAGCATTCCACTGCATACCCCTTTCTTGGATCCTTCGGAAATAAACCCTCACCTAGATACACCCCTAGTCTTTCTGAATCTGGATCCACACATACAGCTTTTCTAGGTCCTAATGAGAGACGCGGTTTAAAAGTTTATAAGTGCAATCCGCTAATGGAAAGTGGAAATGCTGCATCTGAGAAAAGTCAAAGTTTGGGTGTTTGGGAAACTCCAGTAAAGGATGGAGGGGACTTTGATGACTCCCCAGGCTGGCATTCCAACAATGCTACTTTACCCTGCGACAGTCACGAAGTGTCATTTTTACATGGTATACCACAAGAAACTCTGGATTTACCAGCTGAATATGTTAATTTCAAACACTTTTCAGCAGCCAGTTGTTTGTCAGATACAGAGAAAAATGATGTGATTTGTCAACCAATGAAATGTCAGAGTGGTCACACTTCAGACCTGTCAGAAGAAATCCTGTGTTCCCAACTAGAGATCAGTATGACCCTGAGCCACACACCTCATCCTAAGGTTGATCTAGTAAAGTCAGATTTCAAAAAACTGAGCAATACAGTACCATCATCAGTGTATCGGCAGCCTTCGAGAAACTTAATTGCTCCTCTGTCTAGCCAACAAGATAGTGGCTTTGATAGCCCCTTTGTCAATCTAGACTAATTGTTGTACAGTATTTAAGAAGAATCATTAATATATTGACAAGAAAACTGGAAGGGAAGACTTCATACTGAAAAATTGTGGGCTCTCTCTATTTTGAGGTGTTTTAATAACATCTATCATATGAACAAGATATTCTCATAAAATTACTTGAGATATTAATGGTGCCTTAATCTTCCAAAGGCCTGATGATGTGTGTGTAATCTGCTTCAGTGTGGTGCTTTATATGTGGTTGCCAAACCATCTATTTTTATACTTATAAATTAGCTTTCTGTGCAATGTTACATTATTTAAATAAACTTGCATATGGTCTATAGAATTGTCATGGATTCTTTTGTAATTATAGAAACGTTTTATTGGCATGTTTGAAATTCATCCAGAATAAAATATAAATCTTGATGATTTGTATGTACAGTCAACCAAATTTAATGTTTGTAATTAGCCATGTTTAATGGGTCTGTAGACTTACTCAACATGCTTTTCCTGGAAATAGCTACTCCAAATTTTGAATAGATTTTTGTTGTTGTTGTTTATTTCTAGGAGAGAGAGAGAGACAGCGTGAGCAGGGGAGGGTCAGAGAGAGAGGGAATCACAGACTGAAAGAGGCTCCAGGCTCTGAGCTAGCAGTCAGCACAGAGCCCAACGCGGGGCCCAAACCCACGAACCGTGAGATCATGACCTAAGCAAAAGTTGGACGCTTAACCAACTAAGTCACCCAGGTGCCCTTAGCTACTCCAAATTTTGATCCTTGCTTGCAGTTAGTAGAAAAGAAGTATTGCAAGATAGCCACAAAATATAATTGTGTTCTGGTTTCATTATTTAAAATATTAATCTGAATTTCTTCTTAGCTGACATTTGCATTATTTCACATCTCCTGTGATAGCCAGAGGCTTTCTTTGTCTCTTACGGTCTTACAGTCTTTCATCTGAAATACTACTATGAAAAGATTGAAATAATTAAACATTGTCTTCTAGCAAAAAATTTCAAAGATTAAGATTTTTGTGTTCATTTATATAGTAAAGAATTGGCTAACTTATTAATGCTGTGGGCAGGAACTTGTAATTTTTTTAAAAATTATTTAAATTCAATTTAGTTAACTTATAGTGTGGTATTGGTTTCAGGAGCAGAATCCAGCGACTCATCACTTCCATGCTCGCTTAGGCAGCACATATACTCAATGGCCATCACCCATTTAGCCCATCCCCCCCCCCGACCTTCCCTCCAGCATCCTCAGTTTGCTCTCTGTATTTAAGAGTCTCTTATGGTTTGTCTTCCTCTCTGTTTTTATCTTATTTTTCCTTCCTTTTCCCTGTGTTCATCTGTTGTGTTTCTTAAATTTCACATATAAGTGAAATCATATATTTGTCTTTTTTCTGACTGATTTCACTTAGCTTAATACACCCTAGTTCCATCCATGTTGTTGCAAACGACAAGGTTTTGTTATTTTTGATGGCCGAATAGTATTCGTGTGTGTGTGTGTGTGTGTGTGTGTGTGTGTGTGTGTGTGTGTGTAGGTACACTACATCTTTATCCATTCATCAGTAGATGGACATTTGGGCTCTTGTGTGTGTGTGTGTGTGTGTGTGTAGGTACACTACATCTTTATCCATTCATCAGTAGATGGACATTTGGGCTCTTTCCATAATTTGTCTATCTTTGATAGTGCTGTTATAATCATTGGGGTCCATGTGCCCCTTTGAATCAGCATTTTTGTAACCTTTGGAAAAGTACCTAGTAGAGCAATTGATGGGTCATGGGTAATTCTATTTTTAATTTTTTGAAAAACCTCCATACTGTTTTCCAGAGTAGCTGCACCAATTTGCATTCCCACCAGCAATATAAAAGAGTTCCCCTTTCTCTGCATCCTCGCCAACATCAATTTGCCCAAGTTGTTAATTTTAGCCATTTTGACAGATGTGAGGTGGTATATCATTGTGGTTTTGATTTGTATTTCTCTGATGATGAGATCTGTTGAGCGTCTTTTCATGTGTCTGTTAGCCATCTGGATGTCTTCTTTGGAAAAGCGTCTACTCATATATTTTGCCTATTTCTTTATAGTATTATTTGGTTTTTTGAGGTGTTGATTTTGATAATCAAATCCTTGTAGATTTTGGATACTAACCCTTTATCCAATATGTAATTTGCAAATAGCGACTCCATTCTGTCAGTTGCCTTTTAGTTTTGTGGATTGTTTCCCTTACTGTGCAGAAGCTTTTTCTCTTGATGAGGTCCCAATAGTTCATTTTTGTTTTGATTTCCCTTGCCTCCAGAGACACATCTAGTAGGAAGTTGACATAGCCAGGATCAAGGAGGTTGCTGTCTGTTTTCTGCTCTAGGATTTTGAAGGTTTTCTGTCTCACATTTAGGTCTTTATCCATTTTGAATTTATTTTTGTGTATGGTGTAAAAACGTGGT
Organism: Proteles cristata cristata; assembly: GCA_017311185.1. Lineage (NCBI taxonomy): Eukaryota > Metazoa > Chordata > Mammalia > Carnivora > Hyaenidae > Proteles > Proteles cristata. The sequence goes on along the minus strand of JAESUZ010005330.1, from coordinate 2,093,977 downwards.
CCAGTTTCTTTCTTCTGCATGTCGCTGTCCAGTTTTCCCAACACCATTTGCTGAAAAGACTTTTTTCCATTGGATATTCTTTCCTGCTTTGTCAAAGATTAGTTAGCCATACATTTTTGTGTCCATTTCTGGTTTCTTTATTCTGTTTCATTGATCTATATGTCTGTTTTTGTGCCAATACCATACTGTCTTGATTACAGCTTTGCAATACAGCTTAAAGTTTGGAATTGTGATGGCTCCAGCTTTGGTTTTCTTTTTCAACATTACTTTGGATATTTGGGGCCTTTTCTGGTTCCATACAAATTTTAGGATTGTTTTAGTTCTGTGAAGAATTTTGGTGTTTTGTCAATAGGGATTGCATTGAATGTGTAGATGGCTTATAATGAAGCTTGTAATCCTAAACTATGCAGAAATGAATGACCGCCTAAATACTTGTGTTTCTGTATGAATTTTTTTTCCGATTCCTAGAGATGGATCTGAAAGTTTTCAGTGAATGCCAGTTGCATCTTGAAAACATTTATTATAGCTTTCCTTCATATCTCTTACCCTCAACTGTATTATGGACTGCTTGTGGGTTGATTGCTCGTTTTTGTTGTTGTTTTGTTTTGTTTTTTTAACCAGACTAAGTTCGGTAGTGATTGGATGGATGGCAAGATGTAACATCCTCCTGCTTATAACCCTCTGTAAAAGCAAGAGCCTAGGAGTGAACTTCCACAGGGCTTGGAAAACACTGTCACCTTAATTGGTGCCCTGATATAGATAAGCCTAAAAATTAGTCCTGGGTTTCAGAGCTTGTGTTGACATGAGCTGGAGGAAGGAGCACACCATCTATTCAAAGTCTCATTGTACTCCTGGAGTCACAATGCCGCTTTCCCAACAGTTGGAGTGTCCTACTCATTTGGGGAAAAATCCTTAAACCATCCATGTTTCATGTAGATTTGTTTGGTGATTGATAGTTTTAAGCTCTGGATATAATTGAACTGAAAATCTAGCTCCCTGTTCAACTACCTTTTCATCTTTGTTTTAAATCGTTGTCAGATACCTCCACCCTCAACATCAAAGTTGAAATTGAAAATCTGCTTGGTTTCTGCTGCTTTTATGATATCCTTAAACTTTTTGATGTCCATAATTTCAATAGGATGAGGTTACTTTATCTTATACCCTCTACACACAACCACCAGTGAAGGTTTGCTTTGATTAGTATGTAAATGAAAGGATTTCACAGCCAAGCTACCACTGTTAATTTACATTGATCTAAAGAGTAATGTCAGAATATAAAGGGAATTGGAGCCTCATAGTCTATTGACCATAGATGTTGTGGTCAAATGTATCCTACTTCATTGTGGTGGTTAATCTTTTTTATATGTTCCTGGGTTTTATTTGCTAATACTGAATTAAGGATTTTCATGTGAATGCTCACAAGGGATATTGGTCTCTAGTTTTCTTATGATATTTTTGTCTTGCTTTGGTAAAAGGGTAACATTGGCTCTCAGTGAATGAGTGGGAAAGTTACTTTGCTTCTGTTTTCTGAAAGAATTTGTGTAAAATTGGTTGTTTTATAATCCTTTTTATTTAGGTTGTTACTGATGTCCCCTCTTTTCATCCGTGTTTTGGTATTCTGTGTCATCTTTCTTTTTTTCTTAGCTGAGCTAAAGGTTTGCCAATCTTGTTGATTATTTTTCCCAAAGAACTTTTGGTTTCTTTGACTTTCTTTATTGTTTTTCTGTTTCCCATTTCGTTGATTTCTTTCCCCTCTGATCTTTATTTCCTTCCTACTGCTTGCTGTAGCTTTAATTTATTGTCTACTCTTAAAATGGAAACTTAGATTATTGATGTGAAACCTTTCTTTTCTAATATAGGTATTTCAACTTCTGAATTTCCCTCTAAGCACTGATTAAGCTATACTTCATACATTTTGATATGTTGTGTTTTTGTTTTCATTTATCAAAATATTGTCTAATTCCTCCTCTTTCTTTTTTGAAACTATGGGTTATTTAGGAATGTGCCACTTTGTTTCCAAGTATTGGGTATTTTCTGAATTTCTTTGTTTATTTTTAATTTATTTGTTGGATATTATACTCTGAATGATTTGAATCCTTTCAGATTTTTTGAGACTTGTTTTATGGGCTAGCATATGGTCTTTGCTAGAGAACGTTTCTTTCACATTCATCTGAAAAGAATGCATATTCTCTCATTTGGTGGAGTGCTAAAAAATGTCAAGTCAAGTTGGTGATAGTGTTACTCAAGTCTGCTATAGCCTTGCTAATTTTCTGCCTGCCTGTTTGGTTAGTTATTGAGAGTAGTACATTGTAATTTCTAACTATAATGATTAAATTGTCTATTTTTTCCTTTCAGTTCTGTTTTTACTTCATATATTTTAGGGCTCTGTTTTTAAGCATATATACCTTTATATTTGGTTTGTCTTTCTGGTGTATTGACCTTTTATTATAAAAGGTCTCTGTCTCTAATAATATTTCTTAGCTTAAATTCTATTTTGTCTGGTATCAATACAGGCTTTTCAGCTCTCTCATTGTAACTATTTATGTGGCATATATTTTTATGTCCTTTTCCTTTTAACCTATTTGTGTCTTTTCATTTGAAGTGGTTCTCTGGGGTAGTCTGCATGTTGTTGGATCTTGCTTTTCCCCCCCTATATAGTCAGATAAGCTTTGCTTTTGGATTGGAGTATTTCCATCCATAAAATTTAATAAAATTATGGTTGGCTTTACATCTGTCATTTTGCTATTTGCTTTCTGTATATCTTCTGTCTTTATTATTGGGTTACTCCTTTACTCCTTATTTTCTATTAAACATGTTTATTAGGGTACCATTTTAATTACTCGTAAATTTTACTATTTTTAAGTCATTTTCTAAGTGGTTGTTGTAGGTATTACAATAGGCATCTTAACTTATTACAGACTACTTCAGATTAATATTCACTACCTTCTGGTATTTTGTTCCAGCATAGTTTTATTTCCTTACCTTCCTTTGTGCTATTAATTGTCATGCATATTACATTCACATTTTATTATATATATATATACATATATACATAGACATGTATTGCTATATAAGCAATTACTGCTTTATACAACGTCTTCTAAAGAATTCAAGAGGAGAAAAGATACATGTAAAATAATGTATATATGTTTAAAAATATTTATTGTTTCTGGTGCTCTTGGTTTTATCCCATGGATTCAGGTTACCAAGTAAGTCTGTTGTCATTTCCTTTCATCTAAAGGACTATTTTTTTAGTGTTTCACATAAGTATGCCAACCACAATTTCTTTATTTTGGAAAATATTTCAAATTAATTTTTGAAGGAAAGAGTTTGATGGATTTAGAACACTCCCCACTCCCCCCCACACACACTTTAAATAGTTCTTTCCCCTGCCTTCTGGCCACCATTGTTTTCCTGTTTGTGATGAGTTGGTTTTCTCCTACTGTGTTTAAAATTTTCTCTTTAGCTTTCAATGGTTTGAGCATGGTATGTGTAGGTGTGCATTTATCCGTGTTTATACTACTTGGAGTCCGTTTAGATTCAGGGATTTGTAGATTAATATTTTTATCAAGTTAGGTATTTTTTTTACATCATTATTCCTTTTGTTATTTTCTCTGCCCCTTTCTGGGGCTCTTAGGTATATTGACACACTTGCTGTTGTGCCACAGGTCTTGGAGGCTCTGTACATATTTCTTCAATCATTATTATCTTGTGTTTTAAATTGGATAGTTTTATTCATTTACAAGTTTGCTGGTTCTTCTGCCATCTAAATTCTGCTTTTGAGCCTATCTAGGAATTTTCAGTTACCATTTTTGACTCTAGAATTCTCATGGATTCTTTTTAATAATAGCTGTTGTTTTTTTTTTGGATTCCCTGTTGATTTGCTGTCCTATTTCCTTTTAATTCTTTAATCATTGTTTCCTTTAAGTTTTTAAACAAATTAGTAATAGGTGCTTTGTAGTCCTTATTGTGGTATGGACACTTAACATGAGATCTACAAACAGCTTTTTAAGTGCACAATACAGTATTGTTTTTTTTTTCTTTTTCTTTTTTTTTTTAATGTTTTATTTATTTCTAGGAGAGAGAGAGCATGAGCAGGGGAGGGTCAGAGAGAGAGGGAGTCACAGACTGAAACAGGCTCCAGGCTCCGAGCTGGCAGTCAGCACAGAGCCCGACGCGGGGCTCGAACCCACGAACCGCGAGATCATGACCTAAGCGAAAGTCGGACGCCTAACCGACTAAGCCACCCAGGCGCCCCCACAATACAGTATTGTTAACTATAGGCACAAGGTTGTACAGCAGATCTCAGAACTTAATCATCTTGCATAATGAAAATGTTGTACCCCTTGAATAGCAACTCTCCACTTCTTCCTCCTGTCAATGACCATTCTCTCTGTTTCTATGAGTTTGACTGTTTTAGGTATCTCGTATATGTAGAATCTTGCAGTATATGTTCTTCTGTGAGTTGTAGTCTTTGTTTATTAAATTCACCATCTGAACACAAACATAGTTTCTCTTGATAGTTTTTTTCTTGAGTAATGGTCACACTTTCCTATTTCTTTATATGCACACATTTGTTGAAAACTGGAGATACTATTAACATAACAACTCTGGATTTGACACTGGTTCCCCCTGAGGGTTGTTGCTGCTTTGGTTGTTATTGTTCATTTGTTTGCTTTGTAATTTGCCTGGACTTAATCTGAAAAATCGCTCTCCTTCAGTGTTTCTGCTGATTTCTCTGCTCATTTATTTTAGTTTATATTTTTAGTTTTTAGCCTGGTTCTTTTAGAGCATGCCCTTACATTATAGTTTAATGATCATCCAAAGGTTAGTCATAGATTATACTCAAAAACTTTGAGTCCGTAGGTCTACCCTCTGCTGATGTATCTGTGGGTATATGAGGTATGCATTCCAAGGTAAGGCAAGTGTTTTTGGTCTTCCCCCAGTTTTACTGAGCCTTTCCAGGTCTTTCCCCCATGAGCCTTTCCAGGTCTTCTGTGCACGTGTCCCTCTCTTGTCAGCCCAGAGATATGTGGAGAGCTTGCTTATGTATGCATGCAGACTCCAGGCACAGGCAGGCACAGACGTGTAGAGAGCATATTTAGTCCCTCATATACAGTCTTCTTGGTAATTTTCTCATTAGTCTGCTGGATTTGTGTCTCAAATGGGACCACAATCTCAGACAAGCTGAAGTATACACTTTTTTTTGTTTTTTTTTTTTTTGTTTGTTTGTTTGTTTTTTTTGTTCCCTCTAACTTTGCTGTTTTTACTAGTAATACCACTGGATGTTTGCTTCCACTCCCGATCAGGTGAGCCCAACTTGGAAGAGAAGCTCTTAGTTTTCACTGCCTGTTAGCACTACCCAGCTTACCAAGCTGGAGTGGAAAATGGGAGTAGCTCCAGGTAAGAATTCCTCAGAGTCCCCTTTCAAGTTGTTATTTCCCTTTGGTTTATTTCCAGGGCTCTGAAATGGTGGTTTTTGACTATCTTTTTTTTTTTTTGTCTAGTGTTAGAGTTGCTTTGTGGGGGGAGAGGAACTGTTGAGATCTTGCTCTCCCAAAAGTTCTCTTATTTTTATCTGTTCTCCTAAGTTCTTTTCTGTGTACTAATTTTTTCCTTTATTATCTTGAAAGTTTATCTTGAAAAACTTCATAATCTTCAGAAAATAAATACCTGTATATTCTTCATTTAGATTTACCGATTGTTCCGTTTCTACATTCAGTCTATATTTATTTGTAAACACACAAACATGCATCTATGTAATGTTTTTTTTTTCTTAACTGTGAAATTTAGTTGCAGACACCATGACAGTTCATCCTCAAATACTCAAGCATGCACATGCTCAGAACAAAGACATTTTGCTACATAATGCAATTGTCATATTTAAGAAGTTGTGTATTGATAAACATAAGCACAGTTTACATTCAAAGTGCTCCTATTGTCACAATAATGTGCAACAACTATTTTTTTAGATTTTTATTCACCTTCAAACCAAGGACTCACTGCTTTTCTTCCATCATGAAAAATAATTTGGCTATTAATTTTCATTCACTAAATATTTATGATGTGTAATAATTGCTTTTTTAATGTTCTAGGGAGATATAGCACTTACCAAAGCAGATGAGTTTTATCCTCATAGCTCTCATATTCTAGTCAGGAGAGACACTTAATACACATCATCTATGTCGTATGTTAGAAGCTGGTAAGTGCTATTGAGAAAACTAAGGTCACATAAGGGAATGAAGGAGTGATAAGAGAGGTGGCCAAAAGTTTAAAGGGGATAGTGGGGGTAGATCACACTGACATGGTAACATTTGGGTGAAGATTTGAAGAAATTGAATATAGCTTTATCATTTCATATATTCTCTGCTTCAGGAGCTCTCATTAAATATAACCTCATTCTCTGTGTCTCTTAATTGTTTTGTATATTTTTATCTGTACTGCTTCGTGGAGTTCCTCAGAACTATCTTCCAGTTTGCTAATTCTTCATTCATTCCATTTATGGAGTTTTTTATTTCACTTCCAGAATTTCTACTATATGTGCTTGTACCTAAACTTTTTGTGTAATTCCTGCTTATTTTGTTTAGAAATTTTTTTAGAGAGAGTGCATGTGTGAGCAGGGGAGGAGCAGAGGATGAGGGAGAGATCGAGAGTCCCAAGCAGGCTCTACACTCAGCACAGAGCCTCACGTGGCGCTCAATCCCATGAAGCTGGGAATCATGACCTGAGCTGAAACCAAGAGTTGTTCGCTCAACCAACTGAACCACCCAGGTACCCCTTGTTTAGTCGTTTTAAAACAATACATTCTATTTCTATTTTTAGGACTTAAAAATACTTAGTTACTTCTAGGGTAGTTACTGATGTTACTAGGAGTGAGGTTCTATCCAAATTGTTACTTTTATTGCCTTTCATAGAATTAGGGCTTGGGGGAGTAGAAGAAATAGACAGGAAAGCCAGGAAGATGATGTCTTGTACAGTTGGACAGGAGCCAGTGGTTGGAATGATGAGGTAACAAGATTGAGAATAGTATAGCCATACGTTTATCAGGACCTGCTGCCTGACTGGATACAAGATCAAGGGAAAGAGAAGCACCAAAAGGGGTTTTAGAACCTAGATGACTGTGAAGATTATTGTTCCATCTATAGGTATTAAGAAATCAGGAAGAAACTAGCACACATCGATTTTAGGTGACTGTGCCTTCCATTGAATACTGCCATGCTCAGGCCTTTGATGGGCACATGGTATTGATTATAACTAGTTTGCTGACACTAACTTCATGCTGAGTCAAGCACTTCATTAGCTCATTTAATCCTCACAACAGTCTTTTGAAGTAGGCTGCATACAGTCATGTTTTGGGTGAATGAAATTTGAGGTTTAGAGGGGTTAAATAATTTGTTCAAGGTTAACACAGTTAACGTGTGGAAGAGCCTGAAGTATCACACCCAGGACTTTTTTAAATAGATTTCACTTAAAATAGTTGTAGATTTACTAAAAAAAAGTTGCAAATATAGTACAGAGAGTCACCATATACCTCTCACTTGGATTCCCCTATTGTTAATATCTTCCATTTGCCCCAGCTAAGGAACTGATTTCATCTAGGTCTTGTTACTTTTTTTACTTGGGAGTCCAAACAGTCCTAATCCCTATACTGCCTTTATTTCGCTTGGCATATAGGCAAGCTGGAATTTATTTTAAATGACATTTCTTTCCTTTTCCCTCTCCTTCTGCCTCTTCCCTATGCTCCCAAGAAGGAAAATGAGTTCAGCAGGCTTCTCCACATGTGAAATCAGTTTAACTTGTCTTCATGGTAGGATGTAGGAAAAAAACAGGTCTTACTCTTTAATGGAGGTTTATGGAATAGGACATTATGTGGAAGTTATTTTGCAACTAGGAATTTACTAACACAACCAAAAAACCTAGAATACAATGGGGCCATCTTTTGTAATTTTAAAATTCAACCAGTAATGGTTCATCTAAAAAGAAAAAAGACATTTAGAAATTTCCTAGCAGTAAATAAGCTATTCTAAAACTTCTTGACATTATTATAACAACATTTTTCCTCGAGGACCAGAACAGCAAGTTAATTAGAAATCAAAATGGTAAATGTCATTAAAGAGAAACTTTATTTTTTAAAATAATGTAAATGGAATGGCTTCTCCCATAAAGTTCAGCAATAATATGGAAACTTTCAGATGAAATTAAATTTTGTGTTTAAAATGTCTGATGGATAAATTGAATAGAAGCAACCAAAACTATGGTTTTTAAAACTATTTTGTTTTGATTCAGACATAGTCCTTATTTGAAAAATTTTGTTTCCTCACAACAAAGTTGATTTTGCAGTTTTATTAATCATGTTGTATACATAATGTACTAGACCAAATTCTGCTTCCTATATTTCCCCAACCCTATGAACTCCAGAAACAGCTCATTTTACAAGAACATAGGGTGAACCCAGGTCATGCATGATCACAGTGGCCCTATAGATGTTAATGGTTTCACTGACTGCCAGTTTTTCTGGATATTTTTTTTTAATGTGGTGCAGTTTCACAATCTCCCCCACCAAGTCTCTAGCAAGACTTTGATTGTTCATTAGTTACTTTGATTCCTGGATGCTCAAGTATTCACATAATGATGGTTTTTGATCTTGCCATGAATTCTGATCTCTTTTGGAGGTGGTTAAAAGGTTTTCAAGACAGGTTTTCTCACCTGTCAGGTTTCTTAAGGTTTGGGCTATATATAAACACAAGTAACAGCTTATGGTTTTTGGGTATCCAATGAGCCAATTATCATAGTAAGTTCTGTACATATACTTTTTCCCCTCATCCTTCCAACAGCCTTTCAAAGTAGATGTTTTTATCTTCATTTTATGGATGAGAAAGAGGTGAAAGGATTTATTGAAGGACTCTTGTGGAACTGAACAATATCGAGTGGAGGTGGAATTCCTCAAAGTGGCTATCAACCCAGATGTTCACCAAGCTTTGTCCATAAACCCAAACCATACATCTCTAACCTTGACAAACCGTGTCTCTACAGTGATGCTGCTTCTTTCTCCAAAAATATATGTAGATGCTACTGTATCATTGATAAGAGGCCTTGTATTAAAAATGGTTAGGAGTTACTGCAGTGTCCTAAAGAAATGCCTTTTTTAAAAGCAGATTAGGTCTGTGCTGCATAGCTCCAATCTAGTTAGTGCAAACCCTACTTTTCTCAGGTTAGAATAATGAGGAGGTGATTAGGATCAAAGATGGTTTGAATCTATTACATCATTTACCAGAGAGCCTAGGTTCCACATCTGAAACATAGGGATATGTCAATTGTGTACACGACATTATCACCCACTTCTTTGTTGGTAGAATGTGTCTGTTTCTTCCCCTCTAGATGCTGTCCCAACTGAAGAGATTACTCCTGTTTAGCATGAGCTAAGTATAGTGGCCCCAATTCCTATGGCCAATGATTGGTTTAGGATGGGTAGATGACTCAATTCTGGACAGTGTGGTAAAAGGGAAGGGCTGGAGGGCTTCTGAACAATGTTCCTTCCTAAATCGTATCTCCTACCTTGGAAGGAACTGATGTACAATGACAAATGTGTAACGTCTAGATCAGTGATGAGAGCTACCTTCTAAATGTCCTACCTATTAAAAGCAAATTATCTTCTTCATGTCACCTCCTGAATAAATATCATATGAAGTTTATTTTCAAAGCCTTTTTCCTTGGAGCAAATCAAATTATTTACATGTTTTTGCCCACTCTGAAGCAAAAATGAATAACAGAAGAAATGCTGAATATGCCCCAAATCAGAGTATGTAAGGTTAACCTAAGAGGCTTACTTAGAAAATATGAAAAGTTTGTTTGTTCTTGGAAGAAGTCTTCAAAGATTTTAGAGCCATACACATATGGGTATGGGCAGTGTAGTGGGGTCGTGGAGTACAATGGTCAAGAAAGAATTCTTGAAATGTATAAACTCAGTGAGTTTCTGTAAGTAGCACAGGGACTTGGACCAACGAGCAGAAAAAGCTGCACTTTCGCTGTGTGAAGCTGGTGGTTATATGCTTCGTACTCCAGGGGGAGGGGACATGCAGGTAGTATCAGAACATAAGTGTCTTCTTCTAATCTCTACTCGTAAAACTACTGTCGCAAGATTTCTCTGGTGCTTATCACTCAGTTCAATATTAACTATTGGTGAGATGTAAGGAAGTCATGAGACCCTTTAAGAATATTGCAACCGGCACATATTTGATCCTTATTGATACTATGCAGACTATAAGTCAGCCTTTGGGGCTAAAGGTGAACATTTTTCTGCTTCTGTCCCTCATCAGGCACCATAAGATTAAATATGTATATATGTATGTATGTTTTGTCTGTAAGTCCCTGAGAATAATTAACATGTTGCCATATCTGACAAAATCTATGGCCAGACAGAAACTTGCAAGTTGAACAATTTGAAATCCTCTGACTTCCCACTGCTGCCCAAGACCTCGAGCAAACACCTGCTCTCCTCCTCCCTTCCCATTAGCCTTTTTAGAGAGGTCGGGTCACAGCCTTCCAGAAAAGGTGCAAAGATAGGTGGCAGAGGGGCCAAAACTCCATGCTAGACTTAGCTCTCAGAGAGGCCCCTCTACCAGAGGCTCCGTTCAGAACACTCAGCTGGCCAGAGAAAGGCTTCTAGAAGTGGCAGACTGAATGACGTTCTTCAGTGTTCATTTTCCAGCAAGGACAAATATCTGATTATATAATGAAGAAGTTATGTCTCCTGGCACCCAAAGAACTGACCTATAATGACAAATGTGCAACTTATTAAACAAATTCCACCAAGCCTGCAGCCCACACTACTCGTTTTCTCAGGACACGTAGTTGCTTTACCACCAAGAGCCCTTTCCTCAATAGTTCCAGCTGGCAAATCTCACTCCCATTTGGATCTGTTACTTTGTAATCACACAAAGCTTCTCTGTGAGTTTTTAAAATGCAAAATAATTTGAGGTACTCTCATTCCCTTTTGCTGCCGTGATTCTAGAAACCATAGCTAATTGTGGAAGCTCAAACCCATAATGCGAGTTTCTATTGGAGGAAAACCAGGGAGCCCCTCCACGGTGTCTCACATACTGCCCCTCGCGGTGGTTGCAGCTTGCCTGAGATGCACATCCCAAGCAGAGATGCCTGCTTTCCATTTAAATGGGTATGTGCTCCCTTTGGTCTGCAGCGCTCGCTCAAGCTGTCCAGAAAACTTGGGCTCTATATGTTATTGGGAGTTTCTCCTTTTCCCATAAGGCACGTGGGATGGATGGTTGTGCCAATAGTGAGCAGAGTCGTTTCATCCATTAAATTAGTTGGCACAAGTGGGGCGCCTGGGTGGCTTAGTCGGTTAAGCATCCGACTTTCACTTGGGTCATGGTCTTGCGGTTCGTGGGTTCGAGCCCCGCGTCGGGCTCTGTGCTGACTGCCAGCTCAGAGCCTGGAGCCTGTTTCATTCTGTGACTCCCTCTCTCTCTAATCCTCCCCTGCTCACGCTGTCTCTCTCTCTCTTAGAAATAAATTAAAAAAAAAAAACATTAAAAAAATTAGTTGGCACAAGTGATGTGTTTGCTGACAAGAAATAGAATCAAAAGTGGAAATACCTCCATGAAGAGTATCACATCACTGTCATAACAGGTTAAGCTTGGAGAGGCTTAGAGAAGAGATCAGGACAGCGGTGGCTGCCTACTCCATGTATTTCATCTATACCCGGAGATGGGTTGCAGGTGTAGCAGATATATATGGTGATCAATATATATGGTGAAAATTCTTAAGGGGGGTTATATTGGTTTTGAATTTTTAACGTATACAAATAGTAAGTTAAACATTACAAGAAGATGAACTGTGAAAAGCCTTCCCAACTCTGATCCCCAGATCCTAGTTCTAAAACCTTGAAGCAGAATCTGTTATTCTGATCTGTGGACACAGGTATGGAAGTATAGATAGCCCTTATTTCACCTAAGTGGTAGCTGAGTATACCTGCAGTTCTATGCCTTACTTTCACATCAAAAAATTTAGAGAGGCAAGTGCATGACCAAATTGTCATGCTTTTTTCACTAGTCAAAATTAGTGAAAACTGAATAAAAAATGGGTTGTCACTTAAAATATAGGGTGGCCCTTCACAGATCATTTATAACCAAAGTAGGAGGTGAACTTCTAGTGGGGACAGTCTTCCTTACTCCAGGTAGAAGATGGAGACAACTTGGCAAAGAAGGGCAAAGCTAAACACAGGTGTCCCTTGCTAACCTTCTCCTCCTTACTGTCTTCCTCTGTCTCTTTCTCCAGATCTTCCCCTCTGTGCCTTCCCCAGATCACAGTTCCTGCCTCCCAACCCCTCTTCTTTCTCTCCCTTCTGTAAATCACTCTCTCAGGTCTTTTCATCTGCTCTTTCTGGATTCCCTGACTACTGCCCTTCCTTGCCTCTGAGTTCTTTCTTCTTCAGTTGGAATGGAGGAGCTACCTGTGGTATTGAGGGTCATGAAAAGGACAGTATAGATTACAGGAGGCTAGTCTGCAGAGGATGACACTGAGCTGGTGATGGTGTGGAGAAAGTAGCCCGAGGCTGGAATCAAGGCCACCTTCCATTGCCTTCCCTATCTGCTGAGCTCTAAGAAGTAGTAGTATCAGTCAGGGTTCAACCAGAGAGACAGAATCAATAGGAAGCATGGGTAGGGATATAGTAGGCAGATATTAAGGGATTATTACAAGGAATTTTCTTATGCAATTGTGGAAGCTGGATAAGCAAGTCCAAAATCTCTACAATAGACAGTCAAGAAGGGAAGAACACAGGTGGGGTGGGGACTCCATGGGCACAGGCTAAAGCTATTGTCCACAGGCAGGGTCTCTGTTTCTTGTAAGGCTTTCCAACCCATTAGGCCAGAATAACCTCTCTAATTTACTTTACTGATTAGGGACTTCACTTCTATTTGCAAAAGTTATAACAGCACCTAGATCAGTGTTTGACAGAATGACAGGAAGGAGCCGTGTGAATGCAACAAAATTTGGCTGCTAATTTCATTCTCCAATTCTTGCAAGAAAATGTGTCTTATAGCCTACCTTATCCAAAAACATACTAGAGAGGGAATTCTGGCTAACACAGTTTAACCCAAGTGAGTTGAAACACTACAAACTCATCACAAATAGTTAATATACTGCGCAGTTGCTGGGCAAATACCCCAGTTCTTGCCAGGCCAGATTCATCTTGGAAGAGTTCACAGCTAATTATTGCTCTACTGCTGCTTTTGTAGTGTCTTTAAGGAATGGCATAAGTGGAAGTAGAGCATTCCAATATGCCTTTACTCTGCCTCAAAGAGCTCCCCAGCTCTTTGACATAGTTCAAGGATCACTTATTGAAGGAGAAGATAACTTCTGTTAAAAATATGTATTTTCTTTTCCATGCCAGAATTGGAATATAAGCCAAAGCAGAGATGTTACAGAAATAACTTCAGGTCTCCTTGTACTGAAAATCTTTGGTTTGCTCCCCCAAACCGTCCTTTCATCCTTCTCCACCTCTTCCACTTGGGGGCTCAGACAGGTTTGGGCAGGTTTGAACTGTATCAACAGTGCTTTCTTCCAAACTCTGGTTTCCAGTTGGGTTTGGCCAATGGGTGGCATTTGCAGGAAACTGGGGGGCGGGGGGGGGGGCGGATAAAGTCCAAGTGAATTAAACCCTAGCTCTTCCCCTTAGTTTATACCCTGGACTGCCTGTATCCCTTAGCTAAAGGGAAAGCTCACCCTAAGGCCACCTTTTCTACTCCAGTGCTTCTCAAATTATACATGGTAAAGGACCAGGTATGGACAATTGGAATTAAAATTTGAAGTTCAGATAAACAATACTTTTTTTAGAGTACGTATGTCCCAACTGTTGCATGAGACTCACACTAAATATTTGCTGTTAATTGGAAATTCAAATTTAGCAGGGCATCCTGTGTTTTAACTGGCAATCCTAGTCATTAATCTTTTCTCCTTGGCCAACACTCAAGCTAGAGCAATCAGAGTCTCTCCCTAGAATTTTATATATAGTAGTTGAAAGAAAGAGATACTGTCTTTCTGAGATGATGTCAGTTTTAAGGTCTGCCATTAGCCAAATGAAAGGAACAGTATGCTATTAGGATGAAATACAGGGACTCTGAGATAGGAAGGAAGGAAGACTTGATGATGAATATACATAACCTAATTTGAATTGGATTACTATTTCGTAACCAGAGTCCTACTTCATATATTGTGACTTAGGAAAGATTACATAAATAGCTCCAGGTCATAAAGAGGTCAATTCATCAATTGAGAATTGGTTCAACTGACTCCGCAATTAATGATCTTCCTACTTTATCATTCTGCAACCACTAGGAAACTTAAAAGTTATGAAACCCTCAAAACACAGAACTCAAAGAACAGGTGGGTGACTGGGTTCTCCTAATACTTGCCCTCTGAGCTGATTCTCCAGTGGAGCCCCTACCCCCCCAGGACACCACCTTCTTTCTCTTGCCTCTATCTTTCCTTCCCTTCCCCTGAAACTGGCTTCCTGAGAATAAGAACCAGAGGCCCAGGTCTCCTTTTAAAACTTTACTCTGAAAGAGAAGAACGTGAACTAATTATATTAAATTTGTATCTCTTCAAAGTAAAAGTATTAAACCAATAGGGCAGGGGTGTCTAATCATCTTGTACCTTCACCTATGGAATCTTTCCCTCAGCTTTCAGGGTATAAAGAAGTTGGTAAACAGACAAGATTCTGAGGTCTTTTTAAATGTTGAACTACCCAAAGAATGGGAACACTGGGGTTCCTTTGGCCTTTCAGTAAGAATTAGTTGTCAGAATGAAGCATCTCTTCTGAATTAAGGATTGGGGAATCCTTTTGGTCACTGTAACTTAGTTGTAAATAAAAGAAAACTAGAAATGTAATGGCCATACTTGTTCTAAGGAACTTCTTTCATTCCATTAGCTGTGGCCTTAAGAACACAAAAACTCCCTAGCTGTAGGCTTGGGCTTTATTCCACAAAGCAGAAGATTTCCACATGGAAATGGAGATTCCCTCACATCTTTGTATTTTAAAGCAATTAAGCGAGATTGATTGGAAACAATAGACATTAGGCAACAGTTGCAAATATAATGTATGCAGGATACCCAAGTTGAGTTGTGGTAAGCCCTCATCTAATGTTTTACTCCCCTCTAGTGGATTTTTTTTAATAGCACATGATGCCCTGAGTATGATATAGTATATATAGCAGGTTTTAGAGAAAAGAAGAATTTAAAAATATATTTAAAGCATGTTCACATTCTGTAAAATTTCTGTGCAGTTTCATAGAATTTCAAAGATTAAAAAAAGTTTTGTCTGTCTCCTCATTTTGCAGGTGAAGAAACTGAGATCCAGAAAGGGAAAATGACTCATCCAAGATCACACAGCCAGTTTCTAATAGATCATTTCCTCACTAATGGCAATATTGAATGTGTAAACCTTTGCTTCCCATGGAAAGAGAAAGCCTATATATGTCCACTCAGATGCTCATCAAATGAGGAAAGACTTCTGCCTTAGAGGAAGCTGGAAGTCAAATTCAGTAAGTATATTATTGACTATGGGTACTCTAGGATGAGCAGGACTTGCACTGGGAAAGGAAGGATAAGGGTTAATAAGGATGCCTACTGATGAAAATGGTGAACAGGTAAGCGCTGGTTTGGCTTCCTCTTGGTGCTGCTTATAGGTGCAATAATCTGCTCACAGGTGTCTTTTATTTAGCTCAGAGACTTTACTGTTTTACAGTCTGAATTCTTGCTGTGTAATTCTGCTTCATTCTCCTACAACATTCACTATCACGCTCCGAAGCATTTCTACTTCCCCTTGTTCTCTGTATAAATTTCAAGTCACATTTTTTTGTATGGAAAGTTTTGATTTTTGATAACATGCTAACATAATTTTAAAAAACCTTTCTTGGGGCGCCTGGGTGGCTTAGTCGGTTAAGCGTCCGACTTTCGCTTAGGTCATGATCTCGCGGTTTGTGGATTCAAGCCCCGCGTCGGGCTCTGTGCTGACTGCCAGCTCAGAGCCTGGAGTCTGTTTCAGTCTGTGACTCCCTCTCTCTCTGACCCTTCCCTGCTCACGCTGTCTCTCTCTCTCCTAGAAATAAATAAAAATGTTTTTTTAAAAAACCTTTCTTAATTATTAAAGTAACTCTTGTTCAATATGGATAATATAGGAAAGTATTTTAAAAAATAAAAATTTCCCATAAATAGTTGTTCATTTCAGGAGTGTCTGATTAACCACTTGCTAGACTGGTCCTCTCATAGATAACCACTATAACCTGGGCAAAATGAAACAAACAAATAAAAACAACCTGGAGGTAATGGAGGCTATATAAAATTAAACAGATTTTTATTATTTCTCCTCTTCTGCTGGGTTGGGGTGCTCTTATTGCTCTGCTTCTAGTTCCTTTAGGTGCACTGTTAGATTTTGTATTTGCGCCTTTACTAGTTTCTTGTAATAGGCCTGGAATGCAATGTGCTTTCCTCTTAGGACTGCCTTTGCTGCATCCCAAAGAGTTTGGATTGTTGTATTTTCTTTTTTTTTTTTTTAATGGTTTATTGTCAAGTTGGTTTCCATATAACACCCAGTGCTCATCCCCACAAGTGCCCCCCTCCATGTCCATCACCCCCCTTCCCCTCTATCCCACCCCTATCAGCCCTCAGTTCTCAGCATTCAAGAGACTCTCATGGTTTGCCTCCCTCCCTCTCCCCAATTATTTTTCCCCTTCTTCTCCCCCATGGTCCTCCGTTAAGTTCCTCCTAATCCTCCTATACGTGCAAACATATGATATTTGTCCTTCTCTGCCTGACTTATTACGCTCAGCATAACCCCCTCAAGGTCCATCCAGGTTGCTACACATGGCCAGATTTCATTGTTTCTCATTGCCATGTAGTATTCCATGGTATAGATAAACCACATCTTCTTGATCCATTCGTCTGTTGATGGACACAGGCTCATTCCATGTTTTGGCTATTGTTGAGAGTGCTGCTATGAACATTGGGGTACATGTGCCCCTATGCATCAGCACTCCTGTACCCCTTGGGTAAGTACCTAGCAGCACTATTGCTGGGTCATAGCGGAGTTCTATTGTTAATTTTTTGAGGAACCTCCACACTGTTTTCCAGAGGGGCTGTACCAGTTTACATTCCCACCAACAGTGTAGGAGGGTGCCCATTTCTTCACATCCTCGCCAGCATCTAGAGTCCTCTGATTTGCTCATTTTAGTCACTCTGACCAGCATGAGGTGGTATCTCAGTGTGGTTTTGATTTGTATTTCCCTGATGTGGAAGGATGCTGAACATCATTTCATGTGTCTGTTGGTATCATTTTCATTTGTTTCCATGTTTATAAAATTTTTTCCTCTAACTGCCTGATTAGCCCTTTTGTTCTTTAGTAGGATGTTCTTTAACCCCAATGTTTTTGGAGATTTTCCAGACTTTTTCCTGTGGTTGATTTCAAGTTTCATAGCATTGTGATCTGAAAGTGTACATGGCATGATCTCTATTCTTTTATATTTATTGAGGGCTGCTTTACAACCCAGTGTGTGGTCTATCTTGGAGAATGTGCCATATGCACTCAAGAAGAAAGTGAATTCCATGGCCTCAGGATATAGAGTTCTAAACATAAATGTCAAATCCATCTGGTCCAATGTGTCATTCAGGTCCGTTGTTTCTTTAGTGATTTTCTGTCTAGTTGATCTATCCATTGCTGTAAGTGGTGTATTAAGTCCCCTGCTATTAGCACATTCTTATCAGTAAGATTGTGTCTGTGATTAATTGTTTTATGCATTTAAGTGCTTCCGTATTCGGTGCATAGACATTTATAATTCTTAGCTCTTCCTTATGGATAGGCCCTGTAATTATTATAGAATGCCCTTCTTCATCCCTTGTTACTGTCTTTACTTTAAAGTCCAGTTTGTCTGATATAAGTATAGCTGCTCTGGCTTTCTTTTGGCTTCCAGTGGTATGATAGATATTTCTTCATCCCCTTACTTTCAATCTGAAGGTGTTCTCTGGTCTAAAATGAGTCTCTTGTAGACAGCAAATAGATGGATTTTGTTTTTTTATCCATTCTGCTACCCTATGTCTTTTGATTGGAGCATTTAGTCCATTTACATTCAGTGTTATTATTGAAAAAATATGCGTTTAGAGTCATTGTGTTCTCTGTAGGATTCATGCTTGTGGTGGTGTCTCTGGTACTTCGTGTTCCTTGCAACATTTCCCTCATAGAGTTCCCCTCGGGATTTCTTGTAGGGCTGGTGTAGTGGTGACAAATTCTTTCAATTTTTGTTTATTTGGGAAGACTTTTATCTCTCTATTCTGAATGACAGGCTTTACTGGATAGAGGATTCTTGGCTGCCTATCTTTTCTGGTCCTCACATTGAAGATTTCCTGCCATTGCTTTCTGGCCTGCCAAGTTTTAGTACATAGGTCTGCAACTACTCTGATAGGTTTCCCTTTGTATGTTAGGGCCCTTTTATCCCTAGGTGCTTTCAGAATTCTCTCTCTGTCCTTATAGTTTGCCAGTTTCACTATGATATGTCATGCAGAAGATCAATTCGAGCTACATCTGAGGGAGTTCTTTGTGCCTCTTACATTTCAATGTCTGTTTCCTTCCCCAGATTGAGGACGTTCTCAGCTAGAATTTGTTCATGTAGCCCTTCAGCTGCTTTTTCTCTCTCTTCTTCTTCTGGAATTCCTATGATACGGATATTGTTCCATTTGATTGCATCACTCAGTTTTCAAATTGTCCTTTCATGTTCCTGGATCAATGTATCTCTCTTTTTCTCGGCTTCCTCTTCTGCTATAATTGTGTCTTCTAATTCACCTATTCTCGTCTCTGCCTCTTCAGTCCATCCAGTGGCCACCTTCATTTTATTATGTACCTCGTTTACAGCATTTTTTAATTCATCACAACTATTTTTAAGGTCCATAGTCCAATAGCTTCTCTGGTGTCTTCTATGCCTTTTTCAAGCCCAATAATTAATTTTATGACAATTTTTCTAAATTCTTGGTCAGTTATGTGGCTTATATCTGTTTTGAGCAATTCTTTAGCCATCATTTGTTCCTGGAATTTCTTTAGAGGAGAGTTTTTCTATTTCATCATTTTGGCTAGCTTTCTGTCTCTTGTAAGTTTTAAAAGCTTGTAATGCGCTCTGCACCTGCAAGTTCTGCTATATTAAAGGAAACTCATTGACTGTCCATGGCCTGTCCATTCAGGAAGTGTTCTTTTAATGGTGTCCCTTGGTCTCTCTTGCTGTCCCTTTGGTTATTTTATTTCCCTACTCATAGTGATATTTGTGACCCTCCACCGTGTGTTCTTTGGCTTGTTTCTTGAGGTAGCCCTGAAAAGGAAAACAGACAAACACACAGGGAACAGAAGCATGCAAACACACAAACAAACAAGCCAAAAAAACCAAAAACCAACAACAAAAGACTAAGAATAGTGTAAAAGCATAAAACCAGAAATCCCAGCTACAGACAAAGAGCAGGGTGGAGGCAGTGCTGATATAAGAGCATATACAAAGAGAGTAATGACAGGGATGGGGAGAAAGCAAAATTGAACATTGACCAGGCAGAGAGACTAAAAGGCTTAATTTTAAGAGAGAAAGAGGAGAATATGGTAGGAAGTGAGGAGAAGGAAAGGAAGATGTTATCCAAAGAAACTATATAGTCTGATTATTCCAGAGAGAGACAGAAAGGAAGGTAATGAAGGAGGTGTAAAATATGCAAGAGAATGGATTAAATGTGACTGTTTAAGCAAACCAGTGACCAGAGCACCCAGTCCAGTGGAGGGGAGAGATAAGAATAAGATCAGGGAAAATATATCTGAATAGCAAGAATTGACTTAGAGTTAATCATGGCAATGAATCAATGTTAGTCTTGCCCCGAGCTCCAGTTAAAAAAAAAAAAAAAAAAAAAAGGCAGCTCTCCAGTGTAGATGGGCATGGTTTGGTGTAGGCAGGTTTCGCCTACACTAGGATCCCTTGGGCTGCTCCCTTAGTCCCCACCTTGGTAGTTGTAGGGAGAAAACCGGCGGTGCCCCCATCCCTTCTCAAACCAAGCATTGCAAATCACTCTTTTGGGTCTGATCTCCTGTGCCAAGGGTGTAGCCAAGGTGGGCTGTGTTCTATGTCCCAAGCCCCGCCTCGTTCCAGATCTTAGTTCATGTGCCCCGTTGATACCTCCCGAACTATAATCCCATAGGTCAGGCCGCGTCCTAGCCAGGGATCGAGCAGGGAGAGCAGCAGAGCCATTTCTTCTGACACCGCCTGGGATGGGGGCACCCAGCTCAAAGTCAGCACCACAGCTAGAGCTAGGATCTCTCCCAGCGCCCTGTGGTTAGAGATAGGATGATAGGATATCTCTCTGTTCTTGGCTGAGGTTTTTCTCTTCTCCAGGGACAGTTCTATGAGCAATTTCACCCACTCTTTCTCTTCCCCTCATCTTTTTGTAGCTCTCCGTGGAGGGGGCTCCCCCCCTTCTGTGTCTCCAGGTCCTGGCTCATTTTCATCTTCCTCAGTTCACAATCACGCACCTATGAGGCTCTCTTCTTAGTGGACTCTGTCTCTTTTCCTCCCAGACTCTTGCAGTTCAGTGTCTTGTGGCTTGAGGCCCTCTTTGAGAGATGCCGGTGGGCAAAAAGTACAGAGCTCCCTACTTCTCCGCTATCTTGCCTCTCACACAAGTCTCTCAGACAACTTTAAACTTTACAAATCATTTTCATGTTCATTATCTCATTTAGTCCTCAAATCAACTCCATGAGATAGGTATTATTTTCCCATTAGAAATGACCACGTCCTAAATCCTTAGTGATTTCTTAAGAAAAGTTGAAATGTGAATGCTGAGGTTGGGTATTTTTATATGGGAATGTTGGATGCTAAAATCAACAGGTATTTTCAGTTCAAGGTGGCAGACTAGAAAAACACATTTACTCTCTTTCCTCCTGAAACCATATTGAATACAAGTGATACATATTTACTTTCTGTTTCTCCTGAAACCATATTATATATATTTTAGAAGTACCAAAATTAATACCAATCAAAGCCAAGAGAGGGGCGCCTGGGTGGCTCAGTTGGCTGGGCAGCTGACTTTGGCTCAGGTCATGATCTCACAGTTCATGGGTTCGAGTCCCATGTCGGGCTCTGTGCTGACAGCTCAGAGCCTGGAGCCTGCTTCAGATTCTGCGTCTCCCTCTCTCTCTGCCCTTCTCCAGCTTGCTCTCTCTCTCTCTCTAAGAAATAAACATTAAAAATTAAAAAAAAAAAAAAGAGAATAGAGAAGTCATCAACCACAGAAAGATTTTTATACATTTCAAAAAGGCAAAAAGTGAAATGCAGGACTGATGAACAGAATGATCAAGAAAAGACTGTCCAAAGAAGGGGCTGCCAAGGCATGTCTGCTTCTGCTGAGCCCTGTTTATAGTCAAGAGAAGAGAGAATAGGGGTTGAAAACAAGGAGACAAAAGATATTTTAGGGGGAAAAAAGTTCATTCAGTGAGTTCCATGGGTCACTCAGTCTTCCCTCCATAGCAACTCTGTAGGAATTAAAACAGGTTACTGATGAGGAAGACAAGGAAACACGGAGGGTTGAACCACAGGGTGTCAGCTCTGGTTCATTGTCACTACTACCACTCCATCCAAGACTACACACCCATGGCTTCATGGACTATATAACTGGAGATAGTTGCTTCATAAGTTGTCAAATGAGAAGAAATCTTCCTAGCAACCATAATGTGGTTATTATCAAATTATTTTTATTAATCGTTTAAAAAATATTTTGTCTTAACAAATTCTGTCTCAACATGTTTGCTTCTGCCAAGGCAAATTATCTCAGAACAACCACTTGCCATCTAATATATTTTGCCTATAAGGGCATGTAAGATAATGTTCTATATTTCAAAAAAGCATCCTATCTGTCTACTCCCATTTGACAAGAGAAGTCAAGAGGGAGATTCTTTTGGGATATCCTTACCCAAATTTCCTTGTATTGTCCTGAAGCCCCAACACGCATCATATGCTTAATTTTTCCTCCCTGGGAAATAAAACGATGGAAATAACATGATTGTCATTTACTGTTTTCAAATATATCTCACATCATCATCTCTTTCAGAGTTCTAATAAGAAATCTTTGCCCAAAATTTGTACAATCTTGCTATTTCTGTTCAAACAAACACCGCCAAGAAACTATTCCTTACTGAACTCAAATGATAACCATAAAGGACTTGTGGTTAAATGTCTAATCTGGAAGTCATTTTTTGCTCTTAGATTAGAAAGGGGTTATAATATTTCTCCTTTTTTTTCAAACAGAATTAAGGTATGAGCAAAACCTTTTGTGTCCTACCAACCCCCAAGTTTGTTGGGGATGGAAGCCCAAATTTGCTCTAACATACTATAAAAGCTCTCATAACCAGAGCACTAAAGCTAATTCGTAATATATGAATTATGCCCAGTGCTATTTTAATATGAAAAATACAGTAAAGCCTTAGTTTAGGAGCATAATTTGTTCTGGAAACATGCTTGTAATCCAAAGCACTTGTCTATCAAAGCCAACTTCCCCATAATAAATAATGGAAACTCAGATGATTTGTTCCACAACCCAAAGATATAAAAATATTACAGTACTGCACTATAATACAAAATAATAAAGAAAAACAAACAAATTAACCTGTACTTACCTTTGAAAACCTTCGTGGCTGTTGTGAAGGAGACAAGAGAGAAAAGGATTTTTGTGTAAGATGAGTTTCATCATTGTTAACAGATGTTGTCTACACTACAGTATTAATAAGCTCTTGGCATATGCTCTATTTAATGTAGCTGGCAATAAGGCAGCAGAGAAAAGGGTCTATATCTGCAGGCAGCATGACCTAGAATGAAGCAAAGCATTCCTAAGCATACTCTTGTATGGAAAGCAAAGGACCGCCTATAGGTGCTTTGAAGTGACAAAAAATACATGAGTGCCAGTTGTGGACACCTCCCAATGTTCTGAAAAATCACTGATTTCTGCCAAACATTGTGGCCTGAGACAGAGCATCGGAGCATGGGAGACGATCACCCACAATTCCACAGAGAAATAGAGACACAGAGAGAGAGAGAACCATTGGCTCAATTGTCATGTGACGTTTGGCGTCATGTACTCTTTGTATTGCAAGACATCACTCATTTATCAAGTTAAAATTTATCAGAAATGTCTACTTGCAGAACAAGTTACAATCCAAGATTTTACTGTGTGTGTGTAGATGTATATGTAATATATATATTATACATAAAAATTTTTAATATATATTTTTTACTGATCTATAGGATTCTTGGTTCTGAAACTTATGCATGTCATGCAACATCAGTCCCATGAGAGAGAAAACACTTCAGTGAAGTAAGCCATAGAAATGAGATTCACACTAGGTAAAGCCACATGTAGGCTAAGATATTTCAAACCTTCTTCCTCATACTGAAGCTTCCAGCTCCTAGACAATAACATATGTTTCTTTTGCCAGACACCAAGCATATCTCTCCCCTCTTGGTTATAAGAATCTCTAGAATTCTGTTTAAGTGCCAACAATGTGAGTTGAAGGATGAACCTAGCTGGCATGCTCACAATGACCAAATTGTGTTGACCTTTCTTTAATCCAATACGTTTGCTCCACTCTTAATTTAAAATAAATGACATATTTGCTTTCTGGACATTAGTGAGATGCCTTACTAGACATATTCCTAGAAGGTCAGAGAAACTGGCTTCTAATCCATATGGAATCATCCATAGGTGAATTTCTTCCAGGTAGACCACAACGTATCTAGAATATAATCTTTTATATTTTTACATATACATATAGTCTTTTCATTTAATCTTATGTATTTGGATTCTTCAGAGTGGACCAAAGAGAAAATGTGGGCTACAAGGCTCAGTTACAAACGCGGGATGGTACTATGCTTACCACTGGTGGTCCATGACCTACATCTTCTGAGACCAGAACCCATGTGGTCCCTGATTAATTTATGAATTGAGCTTTTGTTCCACGAAGGCCTGGTCCTGGGGAGTGCCTGTGCTCACTGTAAATATGGCACCATGCTAAGTACCCTAAGAACTAGGAAAAAGAAAAACAAAACATGGTAACACATGTCCTCAAAAGGAAGAAAGCAAGACCCTGCCTGGCAGGAAGGGAGGCCTTGGGACCCAGCATCCAGTCATGTCAGGGTTTGGCGACTACGTGGAAACTGGCGCCGTCTGGAGGGTGATGCTGAAAGCCTGGGCAGCCCTAGCAAAGATGCACCTGGCTCTGAGCCTTGCAGGGAAGCAGAGAGGGTCTGGGGGGCAGCGGGCCACTCTCTCGCAGCATTGGGAGCCCCCCCCCACCCCCCCGCGCTCATCTTTCTTGTGGGAAAGGCTGGCAACACACACCGAGGTGCTGAGGGACCCGACAACCACTGCTCTCCCCTTCAGTCCCCATGCAGTGGCCTTGCGGGTTGTATACACGTGCCAACGGGCCTACTGGCCAAGGGCAGCAGGCAGCCTATACACTGCCCCCGGCGTGGGGAAGTCCCTGCCCTGGAGCCTAACGGGTGGGGCTCTGGGGCCTCCCCTTTGCCCTATGCGGTGGTCTCTTGCCAAGCTGCGCATGCGCGTCCTTCTTTGTGACACGTTCCAGGGATGCATCACTAGGGCCGGGCTGGGCCTTTCGGGCTCAGTGCGTGTTTGACCTCGAAAAGAGTCAGAAGTTCTTGAGGGGCTCTCCGGCTTTTAGATTCCGACCTCGTGATCGCTTGGCACACAACCAGATCAATACAGGCAATCTCCTTAGCAAGCTTCGTTTCCCTCGCCGCCGCCGCCCCTGCCGGCCGTGATCGGCCCCTGGTCCGCCCTGCCCCTGGTCCCCATCCACCACCTGGCAGGGACAACCCTGCTGCTCCTTCGCCTGCCCTGGACCCTGGGCGCAGGCTCTTCCACCGGGATCGTAGGCCTTTACCATCTAGCTTTCATGTCGAGCAGAGGAGGCGGTAACCCCATTCCGTAGGCTGCATGTACCTCTCTCGGCATCCTCCCTTTGATGAACTGGAGTAACCCTTCGAAAAAACCTGTGCCGTCTTCTCGTAATTGGATGATGTTTGGGCACTCCAGAGCCATCAGAATCCCTCCTCCGGGACGCAGATTAACTCTCCAGGGTTCGCCATCTGAGACTGGAGAGGGGTCTGTGGAGCCGGTCCCATCCAGGTACCTCCCACTTTTGTGCCCAAATGGGATGGAGGAGAAGGCCCAAAAAGATCCCAGAGAAAAGATGGAGGATCCTGTAAAGACCAAAGGGCAGGATGGTGGGAACAGAGCCCCCCATAGCTACGGGGATATATAGTTAAGGTCCAGTCCCCTGGAGACCAGTGGACTTCTCAGCTCCCGGCAGTGCAGCACTGCACCTTTGGACCTCCACCCTAATCCCCCACAAGACAGTTTGAAGAACACCCACAAGGCCCTGATAACTCCTCCCCTGAAGGCCATGTAGTCACCTCCTCGCATGGCCCTGCCAGAGATGTTGTGCCTCACACAGATGCAGCCGTGCTCTCTGACCCAACCCCATGCTGCCCCTTACTGCAGGAGACATCAACCAAGGAAGTATTGGGTGAAAACCATCAGTCTTCTGAGAGCACATCAGACCTATCCAGGAAGGAGATAGGGGATGGTAAGCCTTCAGTAGTGGCATCAACAAAGGAAGTAGCCGGTGAAAAGCATCTGCCTGTTGACAGGAAAGAGAAACAGGCTAAGGAGACTTCGGGCATCTCATCAAAGAGCTCCTTTCCCCTGTATCTGCCAGCAGGAGGCGCTACAAATGGAAAAGATCCGCGCCACTTTCTCTGCCACTGCCACCACTACAGCCACAGTTGTGGGGCCACAGTGAGTTGCCCCCACCTCCTAAGCTTCCTTGCATAGCTATTGACAAAAACTTGGACACCTTGAACAATACCAAATGTCAGAGGAGTAAGATCTCGGAACACAGAAGAGAGATCAAAGCAGACTGCTCAAACACTCTGTCTGCCCCTGCATTCTCCATACTTGCAACAGAGACTGATAACTGTCTTTGCAAGTCCCTATTGCTACAGGTGACTTGGCTGACCAGTCTGCCAGGCCCCCAACCCCATCTGTTCCTCCATCTTTACCACCAAGTGTTGCTATTTATACTAGCTTGCTGCTTGGGGGTTCTGGTGTCACCTCCACCCCAGTAGGCAAGCCCCCTGCAAACTGCA
This sequence comes from Proteles cristata cristata, assembly GCA_017311185.1. Taxonomy (NCBI): domain Eukaryota; kingdom Metazoa; phylum Chordata; class Mammalia; order Carnivora; family Hyaenidae; genus Proteles; species Proteles cristata. Next base: position 2,067,728 of record JAESUZ010005330.1, on the reverse strand, counting down.
ACCCAGATTCTGACAGCAGAGCCATGGATACTACGTCTCCATCTCAGGCTTCCATCATCTGTTCCTCCCCTGTGTCCAGGGACAACTATGTGCCACTTTACATAGTGCTTCCTTGTTCTGATGAGACACCACCTGGTAGCAGTAGTGTTGTGGCCCAGGTAGCATTTGGACACAATGCTAGTTCCAGCTTAAATCCAGGCACTAGGGCCCACTCTACAGCCTCCATGACATATAAGTGTACTGGGGGCTCGTCCAGGCAAAGAAAACATCTCCCATAGGAAAGTGTTGCCATCCTGGTGAAGAGGTGCCAGTCAGGAGATCAGGCAGCCTCCCCCTTTAATCCAAGCAGCAAGGGGCCAGCCGTCAAAAATCCAGGTGGTAGAGTAGCGGGAGAGGGCCACGCTGTTCCCAAAGGTGGAGACTCAGCTGTTCCTTGTACCCATAAACGTACCTGGGAGCCATCTACACAAAGTAAACTAGATCCGCATGAAAGAGCCACCACTCTGGACAAGAGAGGTGTGTCAGGAGACATGGCAGTCTCCTCCTCGATTCCGAGCAGCAAGAGGCCAATCATCAAAAATCCAGGTGGTGGAGTAGTGAGAGGTGGTCATGCTGATTCTACATATGGAGACTCCGCTGTTCCTCATAACCGTAAGCGCTCCCGGGCCTCATCTACACAAAAACAAATTGCTCCATGTGGAAGAGCCACTATCTTGAAGAAGACACGCGTGTCAAGAGATGTGTGTGTTCACCCCCACAGAGCCCCTGCGGCCTGCTGGGCCACACTGCCTCAGTCGCAGTTGCAAGTGGCAGCACCAGCTCTGTGCTCGGACCCACTTGTAGCTCCACGTTCCTTCCCAGTAATGGCGGTCCCCCTGCCCGGCATACTGTCAGTCGGCATGGAGGGGACAATGTCATTCTCACAATGGTAGGACTTGTACTCTTGCTTCACAGCAGAATAATTGTGGAGGACCCAAGGCAGATCCAGCTAGTGCTGTAGCAGATGGCAGGCCTCTATGTCAGCACCCCCCCCCCCCCAAGAACACCGGGAACTCACTTACCCCTAACACAGGTGGTGCTCTGGGGAAGAACCCCATGCCTGCTAGGACTGGATACACCTATGATCCCTTATCCACACACAGCACATGTGCCCCCCCCCTCCCCAAGCACAGTGCTGGTTGTGCGATGGGGGATAGCACCATGAAATTTTAAACAGAACCTGGGCTCACCCTTGTCAGATACTCCTCTGGAGGAGCAAGCACTGTGTTTATCCTGGTCAACTGTGCCTGTGCTCTGGGCATGACTAGAGAACCTTCATAACCTGCCTACGGCCTCATCAGAGTCAACAAACAGTTCCTTTCTCTTTTCATGAATCTCCACAAATAAGGACCAAATATTCTTCTACAAATTGTATATAACTGGAAATGGACTTTGTTGCGCCAGAAAGAGGCCCAATCCCTTTGAGTGAAACTTAACCTGATCTCTTTCATACAGCCAGTGTGTACCTTGTGTGCACATGTTTTTGTTGTTATTTCTGTGCATGTGTGTGTTTTGGAGGGCAAGGGACACGTCAGCCCCAGTTTAGAACTACTCCAGAATGACACCAGATTCAAGAAGTTCCAATGGTGGAAAATAGAAGAAAGTTGCATAAATCATCAACTGTGCCATCCCTGGAGTGACCGTGAACTCGGCTGACCTAGGCTCCTGGCCAGTTTTCTCTGGTCTCGGAACTGGCAGGACACCCCTGCTGTCTGTAGTGGTTTCCCCAACCGATTTGCCTCATGGGCTTTTATCCTTCCCACACTGTGTACTTATACACATATGTCTATAAAACTTTGTTTTTATTAATCTGCCTTCGCTCATGTGTCTTTTTGACTCAGCAGTAGAGAAAGAATTAGCCTGTGTAAATGGTGATGGATTGAGCCAGATTTAAGGACACAGAATTTTCCATGTCACAGTGACTGGGATGTGGAAGTGGCTACACGTTCTACCTGCATGCGCTGACTTATGCCATCTGCATTTTGAATGTAAGGGATGACAGTCCAGGAGGAAGTAAGGTACAAAGGAGGGAGAGATGAGGTGACTCACCCTTGCCTCTTCCCTCTGTTTTACTCTTCTCTCTCCTTGCTCTGACCTTACTAGAGGCCAGATAACCCCTGATGTGTCAAAGGAAACCACTCAATGATTTTTTTTTCTTAAGAAATGTTTAAATGTTTTCTTGTAGTCTTCACATTTAATTTAGACTTAGGCCAGTCATTCTTACACATTGCCTTATCACCCAGGGAGGGTAGATTTGAGGTTGGAGGAACAAAGGGAGAAAAAGCACATACCTGATCTGTAATTGCTGGAAATTTCAGTTTCTTTGAATTTATTGTGTTGCTTCAATGCAATACAAGAGATCCTCTTCAGTAACCGGTCCGGCTCTGATCTAAATCACTAAAGTATCAAATCACATAAGTTAGAATTGTGCCCAGTTCTGGTTGACCCTAGACTTTTTTTTTTTTTTTTTTGCTGGATCTCCACCGGACTTAAATAAGGCAAAATTCTTGACTGTAGGGAGCCTACATTCTAGGTGCAGGGGAGCAGAAATACAAACATGCAAATTATCTAATAGGTTAGCTGGTTACTAATATTATAGAGAATAAAGGAGCATATGGAGCATTGAGATTATAGGCAGAATCACAGTGTTCAATTTAAATGATGGACAGGATAAGCCTCACTAGGAAGGTGGGATGTGAACAGGCTAGAGGAAGGTGAATGGAACAAATGAGAGAAGAGCATTCCAGATAACAGGAATAATCACTGCAAAAGCTCAGAGGAAAGGTACCTGATATCCTCAGGGAGCAATTATAAACTAATATGCATGGAATAGAGTCAGCAAAAGGAGGTTAGAGAGGGGGACAGAGAAGATGTGGCCTGGAATTCCCTGCACCATTTATTGGTTGCACAATGACAATCAGTAGAGCCATCTTTTTTTTTTTTTTTTTTTTTTTTTTTTTTATTTTTATTTTTTTGCAAATAGTTTATTGTCAAATTAGTTTCCACATAACACCCAGTGCTCATCCCCACAAGTGCCCTCTTCCATGCCCACCCCTCCTCCCCCCCACATCCACCAGTCCTCAGTTTTTGTCAGCATTCAAGAGTCTCTCATGGTTTGCCTAGTAGAGCCATCTTTTAAGTGTCTCAGTGAACTCAATGCTTTTTCCATGGTCTATTTACCTTGCGAGATTTTGGGAATGCCAAAATAAAATAAGGTAAGGAATTAATTTAAATCGTTGTTGTTTTGTTCTTTAAGGGTAGATACTTAGTAGATACATAGATACATACATATGTACTTACATACATGGATGGAGATAGGAGATATATATATATATATACACTTAATGAGTTCCTTAGGCAATAATGCTTTAGTTGCCTTCACCAGGCAATTTGAATAGGAGATCCCATTTTAACAGGAGCGTAAAAGTGCCTACTTTTATGAAGTAAACACGTGGAAAACTACGATAACTGAGCCTTAAAATGCATGGCATTGCTCCCGCTCCGTGACTGCAGAGAATGTGCCTGCACGGCATTGTGCCTGCTCTTTGTAGTCAGGCACTTCTGCCTCTCAGAAGCAGAGTTGAAATCCAGTTTGCTTCTAATAGTTCTGCACCATCTTTTATCCATGCCTGGTAATATTGCCAGAGATGACAATTTTTTTTTTTTTATTTCTAGGAGAGAGAGAGAGCGTGAGCAGGGTAGGGTCAGAAAGAGAGGGAGACACAGACTCTGAAATAGGCTCCAGACTCTGAGCTGGCAGTCAGCACAGAGCCCGATGCGGGGCTCGAACCCGCTAACTGCGAGATCATGACCTAAGCGAAAGTCGGACGCTTAACCGACTAAGCCACCCAGGCGCCCCAACAACTTTTAAACATTCATACCTGCTGATGTTTTTTAAAGCCTTCAAGCTAAAAGTAATATTCTGATATAAAACAAACATTTAACAAATATGTGGTAGATTTAAAGAAGATTTTGAATTTAATGTTTGTTTAAATATTTATTTTTGAGAGAGACCACGAGTTGGGAGGGGCCGAGAGATGGGGACACAGAGGATCTGAAGTGGTCTCCAAGCTGACAGCAGAGAGCCTGATGAGTTTGAACTCAAACCATGAGATCATGACCTGAGCCAAAGTTGGACACTCAACCGACTGAGCCAACCAAGTGCCACTTGAATTTCATTTTTTGATGCACTTACACAGAAGAAGAAATTTCTATTTTTTTAAATTTGTTTTAATGTTTATTTTGGCAGGGGAGGTGCAGAGAGAGAGGGGGACACAGAATCTAAAGAGGACTCCAGGCTCTGAGCCATCAGCATAGAGCCTGACATGGGTCTCAAACCCACAAACCACGAGATCATGACCTTAGCTGAAGTTGGATGCTTAATCTCCTGAGCCACCCAGGCGACCCCTAGAAGCAATTTCTAAATAAACAGAAATATTTTATTGGTATGAAAATAATACATAAGCATAATAGCAACTTGAATCATATTGAAATGTAGCCCTTGTCTCCTGAGTTCCCCTCTCCAGAGACAGTTTGTTGCTACTTTGATGTCATCCCCTTAATTCTAAGCATTATGTTTATCTTGGTGCATCATGACATACTCATTTTAAACAATATTTTTACCGCTCTACCATGAAGGAGGAAGACAAAACTCCATTCCCCCTGTTTTCCCTCCCTCTTCCTTTCCAATGTGTCATATTTAATTAATTTGGCTGCTTCTCTCTTGTAACTTCATGTAATGTTGCTGAATCTATTGGTGAAGGAAGTGGCAGCAGAGGGCTGAAAGCACTGGTCCTGGAGATGGACTGCTTGAATTAGAATCCTTGTTCTTCAGCATTTATGAGCTCAATACCCCTGCGAAATTTCCACATCCTACCTGTGCCCATTGTTTTCTCATCTATAAACCAGGGGAAAGGATTCCTCTGTGCCTTACGGGGTTGCTTGTGATAATGCAACTAATAATGCGTTTGTAGCCTTTAGTGTCTAACGCACAGGAGAGCTCAAGAAACCTTAGCTATTATTTTTTATATTTTGTGTTATTAACTTTCACCTTAATCTCATGATTCTCTCAGTGCATGAGGCTGTGCTCTGTAGCTCCTCTGTCTTTCCTTTCCCCTCGTACAAATCACCTTCTGTGAATACGTGCTTGCTTTTATTTATGCTGCTAGTATTTATATTTTGCCATACAGTTGTAGCAAAGTATTCTGCGTTTTATCCACAGGTTGGCTCTAAGGGTTGAAAACCAATAAACTGTATTGATAAAGTGTAGCTTGGTCCTGGGGAAAATAGTGTGATCACACTGTATTTTCTACTCTGCCGGTATAGTGCTCCTTCTTGTCTTTAACATCAATTGTTCAAAATCATGCTACATTTTAGTTTGGTTTATGCTCCTCATGTATTTTAAGTTATTTTTCCTAGAATTCAAACTATTTCTCTCTTTTAATCCTTGCACTATTTGCGCATTAAAAATATTTTATTTTGAGACTTGATATTATTTTATTTACTTGGCTGGGCCCCTTCCTTTTCTAGAATGCTTGCAACTCCACTCCTCAGTTTGGAAGCTTTAACACTGAACGATAAAATCCAAGAAGAAAGGGGGCCAGAGGGACTCCTCACACTGCCTTTAGGCTAGGCCAGAAATGCTCACTAATCACTAATTATGAAAAATATGCATAATTCTGGCCCTGTCATCCTAATTATGTAGCTTTGTAGAGTAAACAGCAATATGGATTTCACCCAGTGCTCTAGGTAGTCCACATTCTATGTTGTACCAAACACTGGACTAGGCCTCAAGTGAGAGGTCATATTTCATTCTGCATATTCATGTAAACGAACAAAATATCACAGGTAACATCTACGTTGTCATTTAGTTTCTATCTTGAGTTTTCATTTCTAAAAGTCTTTCCAAACACAAAACATAGGTTGGAGAAAGCTATATGGGATGTGGCATAGATAAAATAAGCCCATTTCACTTACCATGAAAATTAAGATCCAAACAAATTCTTCACAGCTGAAATGTCCAAACAATTTTCATTTTATGGCAAGCCTTCTGGAAAAAAATATGCTTAAGGACTCATGATTACCCAAATGTCCCTTATCTGTTTCAATACCTATCACTATATATTATGAGATTTCTGAGGGGCAGAGAAACATATCCTCGCTAAACATCTTCATGCCCATAATGTAGATAAGATGGTCTCAAACCAACCTGAGGACATTAGAGCCCACTTTTTCCATTACTAATATTAATAGAGAACAAAAATTCATATGTTTTTACTTGTACAACCTAAGTCAATTATTCATTAAAATGGATGGCACATAAGTAAGTCTGTGCTGTAGGCATCACCGGATGCTGAAAATATTTTTGTGGGTTTTATTCATATCATGGGTTTCTAGGGATGAAACTCAAAAACTCTGAGTCTAGTTTGACATTAACAATGAAATTATCATGTAACCTTGAGCAAAGTGAGCTCATTATCATAAAGGAAGGATATTCATACTTCCTATCACTACATTGAGGGGCTCTTATAAAGTATCAAAGTAACAGACATGTATATGAATGCACATATTTTCATTGATAGTTGTACATGCTTGAAAATAACTCTACAGAATGCACTGTAAAAATCTTGATGATACATATCTCAAAACTAGTGCTCAGTTCTCCCATTAAAACTACGTAATTTAACAAACACCTAGGAAGCAAGATGGAGGAGAAGTAAGGAGCTCCGTACTTTTTACCCACCCGTGTCTCTCAAACAAAGAAGGCCTGAAGCCATTGGACACTAAACCGCAGGAGTCTGGGAGGAAAAGAGACACAGTCCACTGAGAAGAGAGCCTCATAGGTGCATGATTGTGAACTGGGGATGATAAAAATGAGCCAGGACTTGGAGGCATGGAGGAGAGGGAGCTCCTTCCTCAAAGAGCCATGGAGAGATGAGAGGAAGAGAAAGAGCGGTGAAACTGTTCATAGAGCAGTCCCTGTAGAAGAGAAAAACCTTGGTGTGGGACAAAAAGGGATCCTAACATCCCATCTCTAACTGCAGGGTGCTTGGAGAGACCCTAGCTCTAGCTGTGGCACTGACTTGGGCTGGGCGCCCCAATCTCAGCTGGCGCCAGGAGAAACTGCTCCCCTGCTCTCCCTACTCAGTTCCCTGCCTAGGAGGCAGCCCTGCCTGTGGGATAACATTTCAGGCCATATCGTTAAAGTGCTCTAAGATCTGGAAATAAATCGGGGCTTGGGACATAGAACACAGCCCACTGTGGCTATGCCCGTGGCACAGGGATTTCGGATGCAACAGAATGATTTTCAACGCTTGGTTCGAGAAAAGACTGGGGTATCGCCAGTTTTCTCCCCACAACCACCAAGGCAGGGCCTCAGGGAGCAGCCCTGGGACCCACAGTGCTGCGGTACCTGCACCAAACCACGCCCATCCGCATTGGAGAGCTGCTTTTTTTTTATCTTTAACTGGAGCCTGAGGTAAGACCAACATTGATGCATTGCCATGATTCCCTCCAGATCAATTCTTGCTAATCAGAAATATTTTCCCTTATCTCATTCTTATCTCTCCCCTCCACTGGACTGGGCGCTCTGGTCATTGGTTTGCTTAAACAGTCACATTTAATCCATTCTCTTGCATATTCTACACCTCCTTCATTGCCTTCCTTTCTCTGTCTCTGTCTCTCTCTGGACTAATCAGACTATATAGTTTCTTTGGATAACATTTTCTTTGTTTCTTTCTCCTTGCCTCCTACCATATTCTCCTCTTTCTCTCTCTGAATGCAGCCTTTTAGTCTCTCTGCCTGGTCAATGTTCAATTTTGCTTTCTCCCCACCCCTGTCATTTCTCTCTTTGTATATGCTCTTATATCAGCACTGCCTCCACCCTGCTCTTTATTTGTAAGTGGGATTTCTGATTTTATGTTTTTACACTGTCCTTTGTCTTTTGTTGTTTTTTTTTCCCTTTTTCCCCCCCTTTCAGTTTGCTTGTTTGATTGATTTGTCTGTGCGTTTGCGTGCTTTTCTTCCCTGTGTGTTTGTCTTTCTGTTTTCCTTTTCAGGGCTACCTCAAGAAAGAAGCCAAAGTACACACAGTGGAGAGTCCCAAATATCACTACAAGTAGAGAAATAAAATAATCAAAAGTACAACAAGAGAGACCAAGGGACACCATTAAAAGAACACTTCCTGAATGGACAGGCCATGGACAGTAAGTAAGTTTCCTTTAACATAGCAGAACTTGCAGGTGCAGAACGCATTACAAGCTTTTAAAACTTGTAGCCAAAATGACGAAATGGAAGAACTCTATTCTAAAGAAATTCCAAGAACAAATGACGGCTAAAGAATTGCTCAAAAACGGATATAAGCAACATAACTGACCAAGAATTTAGAAAAATTGTCATAAAATTAATTGTTGGGCTTGAAAAAGGCATGGAAGACACCAGAGAAGCTATTACTACAAAGACTATGGACCTTAAAAATAGTTGTGATGAATTAAAAAATGCTATAAATGAGGTGCATGGTAAAATGGAGGTGGCCACTGCACGGATCGAAGAGGCAGAGAGAATAGGTGAATTAGAAGACGGAATTATAGCAGAAGAGGAAGCCGAGAAAAAGAGACACATTGATCCAGGAACATGAAAGGACAATTTGAAAACTGAGTGATGCAATCAAATGGAACAATATCCGTATCATAGGAATTCCAGAAGAAGAAGAGAGAGAAAAAGCAGCTGAAGGGCTACATGAACAAATTCTAGCTGAGAACGTCCTCAATCTGGGGAAGGAAACAGACATTGAAATCCAAGAGGCACAAAGAACTCCCTCAATGTAGCTCGAATTGATCTTCTGCATGACATATCATAGTGAAACTGGCAAACTATAAGGACAGAGAGAAAATTCTGAAAGCACCTAGGGATAAAGGGCCCTAACATACAAAGGGAAACCTATCAGAGTAGTTGCAGACCTATGTACTAAAACTTGGCAGGCCAGAAAGCAATGGCAGGAAATCTTCAATGTGAGGACCAGAAAAGATAGGCAGCCAAGAATCCTCTATCCAGTAAAGCCTGTCATTCAGAATAGAAGGAGATATAAAAGTTTTCCCAAATAAACAAAAATTGAAAGAATTTGTCACCACTACACCAGCCCTACAAGAAATCCTGAGGGGGATTCTATGAGGGAAATGTTGCAAGGAACACGAAGTACCGGAGACACCACCACAAGCATGAATCCTACAGAGAACACAATGACTCTAAACGTGTATTTTTTCAATAATAACACTGAATGTAAATGGACTAAATGCTCTAATCAAAAGACATAGGGTAGCAGAATGGATTAAAAAAACCAAAATCCATCTATTTGCTGTCTATAAGAGACTCATTTTAGACCTGCGGACACCTTCAGATTGAAACCAAAGGGATGAAGAAATGCATATCATGTTACTGGAAGTCAAAAGAAAGCCGGAGTAGTCGTACTTAGATCAGATAAACTGGACTTTAAAGTAAAGACAGTAACAAGGGATGAAGAAGGGCATTCTATAATAATTACAGGATCTATCCATCAGGAAAAGCTAACAATTATAAACGTCTATGCACCGAATACGGGAGCACCAAATACATAAAACAATCACAGACACAATCTTATTGATAAGAATGTGCTAATAGCAGGAGACTTTAATACTCCACTTACAGCAATGGATAGATCAACTAGACAGAAAATCACTAAAGAAACAATGGACCTGAATGACACATTGGACCAGATGGATTTGACATTTATGTTTAGAACTCTACATCCTGAGGCTATGGAATTCCCTTTCTTCTTAAGTGTGCATGGCATATTCTCCAAGATAGGCCACACACTGGATCGTAAAGCAGCCCTCAATAAATATAAAAGAATAGAGATCATGCCATGTATACTTTCAGATCACAATGCTATGAAACTTGAAATCAACCACAGGAAAAAATCTGAAAAACCTCCAAAAACATGGAGGTTAAAGAACACCCTACTAAAGAATGAATGGGCCAATCAGACAAGTAGAGAAGAAATTTAAAAATACATGGAAACATTAGAAAATGAAAATACAACAGTCCAAACTCTTTGGGATGTGGTAAAGGAAGGCCTAAGTGGAAAAGTAGATTATACTCCAGGCCTATTTCAAGAAATTAGAAAAAGCACTAACATAAAATCTAACAGCACACCTAAGGGAACCAGAAGCAGAGCAGCAAGAGCACCCCAACCCCAGCAGAAGAAGAGAAATAATAAAAATCAGAGCAGAACTAAACAATATAGAATACAAAAAAAAAAGTTGAACAGATCAATGAAACTAAAAGTTGTTTTTTTAAATAAACAAAATTGATCAACCTCTAGTCAGACTTTTCAAAAAGAAAAGAAAGAGCACCTAAATCGACAAATCATGAATGAATATGGATTTATTACAACCAATTCCTCAGAAATACAAGCAATTATCAGGGAATACTACGAAAAAATATATGCCAACAAACTGAACAGCCTAAAAGAAAAAGACAAATTCCTAAACACACACATACTATCAAAATTTAAGCGAGATATGAGAGAAATTCTGAACAGATCCATTACTAGTGAAGAAATTGAATCAGTTATCAAAAAGCTCCTAACAAATAAGAGCCCTGGGCCAGATGGCTTCTCTGCGGAATGCTACCAGACATTTAAATCAGAGTTAATACCCATTCTTTTCTTTTCTTTTTTAAGCACTTTATTTATTTTTTTTTCTAATAGTTTATTGTCAAATTAGTTTCCACAGAACACGCAGTGCTCATCCCCACAAGTGCCCTCCTCCATGCCCACCCCCCTCCCCCCCACATCCATCAGTCCTCAGTTTTTGTCAGCATTCAAGAGTCTCTCATGGTTTGCCTCTCTCCCTTTCCCCCATCATTTCCCCCCTTCTTCTCCCCCTTGTTCCTCTGTCAAGTTCCTCCTAATCCTATACGTGCCAACATATGATATTTGTCCTTCTCTGCCTGACTTATTTCGCTCAGCATAACACCCTCAAGGTCCATCCATGTTGGTACACATGGCCAGATTTCATTGTTTCTCATTGCCATGTAGTATTCCATGGTATAGATAAACCACATCTTCTTGATCCATTCATCTGTTGATGGACACTTAGGCTCTTTCCAGGTTTTAGCTATTGTGGAGAGTGCTGCTATGAACATTGGGGTACATGTGCTCCTATGCATCAACATTTCTGTATCTCTTGAGTAAATTACTAGCAGTGCTATTGCTGGGTCATAGGGGAGTTCTATTGTTAGTTTCCTGAGGAACCTCCACACTGTTTTCCAGAGGGGCTGTACCAGTTTACATTCCCAACAACAGTGTAGGAGGGTCCCCGTTTCTCCACATCCTCGCCAGCATCTAGAGTTCTCTGATTGGCTCATTTTAGCCACTCTGACTGGCGTGAGGTGGTATCTCAGTGTGGTTTTGATTTGTATTTCCCTGATGAGGAGGGATGCTGAGCATTGTTTCATGTGTCTGTTGGCCATCTGGATGTCCTCTTTGGAGAAGTGTCTGTTCATATCTTCTGCCCATTTCTTCACTGGGTTGTTTGTTTTTCGGGCGTGTAGTTTGGTGAGTTCCTTATAGATTCTGGATATTAACCCTTTATCTGATATGTCATTTGCAACTATCTTTTCCCATTCCATTGGTTGCCTATTAATTTTCTGGGTTGTTTCCTTTGCTGTGCAGAAGCTTTTTATCTTGATGAGGTCCCAATTGTTTATTTTTCCTCTTGATTCCCTTGCTTTTGGGGATGTGTTAAGCAAGAAGTTGCTGCGGTGGAGGGTCAAGGAGGTTGTTTCCTGCTTTCTCCTCTAGGGTTTTGATGGTTTCCTGTCTCACATTCAGGTCCTTTATCCATTTTGAGTTTATTTTTGTGCATGGTGTGAGAAAATGATCTAGTTTCATTTTTCTGCATGTTGCTGTCCAGTTCTTCCAACACCATCTGTTAAAAAGGCTGTCTTTTTTCCATTGGAGACTCTTTCCTGCTTTCTCAAAGATTAGTTGGCTGTATACTTTTGGGTCCACTTCTGAGTTCTCAATTCTGTTCCATTGGTCTATGTGTCTGTTTTTGTGCCAATACCACACTGTCTTGATGATGATGGCTTTAATATCCATTCTTTTCAAGCTATTCCAAAAAATAGAAGTGGAAGGAAAACTTCCGGACTCATTCTACGAAGCCAGCATCACTTTGGTCCTAAGCCAGACAGAGACCCAGCACTAAAAGAGAACTACAGGCCAATATCCTTGATGAATACGGATGCAAAAATCCTCAACAAGACACTTGCAAATTGTATGCAACGACACATAAAAAGAATTATCCACCATGATCAAGTGGGATTCATTCCTGGGTTATAGAGCTGATTCAATATTAGCAAATCAATCAATGTGATACATCACGTTAACAAAAGAAAAGATAAAAACTATATGGTCCTGTCAATAGATGCAGAAGAAGCATTTGACAAAATACAGCATCCCTTCTTAATAGAGACCCTCCTCGGGAAAGTCAGGATAGAAGGAACTTACTTAAACATCATAAAAGACATTTATGAGAAACCCTCAACTAACATCATCCTCAATGGAGAAAAACTGTGAGCTTTCCCCCTGAGATGAGGAACACGACAGGGATGTCCACTGTCACCACTGTTGTTTAACGTAGTGCTGGAAGTCCTAGCATCAGCCATCAGACAACAAAAGGAAATAAAAGGCATCGGAATTGGTAAAGAAGAAATCAAACTTTCACTTCTCACAGAGGACATGATACTCTACATGCAAAAATCGACAGACTCCACCAGAAGCCTACTAGAACTGATCCATGAAATCAGCAAAGTCACAGGGTACACAATCAACGTACAGAAATCAGTTGCATTTTTATATACCAATAATGAAGCAACAGAAAGAGAAATCAAGAAACTGATCCCATTCACAATTGCACAAAAAAACATAAAATACCTAAGAATAAACCAAACCAAAGATATGAGTTCTGTATGATGAAAGCTATAGAAAACTTATGAAGGAAATTGAAGAAGACACAAAGAAATAGAAAAATATTCCATGCTCATGGATTGGAAGAATAAATATTGTTAAAATGTCACTACTACCCAAAGCAATCTACACATTCAATGCAATCCCAATCAAAATTGCACCAGCATTCTTCCCAAAGCTAGAAGAAACTATTCTAAAATTTGTATGGAACCCCAAAAGACCCTGAATAGCCAAAGTGATATTGGAGAAGAAAACCAAAACAGGAGGCATCATCATCCCAGACTTTAGCCTCTACTACAAAGCTGTAATCATCAAGACAGTATGGTATTGGTCCAAAAACAGACACATAGGCCAATGGAATAGAATAGAGAACCCAGAATTGGGCCCACAAATGTATGGACAACTAATCTTTGACAAAGCAGGAAAGAGTCTCCAATGGAAAAAAGACAGCCTCTTTAACAGATGGTGCTAGGAGAACTGGACAGCAACGTGCAGAAGAATGAAACTAGATCACTTTTTCACATCATACACAAACTCAAAATGGATAAAGGACCTGAATGTGAGACAGGAAACCATCAAAACTCTGGAGGAGACAGCAGGAAAAAACCTTCTTGACCTCAACCACAGCAATTTCTTACTTGACACATCCCCAAAGACAAGGGAATCAAGAGCAAAAATGAACTATTGGGACCTCATCAAGATAAAAAGCTTCTGCACGGCAATGGAAACAATCAGTAAATCTAATAGGCAACCAACGGAATGGGAAAAGATAGTTGCAAATGATATATTGGATAAAGGACTAGTATCCAAAATCTGTAAGGAACTCACCAAACTCCACACCCGAAAAACAAACAACCCAGTGAAGAAATGGGCAGAAGATATGAACAGACACTTCTCCAAAGAGGACATCCAGATGGCCAACAGACACATGAAACGATGCTCAGCACCCCTCCTCATCAGGGAAATACAAATCAAAACCACACTGAGATACTTCCTCATGCTGGTCAGAGTGGCTAAAATGAATAAATCAGAAGACTCTAGATGCTGGCAAGGATGTGGCGAAATGGGCACCCTCCTACACTGTTGTTGGGAATGTAAACTGGTACAGCCCCTCTGGAAAACAGTGTAGAGGTTCCTCAAAAAATTAACAATTAACAATAGAACTCCGCTATGACCCAGCAATAGTGCTGCTAGGAATTTACCCAAGGGATACAGGAGTGCTGATGCATAGGGGCATATGTACCCCAATGTTCATAGCAGCACATTCAGCAATAACCAAATCATGGAAAGAGCCTAAATGTCCATGAACTGACCAATGGATCAAGAAGATGTGGTTTATCTATACAATGGAATACTACATGGCAATGAGAAACAATGAAATCTGGCCATGTGTAGCTATGTGGATGGCACTCGATGGTGTTATGCTGAGTGAAATAAGTCAGGCAGAGAAGGACAGATACCATATGTTTGCATGTATAGGAGGATTAGGAGGAACTTAATGGAGGACCATGGGGGAGAAGAAGGGGAAAAATAGTTGGGGAGAGGGAGCGAGGCGAACCATGAGAGCCTCTTGAATACTGAGAACAATACTGAGAACTGACGGAGGTGGAGGAGAGGATGGGGGGGGTGATGGACATGGAGGTGGGCACTTGGGGTGAGCACTGGGTGTTATATGGAAACCAACTTGACAATAAACTATGAAAGAAAAAAAAATAAGATGACCATGTAAAGATACAGAGAAGTCAATGTGAAGACACAAAGAGAATATGGCCATTCCTTGGAATTTCTTGATTTATAGCTGCATCTCTCCACTTTTTACCTCTGACTTCACACAGCCAATTTGTCTTTCTAAAAGCTTGAAGTGAAGAAGACTTTTCTTCTAGAGCTTTTAGTAAGAGTGTGACCCTGTTGACATCTTGTTTCAGAAATCTAGCCTCTAGATTTTGAGAGAATACATTTCCGTTGCTTTAAGCACCCCCAAAAAATAAAAATAAAAGAAACATTATGGAGAGAAGTTGGCATTTGGAAGGGGAAAATGGAAAAGTGTGAGTTTTTGTTATTTATAGCTTTTAGCCTCAAGGCAACTAAAATGGCTATAGAAAACCAATAGTGTTTCTGGCCTGAATAATCAGCAGAAATCGAGGCAGCCAAAGTCACTGGGAAGTGAGGGAAGGAAACAATCCTGGCAATGAGAAAGCCAAAGTAGGGAACCAAAAATTCTGTGTAAAAATTCTGTTAAAATCTTTGCTGATTCCTAAACTCTGTATTTATGGGCCAGATTTTAATCAATTTAATTAAGGACAAAATAACTGAGTTGAGATTTGGGCTAGCACTCAGGAGTTTACAGTTTAAGTCCAACTAAGTTACTTACCTGCTAAACCAAAACAACAGCAATAAACAAAATGTAATACTTTTCAGAGAAATGTAGCAGAAAACAGTCTCCTCAGATAATGTTCACAACCAGGATACAATCCAAAATTACTCAACATAATAGAAACAAAAAATTATGATTTATTCTGGAGAAAAATGACAATAAACAAAGATAAAATCCAGTATGATCCAGCTGTTGGAATTGTACAATAGTTTTATTTAAAAATGTTTTAATGTTTATTTTTTTTATTTTTGGGAGAGAGACTGAGAGCATGCATAAGTAGGGGAGGGGCAGAGAAAGAGAGGAATACAGAGGATCCAAAGCAGTCTCCATGCTGACAGCAGAGAGCCTGATGCAGGGCTCACACTCAGGAACCTCGAGATCATGACCTAAGCCGGAGTTGGGTGCTTAACTGAGCTACTCTGGCACCCCTGGACAAGAATTTAAAGCAGCCCATTATAATTATGTACAGTGATGTAAAATATGCTTATAATGAATGAAAAGATAGGAAATTTCAGCAAGGAAATAAACCATGAAAAGAATCAAACAGATTATTGAACTGAAAATTAAATTACCTGAAATATAAAATTTATCTGATGGGCTTAACAGCAGATGAGAGAAAAAAAAACCAGTGTACTTGAGGAAGAATCAATGAAATTATCTAATCTGAAGTACAGTGAGCAAGAACACTTAAAAATAAACAGAATTTCGGGGATTTGTGGTTACAGTGTCAAAAGATTTAGCATATGTATTATTGGAGGCCCATAAGAAAGAGGAAAAAGCAAAGGTGACACAAAAAATATTTTTAAAAATAATGTCAAAAATACTGCCAATTTGGTATAATTTATAAATTTATAGTTTAGAAAAGCTCAAGAAACCCCAAGTCAGAGCACAAACTGCTGAAAACTAAAGATAAAGACAAAATCCTGAGAGCAGCCAGAGAAAAACAGTATATTACATATAAGAGAACAATGATTTTTTTGAGCATTCAAGTTTCATAAACAATGACAGAAGACAATAACTGACATCTTTAAAGAATTGCAAGAAATAGAAGTATAATCTGGGAGCTCCAAATTTATATCAACAAAAATATTCTTCAAGGAATGAAGGCAAATAGAGACATTTTCAAACAAAAGAAAACTAAGGAAATTTAGATTAGATGTTTGCCCTTTTTAGAACTCAATGGATGTACCTTTTATATTTGTACATTTTACTGTATATGAATTTTACTTCAAAAGAAAAGTGCTAAAATAGTATTAAGCTCTAGTTAATAATATTTATGCTGAAAAATTTAAAGAGAAGTGTACCTATGTCTACAATTTATTGTGAAATACATAGAAAATAAGAAAGATTAATGTATGGCTAGAGGAATTGATAGATATGTGATAAAACAAATATAGTAAAATATTATTGGTAAAATTTAATAGGTACATAGTTCACTGAAAACTTCTTTTAACTTTGCAGTACTTTAGAAAGTGTTTATTAAAAATGTTGGAAAGATGTGATTAAAACTGCATTTATAAAGATTTATAGTAAGCGTGCTCTTATAGATTTTTTTTCAGTATAATGCTAACATTTATTGCTTGTTTAAAGAGGACTTTACTCATCGCATAGGAACACTTTTTCAAATCCCACTGTAAAAATACAGGTTCCAGAAATAGTCTTGATGTAGAAGTGTCTTAGCTTGGGTTGCTATAACAAAATGCCATAGACTAGGCAGCTTAAATAACAGACAGACATTTATATCTCATAGTTCTGGAGACTGGGAAGTTCAAGATTAAGGTCCTGGCAGATATGGTTCCTGGTTTGTAGATAGCTGCCTTTTCCCTGTGGTCTCACAGGATGTGAAGAAAATGAGCTTTAGTCTCTTTTCTTACAAGGATACTAATCCCATTATGGGAACCTTATGATCTCATCCAAACCTAATTATGTCCCAAAGACCCTAACTCCAAATACCATCACACTAGGGATTAGAGATTTCAGCATAAGAATTGGGGGGGGGGGAGGGGTGAGGGGAGCATAAATATTTAGTCCAGAACAAGAAGTTACAAAAAAAAGCAAACTCCCCACATTTTATCATATATCAAATATCACTTTTGACATTTTGGTGAATTCTTTATTAATATTTTAAAACATTCGTATATCTTTTATCAACATGATCTTATGACATTAACTATTTTTCTAAAATATGATTGTAATGGATAATTATATGAGGATATTAAAATTAGTTTATTATTTGACATATAAATTGTTTTTTAATTTTCACATGCATGTTCACATAAAATGTTTCACAAAAATGTTCACATAAAAAGAGATCACAGACTAAGAATCAAGAACCAGAAGGGCATCTGACCTCTCAGCTACAATGAATAAAATTAGAAGACAGTGGAACAGTGCTTTTAAAATTCCAGGGGCGCCTGGGTGGCTTAGTCGGTTAAGCGTCCGACTTTCGCTTGGGTCATGATCTCGCGGTTCGTGGGTTCGAGCCCCGCGTCGGGCTCTGTGCTGACTGCCAGCTTGGAGCCTGGAGCCTGTTTCAGTCTGTGATTCCCTCTCTCTCTGACCCTCCCCTGCTCACGCTGTCTCTCTCTCCTAGAAATAAATAAAACATTAAAAAAAAAAAGATTAAAATTCCAATGAAAGAGGCCCCCAGGTGGCTCAGTTGGTTAAGCATTCAACTCTTGATTTTGGTTCAGGTCATGATCTCACAGTTTGCAGAGACTGAGCCCTGCATCAGGCTCTGCACTGACATCACAGGACCTGCTTGGGATTCTCTCTCTCCCCCTCTCTCTCTGTGCCCCCCCCTCCCCCTTCTCACCTTCTCTCTCTCTCTGTCTCAAAATTAATTTTTTTAATGTTTTATTTATTTCTTAGAGAGAGAGAGAGACAGCATGAGAAGGGGAGGGTCAGAGAGAGAGACACACACAGAATCTGAAACAGGCTCCAGGCTCTGAGCTGGCAGTTAGCACAGAGCTCAACGCAGGGCTCGAAGCCACAAACTGTGAGATCATGACCTGAGCTGACGTCAGCCACCCAACTGACTGAGCCATCCAGGCACCCCTCTCTGTCTTAAAATAAATAAGTATTTTCAAAAAATAAAATTATGATGAAAAAGATTTTCAATTCATATTTCAATACTTAGCCTGTTAATATAATGAATAATGTAATATCTTTTAAAATTTACTTTTCTGAAGGAAACTATTATGGAATATGATTCACCAAAATAAGATGGCAAATGAATAAAGTGGAAGACAAAGGATCCAGAGAATGAGGCTCCAGTGCAATGCAGTAGAGAAGGAAGGAAATGTCCAGAATAGTTATGAAGGCAAGACCCAGCAGTACGGCAAGCCTAGAGTGCAGCCAATCTAAAATAATGGAAATGGATGGAAATACCCAAGACAGGGAAATCTTGAAGAAAAATTAAACTTGTAGAATACCTGGGGTGCCTGGGTGGCTCAGTCAGTTGAGCATCTTACTTTGGCTCAGGTCATGATCTCGTGGTCTGTGAGTTCGAGCCCTGCATTGGGCTCTATGCTGACAACTCAGAACTTGGAGCCTGTTTTGAATTCTGTGTCTCCCTCTCTCTTGTTCCCTCTCTTGCTCGTGGTCTGTCTGTCTCTCTCTCTCAAATATAAAATAATACATTAAAAAAAAATTTTTTTTAAACTTATAGAATACCTGATGAGTTTGAACTTGAGAGAATATTTTTAGTTCTGTTGAGTTGTGGATGCAGTCGTGAGAAAAAAATTGAGAAAAAATTTTAAAAAGCATTATTTCCTCTAGAGAAGACAACAAGTTGCACATAGAAAGAAATGTTATCATTGTATACTATACGCTCATCCCTAAATAATATTTATTTTGTTATAATGATGTAAACACTGTATACTGATTTAAGAATAAAAAGCAATATTGAGAGTACCAGAAAGGAAAGCTATGTATACATACACACACATACACACTTAAAGGTAGATTATATAGGAGCTAAACCTTTTTACTTATTTTTAAGTTTATTTATTTTGAGAGAGAGCAAGAGTCTCTCTCAAAGGGACGGGCAGAGAGAGAGAGAGAATCCCAAGCTGGCTCTGTGCTGTCATCATGGAGCCTGACGCGGGGCTTAAACCCACAAACCATGAGATCCTGACCTGAGCCGAAACCAAAAGTCGGATGCCTGACTGAGCCGCCCAGGCAACCCAATATAGTAACTAAATCTATAATTGGAAATAAATAGATGAAATATAAAATTTTTAAATATTAAGAAAAATTAGTATAAACACATTACTTAGAAATTTGGAGTTAAATACTGGCAGACACAGCTAAAGTAATTCAAAGCTGTCCCTGGAGGAGAGGAATTGGGAATAGGAAAAGATGGGGCAGAATTGTGCTATTTTTCGTTATGTGCCTTTTTCTGTATGTTTTTAAAACTAAAAAAATTTTTTTCTAATGTTTAGTTTTGAGAAAGAAAACGCGTGAGTGTGCGCATGCGCGTGCATGCATACAGTGGGGGAGGGGTAGAGAGAGAGAGGGAGACCCAGACTCTGCAGCAGGCTCCAGGCTCTGAGCTGTCAGCACAGAGTCTGATGCGAAGCTCCAACTCCTGAACTGTGAGATCATGACCTGAGCCGAAGTCAGATGCTTAATAGATGGAGTCACTTAGGCACCCCAGTTTTTAAAACTCTTAATGGGAGATATATATATATTTTTTTCTCGTCGACGCTGGGGTACTTCAAGGTTGCTAGAAGCTCTAAGTGGGGCTTACAAAATCTAATTATAGCATCCTGAAACTCTATATAATTCCCTTGAATGGTTATACAACTGCTTTCCGTAATCCTTGTCTCCTAGATCTAGTATCTGGGTTCTCGGTAGAAGTTTTTACGTGATCACCAGACCCATCCTATGACACAGATGCTAAGGTAATGACTAGTTAGAGGCACAGTTGAATTACTTCTGTGAAAATATGACTCCTTTGCAGGCATGAGAGTTTTTGAAAGGCTGGGTGGGGCTGGACATAATGGGACTTCTCGGGGACTAGCACAGTTCCCCGTCCTGCGGAAGTTAAACAGAAGCCAGATTGAGGCTTTAGGGGACTGGTGTAGACGCTTTTATATCAGGCATAGGGTTGGAGTAAATGACTGAAGTTTCTCCGATCTGAGATTGTCTTCATCTTATTTAGAATGGCTACTAGTTAGTATTTAGGGCAAGGATTAGACCCCAGGCAGAGGTGTTACTTTGTTCTCCCAACAGCATGGTTTACACTCTGTTGTTTTCCTATTGTTTGTCTTTGCGTATTTTAAAATAATACATATTATCCATTTTGGAGGTCCGCATTCCAAAATGGTGGTCGTTTGATTTTACTTGACGAATGCGTGTTTACATTTTCTATGTTCTTAACAATTTCTGGTTCACTTAATCTGTCAATTTAAGAGGTATGTGAAATCTCTCACTAAAACAATGAATTCATCAATTTTTCCTTGTAATCATTTTAATGTTTTAAATATATTTTGAAGCTATCTTATTTTTATAGACATTTAGAATTCTTATTCCTTTCTGGTATAATAAAGCTTCTTGAAACTACCTAGTGGCCTTTATAATCTTAAATAATGTTTTCCCCTTCCATTTGAAATTAATACAGCTATTCCAGATTTTTTTCATTAGTATTTGTCTGATGTATCTCTTTCATCCTTCTACTTTCAACCTTTTTAAAAAAATGTTTATTTTTATTTTTGAGAGAGTGTGAGCGGGGGAGGGGCAGAGAGAGAGGGAGACAGAGAATCTGAATCAGACTGTGCAGAGAGCACAAAGCCCGACACAGGGCTTGAAATCTTCAACTGTGAGATCATGACCTGAGCCAAATTCGGATGCTCAACCGACTGAGCCACCCAGGTACCCGTACTTTCAACCTTTCTGTTTTGTGCTTTTGGTATACGGAATTTTAATTCACTTAAATGGTAATCCCACAATTTATATATTATTATTGTTTATGCAGTTATTTGTTGAAATTTACCCATATTCTTATTATTTTTCTCAATAGCATTTCTCTCTGAATTTCAGAACTTCCTTTTGAGATTGTTTTGTTTTTTTTTTCCGATTTATTCACTTCAGAATTTCCTTTAGTGAGGATATGTTGGAAGTTATTCTTCAGTTTGTTTGAGAACTGATATTAAACTGATATTAAAAGAGAAATTTCTAAGTTTATAAATTGATTAATTTCATTCAACATTTTGAGACAATATTCCAGTGTCTTACTTTTATTGTTGAGAAATCATCTTGTGGTCTAATTGATGTTCTTTTGAAAGTAATCTGTTCTTTTTTCATTCTAGCTGGGTTTTTTTGGAGAGGTGTAATTTTAAAACTACTTTAAAATTTTAATGTTCCACAGCCTCACTACACTGCAGCTAGGTGATTTGTTTGTATTTAGACTGCTTGAGATTCATTGGAGGATCCTGAATAAAAATTCATGAGTTTAATAGATTCTGGAAAAGTCCTGGGTAAAATCTCTACAAAATATTGCCTCTCCTATTATCTTCTTCTGGAACTCTGGTTAGATGTCGTTCAAGCTTCTCAAACCATGAGCTATGACTCTTGATTTCTTTTTCATATTTTCTATTTCTGTATCCTTTGACTTGCATTTTAATTAATCCCTTCAGCCCTGGTCTTCACTTCACAAAATCTCTTTTCAGCTATGTTTAATCTGCCATATTTTTGATAGCCTTTGTTTTACTTTAAGTATGTTAAACAAAGTGACTTTTATTTTAATTTTTGATTTTTAAAACATATCTGATCTTTAAAGATATGATTCTGAAGTCTATTGTTCTGTCTCTGCCTCATGGTATTTTGTTTCATTATGAGTTTGCTGATATTTTTTAATAAGAGCTCAGTGCCTTGAAACTTTATCCTTTAAGGATTCTCCAAAGCCTGGGCTTAATTAGAGTTTGGTATACTGCAAAGAATTGTGTTTGCTTCTTCTGTATGTCTGCTTTATAACCTGAGAAGAGTTTATAGAAAATATATATTTTTTGACATCTAATAGCAATTCAACCACAAACCATGATTTTTGCTTAGAGATTTCAGGAACCAATTTTTATTTTCTATTACCTGAAGCAAGAATGAGGCAGGCAAGCTCCTTTACAATTTCCCTCTTTGGGGGGCTTTTGTATCTTAGTTTTCTATTTTGCCCACTAAGAGTGTTACCTTCCTGTAGTCTAACTTTATGTGGGAGAGTCTGATCTGACTCACCTTGCATGGGCCCAGTGTTTTTTCTCCTATGCCCCTTTTCCCATAGGCTGCCAGGGATTGGTAGGTGTTTTTCTAAATGTTTGTTTACTTTTGAGAAAGCAGGGGAAAGCAGGGGAGAGAGAGTGAGCGGGGGGTAGGGGGGGAACAGAAAGAGATAGGGACAGAAGATCTGAAGCCGGCTCTGTGCTGACGGCAACAAGCCTGATGCAGGCTTGAACTCATGAACTATGAGATCTCTGCCTTAAACAGTCAAGATGCCCAACTGACTGAGCCATCCAGTTGCCCCTGATAGATATTTTTCATGCAAACTTTGACATTAGTTCTGGCTTACCTTTTCAATTCGTATTTTCTTGTGATTTGGGGCCTTTAAGGATTTTTCTAACTTTCTTGCCATGTCAACTATTCATTTAATGACTTGTGGGTTAAAAATAAAAAATAGGGGCAACTGGGTGGCTCATTCTGCTGAGTGACCCAACTTCAGCTCAGGTCATGATCTCACAGCTCCTGAGTTCAAGCTTCCCATCTGGCTCACTGTGGTCACTGTGGAACTTGCTTAGGATCTTCTGTCCCCCTCTTTGCCCCTTCCCTACTTGCACTCTCTCTCTCTCTCTCAAAAAAAAAAAATCCTTAAAAATAATCTTTGATTCAGTATTTTAAAGTACATTGTATGAAGTAAATTTAGGGCTATATAGTTGTGCATATTGAAGGAAATAGAAACATCCTGCTTCCTTTCACTCTTGATTGCTTTTTTGACTTTTTTCTCTTTCCCTTTCTCTGTTGCCTTTCCTTAGGTTTTAAAATCCTTTTTTTAATTCCATTTTTTTGTCATTCTATTTTGCTTTTCACTTGTCCTTGATATTTTCTTTGACTCTTTTTTGTCTGTTATTATGTTTCTTTTCTTTCTTTGTTATCTTCCTTGCCCCTCCTTTCCTTTTTCTTTCTGTCATTCATGTAATTTTTTAACAAAGGCCAAAAAGTTATTCTTGGCCTACAAATAATATTTTAATCTCCTCTCAGAAAATTAGCTTAGCCATCACTAATTAGAACAATGAGGTTCTAAGTCATTGGAATGAAATCAAATTTACAGTGCCTTTCACATAGTAAGCACTCAAGAAACGTTTTTGCTTTTGAATGAAACTTCATTAAAGGCTCTAACTCTACTATGGTGAGCACATTGTGAGATCAAAATGTTGCCAAGTAGACGGTACCTGTGACTCAGTCAAGCCTAACCCAGACCGACAGAGAAATTGATGGAATGTTAATTGATAGCAGCTGGATGACTGGCCTGAGTGCAGCCACAGGAAAGGGCCAAGGATCTCTCAGGGAGTATAACATTTACATTTACTAAAGACCCCAGAGGCTTTTTAATGAGAATGACCTCTGGTTAAAATTAGAGTGAAGGGGAAATAAAGATAGTAATTTGGGGACTTTGGGTCTTAGCATATTTTCCACTTAATAGCCAGCGACTTAGAAAATGAAACTCATGGAATTCTCATAATAGTAATGACTTGGCCTTAATGATTTCAAAAGCCCCATTAGGTGGGTTCACAACTTGTTGGTTAGCAACACGGGAAAACATACTAGATGGAGAAAACAGGGAGTCCTCAGATTTAAAGCATTCTTATCAGTGTCCTGGCTGGTAGAAAACAGGCTGTGTTGATCAGGCCTTGTAGAGGAGACTGAGAGGGTTTGTTCGTTCATTGGAATTGAGAGGTGCTTTAGATGAGCTTGAGGGGAGTAAGATCAGAGTTTCTGGATCACTAGGTGGGTGTACATCTATAAAGGTCTCCCACCATGTGAAAATTCCAAAGTTGATATCTGAATAGAGTGACAAGGCCAAACTTTAATACAGCTTCTAGGATATGCTTTAGTGGAAGCCCCAGACGATCTCCTTTCCCCGAGAGAAATTGGCAATCGTCCTGTCCACTGAATGAGACATTGGTTTGTAAATAGAAAGCTGGTTGATACAACTATATTGAAGTACACTAGTTTGACTTTGGGAATATTTGAAATGTTAATGTATGATTAGTACCTAAGTCTATAGTGATGGGTTCTTTTATTTTTTCCTCCCTAACACATACCTTTATTTCCTAGAGCATTTTAAAGCAAATTCCTGACATTATAGTACTTCATCTGTAAATGCTTCAGAATCCTGGGTACTCCTGAAGAGGGTCAAGGTTATACTCAGCTAGTCCAATAGAGGAAGCGACAACACATAAACCTGCTCCATGATAATGCCTCTTCGCCTACTGATGCTAACACGTGCATAGAAATTTCTGCATGTTTGTGTGTCAGTTGACACTGGAGGGCCTCAGGAAGAAGAAGGAGGGAAAAGCATATCTTCAACTTACATCAGTGTATAATTCTGGGGGAGATGAGATTTGGAGCAGTGATACCTCTGTTGGACTGTTTTCCTAAATCTGTCTGTGTGGGAAAATTTCTTCTGGAAATCACTAATGCCCACAATTATTATCCTCGGGTGTGGTGGGGCTGAGGGAGGAGATACTGTATATAGAAGGTGTGATTTTCTGTACACAGGTGGATTTCAAACAGTTCTGAAATGGGAAGGGCCACGTGAGAGTTTGGCATGGAGCTGACAAGAAACCACACAAAAGAAGAGTGAGTCTTTTTAAAAGGTTCAAAAAATATCAAACAGGAGACGGGATCTCTTACAATTACCTGGGATGGAGGTTTGAATTATTTTACCTGCACTTTTTTTTTTTAATATCTTAGGTGCTTATCCATGTGTCATATGTATTGCAAGTATTTTCCTCAATTTATTGTGTACCTTTTTAATATTTATGGTGGTTCTTGTTTTTTGTTCTTTCTGGTCTCTACCTTTGGGGCATGATTACTATTCATATTTTTTTCCAGATGAAATTTTTAATCGTTAGGTTACATTTTTTTTTTTTTCTAGGAGAGAGAGAGAGACAGCGTGAGCAGGGGAGGGTCAGAGAGAGAGGGAGTCACAGACTGAAACAGGCTCCAGGCTCTGAGCTGGCAGTCAGCACAAAGCCCGACGCGGGGCTCGAACCCACGAACCGCGAGATCATGACCCAAGCAAAAGTCGGACGCTTAACCGACTAAGCCACCCAGGCGCCCCGTAGGTTACATTTTTAAAATGACATTGGAATTCTGTGGAATTTATGATTAACTTAGCTAAAATGGCCATTTTTGCAGAATTGAGACATACTGCATCTGTCCTTTTAATTTTTGTTTTTCAGAAAATTTTTCTTATATTGTTTTTGTTTTCTTAATACAGGTCATGCATTTTCTTAAGTTTACTTCTAGGTATTTTATATTTTCATTCTATATTTTAATTTCCAGTGAGCTAACATTGAAATATAAGGGACTTGTTCATTTTTTATGTATTAATTAGCAAAAAGGTGGTTTCTTATTAGTTTTAATAATCTTCCAGCTGTTTTCCTTGGTTTTCCAAGAATGTGATCATCAGCAGTAAATAATAATGATTTTGCAATTTCCTTTTCCAAATATACATCTCTTGTTTTGTTAGCTTCTATGATTATACTGGTTAGTATTTCTAGAGTGACTTCAAATCATGATGGTGACAAGATCTTTTCTTGCCTTATATCTACTTGAAAGGATAATGTTCTTGTTTCAGTGTTTCTCAAAGTCCCTTCTGATATCCTTAAGAAAAAAAAAGAGTTCAGTAGTCAAATGTATTTTGCAAACACATTAGTATATTACAGACTCTGAAATATCTACAGTAAATAGACTTGTTTAAATTGGTTTAATATATGCTTACCATTTCCTAAGAGTATTTAGTAATGAATTATAAACATCTCATCCCCCCCCCCCTTTTTTTATAACACAGTAACTATAATCTTATCCAACTAGTGCTTTACGTGTTTAAGCTTGCTATTGGGTGTTGGCTTGAAATAATTTTTAAGAAGCCTACTTTACATAAATCCACTGATTTATATTTTACTAGTAATTGGATAATAAATCTTATCAAATAAATGTTAGTATTTAATTCAGATGATTGAAATGCATTTTTCCTTTGATCAATGCAACAAATCATATTACTAGATATAAAGCTATAGATATTAATACATATTAAACTATCTAAAATAAACCATTCCATGACCATGGAGCTTCATATTTTGGTGTTCCTCTGTATTTTATTTGCTAATATTTTATTTAATAATTTTTGAGTCTGTCATCACAAATGATATGGATCTCTAGTTTTCTTTGACATGACTGGTAGTCAGCCTTATGCCACTTTCATAAAATGAATTAAAGTCTTTCCTACCTTCTCTGCACCATAGGCCAGTATCATAGCATAGAAACTCTCTATTCCTCAAGTATTTGAAAGAACTGCAGGTGGCACATATCGAGTCTGATGCATATTTTGGAAGTGGTTCATTGACCACCCTTTCATTGTCTTTCATGGTATATCCAGATTTTCTCCTTAGTCGGTTTTGTGGTAGGTTGATGGCATCAATTGGCCCAATTAATGATGCTCTCATATCCATGTCCTTTGCAGTGTGGTTTTTGCAGCTCTTCACAGCAAGATGTGGATTCATTTTTTCTGCATCTTGCATCTGGGCTGCCCTTGTGACTTGCTTTTGCCATTAGAATCTGATAGAAATGACATCATTTCTAAGCTTGGGCCTCAAGTGAACATGTGTAACTCTGCTGTTGCTCTTAGAACCCTGCCTCCTCTATGTGGATAAGCTTCAGCTGGCCTGCTTATGAGAGAACATATGGAAGAATCTGCAGTGTCCCATCTAAGATCATCCTAGACAAGCCTGTAGCCAGTCATCTTTTAACATGTGCAGTATCCCAGTTAAGATTAACAGAACTGCCTAATCAAACTTGCAGCTGACCGCAGACCAATAAGCAAACCACCCTGTTGACACACAGACTCATGAATAATAAAAAATGTTTATTGTCTTAGACTACTGAGTCTGTTATGCAGTGCTAGTTAACTAATATTTCCTTAGAAAATTGTCCTTTACAAGATTTTAAATTTATTGCAATTGTTTTTTATTGCAACAGTTCTATATGGCATTGTCTTATGAAACTTCTGTATCTTAATGTTTTTACCATTATCTATTGTGTGTTAGGTATGTGTTTAATTAGTTTGGCCAAAAATTTTGTCTATTTTACTGGTTTGTTTCAAGTCACTTCTAAATATGCTTTAATACTGTTTTAGTATTGGGGTTTCTTATTTCTTCTTATATTTTATTCTTTGTACTTTCCTAAAATTTATTTGTGTTGCTATTTTTTTCTAGATTTGGGGGTTCCATGCTTACATCATTTTTTTATCTTTTATTTTATGCTATTAAGACTATGAATTTTCCTCTCAGTTCAGCATTGGCAGAATATTATGTTTTGAGATGTAATGTTGTCATTCTCATTAGATCTTATTATATCTAAATTGCTAATTATTATCACTTTTATTTCTTGTTTTACCATAAAATTATATAGAAAATTAATTTTTAGTTTTTAAGTGCCTTTAACTTTTTCTACTTATGCTTTACTTATAAACTTCCAATTTTATGGCACTATGATCAGGTGATATGATCTTTATAATTCTGAGAACTTAGATCTTGTGTGTGTGTATGACCTGAGATAATATTACTTTCTGAAAATAAACACCTTAATTTTTAACCAAAATAAATCCCTTGATTTTGCTTATGGATTAATAAAATGTGAGACTTTAGTTGAGTGTTCAACACTAATTCGGATAGTTAATACTATGCAGGAAAATAACAAGACAAGAAAGAGGTAATGGGAAATGAGCATAAGAAATGTTGGTGGAATTGCCAGTATAAGCAGAAAAGAGAAAAGAAATCCTGGGTAGCATAGTCTTGATTGATAATGTAGTCTTACTGTCTTAGTTTAGTTAAAGAAGAAAGTGAGAGCAGATTTTTTTGTTTTGTTTTGTTTCTGAGTGGGCTTTTATGTAGAGAGCAAATATTTAAGACTGTGTAAATGAAGACACCTGAATGTTGTCCTAGCCCCCACCCCCACTTCCATTCATTCCTGGTCCATGAAAATATAAGAATTTTTTTTTTTATATCACTTGGGGAAAGACAGCAATTTTGCCACTAGGTACCAGTAGGTATAACAGTCATGGAATGTACCTATGTGTGGGTTCTGTCCTGGGGAGAAAACTGTGGGGTTCCACAAGTGGGTGGACAACATGACTTCCCACAGTCATGGTTTATAATGAGAATAGCCAGGCACTAATGATCTAGGATGTGTGGGTACAAATAACCTGCCAACCCTTTATAATGGTGTTACAAACAATAAACTAGACATCTATGCCTGAATTCAAACTGCTACATTATATTCAAGTTATATTCTTGATTTCTGCCATAATCTGTTGATATTTTTGCTGCTATTCACATCTTTTTCAGCAAAATCCTGGATGTGAATTTGTTCCAAAAATCAAAAGGAATTTCAGTTTTCACAATTAAAAATACAATTGCTTTCTTATTTTTATCTATGATTGTTAAAAAATACATATATTATCTAGTTTTGTTAGTTTTTAAAATTGAAGATGAGGAGAAGAGATGGGAATTAGTCATGGTTTGTTAATAAGCATGGGAATTAGTTCTGGTTTGTCAGATTGATGATTTAAAGAAGGAAAAGTACTTTGGGAGAAATAAGTATTGTGTAACTGTATATCCTGACTAGACCCTGAAATAGATAAACAGAAAATAAAATTATTCAGATTTCTTTTGGGGAGGAAGAAAAGTTTTTTTGTGCATTCATGGAGGAAACCACCAGAGGGCCTACTGGTGTACAGGCTTGGTGAACTGGAGTTTGGAGTTAATATGGCTACATCCTTCAACCATGTGTTAGGATGCCAAGATCCCTTAACAACTGCAGATGTTAGGTTTTTTTCTTTTATTGTTTTTTTTTTTTTGCTTGCTTAATGTTCTTGTGAAAATGAACGTCGACAACAATGACAAAAACAGAAAGCTAACGAATTTTAACAAATTCCTTTATTTAAGGAAGCAGATCTGAAGTCCAAAAGCCTGGATGTAGCCCTTTGCTTCATAATGTTTACATATATGACAGCAACCTTGCAAACCTAATTTACTTGTAGAGTCAATGTTAACAGTGTTTTTAACACAAATGATTACAAACTACATAACAATGAATATAAGTGAGTCACTAGTAGCTTGTGAACTTTGTTGCTGCTTATATCTGTTAGGGTTTGGTGCCAGTGACAGAAACCCCTCATGAAGGGGACCCTGTCCTCTCTGTACCTCCTATAGGGGTCCCTGTGGACCCCTTTTAATGTTCCTGTGTGTCCTTCCACCACTTACTATAGGCCTTTGCTTTTAACCACTCATACCTCTCCAGAAGGCTACCCTGTATTCCTTTGTCTACAAGCATAGGACATCCCCTGCACCACCACAGACTGGCTCGTAGCCAGTTACAGACGATATGAGGGTTTGAAAGCCCAGATGACTTATCTCCACTTGGGTCAACCCCTGAGGTGTAATTTATCCCCTAAACACTTCCGTGGGACCTGGCCTAATACCCTTTCTTAGCTTCTTCCCTTTCCCAGTCCCACTCCCCCTGCCACTTTAATGGTTTCTCCTAGAAGCACTTCTTTAAAATCACTTGCACACAAATCCCCATCTCTTGGGCCTACTGCTGGGGAACCTCACCCAAGATACAGCTTAAGTACTTTAAGAAAAAAGAGATTTAATACAGGGTACTAGACAGTCTCAAAATCATTGAAAGGGAGTAGGACTCAGAAGCCACCATTAAGTTTAAAAATATACTGCCAGAGTCACAATCTGGGGCACCACACGCCGAACCACCTCTCAGCAGCCTAAGCTAGTGACTAGACAGAACACTGTATCTGGCTACTCTCAAGTAGATACCATGTATTTAGGACCTTGCTCCAGCTGCAACTATCTGAAATCTATTGCAAGGTGAGTCTGATTCAATTCCAACGTCCTAATCATGATACTGCAACTCACATACAGAGCCTATTTCAAATGTAGAACCTAGCTGCAAGGGAGTCAGGGAGATTTATTTCTTTTTTTATTTCTGAGACTTTGCAGTACTGGAAGGCACCCTAGAAGGGGGTGAAAGTGGAAGCTGGTTGCCAGTTGATCATATTCACAATGCTAGAGGTGAGAGGAAATGAATTGGTATGGATTCATTTCAGGGACCTTGTGCATTATGATTTTTGCCTGGCATGTGTCTTATCCTCTCATTCCCTACTCTACTCAGAGCTTGCTAATTGATTCTTATTTTTAGTTTTCACTTTAGATCAGCATTTTCAAACTGTTGATTATCACTAAATAAAGGGTCATAAAATCAATGTAGTAAGTATTTACCAGGAAGGGGAAAAAGTATAGAATTAAGTGAAATAGAGTAGAATAGAAAAATGTGGTGCTTCATGAAATGTCTGTTATGGTTATGTGTGTGTGTGTGTGTGTGTGTGTGTTGCTTGCACTCTGAATTTTATTTCTTAGTGCAGGCCATGGTCAGAGGCTTTAAAAATAATTTCTAAATATAACTCCCTCATTTCCCTGGCATTTAAGTCTCCTGTATATTGCAGAAAACTCTATAATGTAATTCACTTATTACAGTTCTTATTACACACACACACACACACACACACACACACATTCAATATCTGTGCTCCTCATTAGCCTTCAGCTCCCAGAGGAGGGGTCAGATACTATGCTTCCCTTGTTTTCTGCTACCTTGGCATGAGGTTGGTCACATGGTAGTTTTTTTTACACATCTGTTGAATGAATAAAGGCAAAGGGATTATTATGGACTCTTGTATCACTCAGCTATTCCTAGGATTAATAGAAGACTCAAGACTCAGAGAAAATTTGAAGAAGTACATAAGCTAGAAATGAGAGTAACAGGAGAATTGATGCAAAGTAAAAAGGTATCCTAGCACAAATCAACCAGTAATATAGAACAAGAGCATCAGGGAACCCACAGAGGAGAAATTCTGGCCAGATCAACATAGAGATTCCTCCTCTAGCCTCATTGCAATGTCTTGTCACCAGCTCCTTAGTGCAGGGGAATAGGAGACATACGGGAAACATATTCCAAAAGGGTATAAATATCTTATTGAATAGATCTCATCTGAGTGTGGGTTCATTTATTCAAAACAAGTCTTTATGTACTCCTTAGCAAATCTTGAATTAATGAGCCCCTTAATAGTATTATATGTAAATCTCTGTGCTGGGTGTACCAACCTAACCATAGGAAGAAAAATCTTGTGAGTAAAGCCAATAAACAGTCCCTTACCCCTTAGAGGATTCTGTTGGAGGACATGTATTTGCAACTGCTGTGTTACTTAATGAAGTGTACCGATGATGAGTTGAGTAGTAGTATAATAATGCATTAAAAATAATAAGTGAATAAAGTCAGCATATATAGAATGCTTATTATGTGCCTGTAACTGTGCTCAGAACATTATGTCATGTAACTACTACAGCTCTGGGAGGTTTTAGACATATTTTACAGATCAGAAAACTCAGACTCAGTGAGAGTAACTAACTTGCTCAAGATGGTAGATCAAGTACATGGCAGTGAGGACTCAAACCCAGATCTGTCTCCTCCCCTGAGCCTATGTTCTCAACCACTCTGGCAAAGCAAGTGGTGACTAATTGTCTAATCCTTTTTCTAGCCCTTAATTATTGCTTTCTGCTTCTTTGTGGCCTGAGATTTATTTTAATTTTTCCTGTGGTTGATGGCATAAGATTCCACATTCATATACTATAATTGCAAAAACCTTCTGTGGATGGCCAAGAAAAACTTCCTCTTCAGATTGTGATCACTTGGAAATATTTGCCTTTACTCTTTAAGCTTGCATTTACAGTTGGAATGCATAGGCATTTCTAGTTATTTTTCTTGTCCATTTATTTTTAAAAATTGTTAGGTACTTACTGTGTGTCAGGCAGAGTTCTACATTGGGGATACTGATCAAGTCCTTGCTCTGACAGAGTTTTTATTCTGCATAGACATTATCTCACTGAAGGAGGTAGACAATTTAAGTTTGGGATATATAATATAAAAAGTGGTAATAAGTACCAGTAAGAGCAAGTAGAAGGTAGAGAGTGACAGATGTATATTTGTGTGTATATAATGTATTTTTTCTTTTTTTTTATGTTTTATTTATTTCTGAGAGAGAGAGAGAGGCAGCGTGAGCAGAGGAGGGTCAGACAGAGAGGGAGATACAGAATCCGAAGCAGGCTCCAGGCTCTGAGCTAGCTGTCAGCACAGCTAGCTGTCAGCACAGAGCTCAAACCCACTAACTGTGAGATCACATTCGTGAGCTGAAGTCGGACACTTAACTGACTGAGCCACCCAAGCGCCTCTGTAATATATTTTTTCTGTAATATATTTTTTCTAGAATTCTCAGGATAGGTTTTTATGATAAGATGACATTTGAGCAAGGACATGTGAAAAATGAGGAAGAGAGTCCAACGGATTTGTGGGGTAGCACTTTCTAGGCAGAAGGTCAGCAAGTATAAAGGCCCTCTGGTAGAAGTGCACTTGACCTATTAAAAACAGCAAGTATGACTTGGGTGTGACAGCAATGGAATGGATGAGGGGGAAATTGTAGAGATAAGAGTAAGATAATGTAGAGTCTGATGGGCTCTTCTAAAGACATTAGCTTTACTTAAAATGAGACATTATAAAGCATTGATCAGTGGAGTAACATGACTAATTACTTTTCAGAAGGATTGCTCCAGTAGCTGGTTGAAGTCTTTGAAGAAGGGAGGCAGCAATGGAGGCTGGAAGTCATACAAAAGAAGTGGCTCTGGCAGTACCTGAGGTATTACATGAATTGGATTCATACAGTAGTGGTGAGGCTGGAGACAAGAGGTGGGAACCTTGATAGAGTTTGAAGATAAATTTATAGGATATGGTCCAGGTGAATAGACAGGGCTGGAGATACTTCAAGGGAGTTGTCAGCATAGAGACGTGACTGAATGAGATATCTGAAGAGAGAATGTACTCCGAGGGAAGAAGAGGTTCTTGGGTTGAACTCTGGGGCACCACAGTGGTTAGAGGTTGGAAAGAGGAGGAGAAGCCACCCAAAACAATGGAGAAGCAGTGAACAGTGATGGACTAGGAAACCAAAGGAAGTGTTTCGTGAAAGAGTGTGGCATCAGCTGCATCAAATGCTGTTGAGGGACAGTAGCATGGGTCAGATGATTGAGGATTAACCATTGATTCAAGAACATTGAAATTGTAGACAGTTTGTCAAGAGCTGCTTAGGGAAGTGATGGCATTGAATGAATGAGAAAAGAGGGTGTGGAGATAGTAGGTAAAACTAACTCTTTCTGGGAGTTTTGCAGAGAAGTGGGCTGGAGAAGGATACTGATGAAGAAAAACTTTTATTATTTTGTTTTATTGATAGAGAGTGCATGCATGTGCTTGCAAGTGTGTGAGTGGGGTAAGGGTGCAGAGAGAAAGAGAGAGGAGAGAGAGAATCTTAAGTAGGCTCTATGCCCAGTGCAGAGACAGACCAAAGTTAGGCTTTATCTCATGACTGCGAGATCATGATGTGAGCCAAAATCAAGAGTGAGATGCTTAACTGACCGAGCTACCCAAGTGCCCCTATTTCGTTTTTAAATATGGAAGAAATGACAGTATGTTTATTCATGTGAATAATCCAGTAGTGAAGAAAGTTAGCCTTGAATAGGAGTGTGATTATCCACCTTTGAAATGGGAGGGAAGGCAATGCATAGGGACATAGATGCAAGTTAGTGGAGGGGTGAATGTAGAGTAACACTTCTGATTGCTTTTATTTTCTGAGTAAAATAATAACTAAGGTTAGCAATTAAGTGTTAAAAGGAGAGCAGAGTGTTAGAAGTTAGAAGAAAGGGTGAAAATTAATTGAACAGGAAAATGTAGGAGTTCTAGGCAGTATGGGGGCTTACTCAAGTTTTGTGGCTATGAATTCAAATGGAAATAAGTCAATACGGTAGGGGGATTTTCTCCAGCCATCCTCAGCTGCTTGGGTGCGGGCCTGGGGGAGTATATGGAGAGTTGGATTTGCCAGGGTTGTGGTTGGCCAGGCAAGTACAAGAAATTTTTCCCAGGCAGAAAACTTACAGAGGAACACAAGGGGCAGGGAGTTGGGTGAATATAAGGGTAATAGTAATAATGATTATTCAAGGTGTCTAAGCTGGGTAAAAGAGGAAATAAGAGTCAACAAGATTTATGGACAGTGAAAAGGTGACAAGGTTGGATGATCTGGTGGGATCAAAAAACTAAGAGTTGAGGTGCTAAAGAGAGGTAGCTGGATATATGGGTATGTGAAGGTCACAGGGTGGAATGCTAGAGTCCGCTATTGGCAATGGCACATACTTGTGTTCTTGAACAACGGCCCTGTAATGTGGGAAGTAGTCAGGCATTGCATGGCTGCAGATAACATACTAAATACTAGTTGGTTATTAAAAACTGTTATTTTAGGGGCACATGGATGGTGGCTCAGTGGTTAACTGCCCATCTCTTGATTTTGGCTCAGGTCATGATCTCATGGTTCATGGGATAGAGCCCCACATCAGGCTGTACACTGACAGCTCAGAGCCTGCTTGGGATTCTCTCTCTCTCCCTCTTTCTCTCTACTCTTCATTCTCTCTCTTTCAAAAATAATAAACAAAAAACCCTGTTATTTTATGAAATATTGTTAAAATAATGTTAAAAGAACATGAACTTAATATTATTATATTACTGAATCTTTTCTCAAAAAGAAAAACATTTGTGTTTTCTTTAGATTTTTTTTTTAAGTTTATCTACCTATTTTGAGAGACAGAGGGAGCATGAGGTGGGGGAGGGTCAGAGACAGAGGAAGAGAGAGATAGAATCCCAAACAGGCTTCACACTGTCAGTGCAGAGCCTGACGTGGGGCTTAAACTCATGAATGTGAGATCATGGCCTCAGCCATAATCAAGAGTCAACATTCAAGCAATCAAGCCACCAGGCACCACTTGAAAAGAATTTCTCTTAAAATAATTAAGAAAATATGAAGACTCACTTTGGGCCCAGGAATTCCACATCTAGAAGTGAATTAGAGATGTATATTAAGATGTTTTTTTCACATTGTTCATCACAAAATTAAATATAATAGAAAAATTTGGGGGGAAAGTCTGTGGGGCATTTATTGATTAAATATATTATGGGTTATTTATACAATGGAATACTATACAGATTGAAATAATGACATGGGAAAATACTTTTTGGCATGGAAATACATTTGTCACTCATTACTATGAGAAAAGTGGTAGATATATTATGATATGTTTTGATAAATAGCATAAGTGTGTTTGAATGAAAAAGACTGCACAGACACATAGCAGTAGTTAACTTTGGTTGGTGACATTGTAGATAATAATTTTTTCTCTTTGTGGAAGAGGTTTTCTCTGATTTTCAAGGTGTTTTACTTGAGTATGCACTGCTTTTGAAAGAAGACCAGGTAAACAATGATTGCTATCTTAAGAATTCTACCTTTTGTAGTAACCTATACCTGTTAACAAATATTGCCTGCTTATAATTTGGTTCTTTCCTTAAACGTGAGCAGAACAATTCTTCCTAAGTTATTCTTAGTTTTATTAGGGCTCCTAGGCCCTGATAGGTAGCGAAACTAGAAATTCTTAGAATTCTTAGAATTCAGCTTCTATTTCACCTGAGGTATTTTTAACGGCCATAATTTTTTTCACTCTTTTCACTGTATCTATTTCCATTTGTCACTTCACAAATAATAAAGCAATAAAAAATAAATAAAATAATAAAGCAATAACAATTTCAAGTAAATTCTAAAAGCATATTTAAAGTAAGAAATTCTCTTGCTCCTTTTGTGGTCATAAAAAGCTGTTTTTCTTCTTCGAAAAAATCATTTCCCCTATCATCAGACATCCAGTTGATCAATGTTTCCTGATTGATTTCTCAACTGTGGATACAACTGGTATCCCTTGCCAACAGTGATTGCAGGTTTTCAGATCACTTCCAAATTGGGCTCTTTTACGAAAGATCTGCCCCATTGTCTTTTCTGGAAACAAGCATTTAAAAAACATGTTTAATCGAAACCAACCATAGTTTTATTTTCCATTTAAAGAAAATCTAACAATTTCTTAACATTCTCATTGGGTTGTCATAAGGATCCACTGTTTTTTGTTAATGGCCTGGCTTGTTTCTGTATTTTCTGTTGCTTAATCTGGGGCATAGAGCCAAGTGCATGTTTTCAACATTCAACTATTTTCTCTACACCCCAGGAAATGTGAAATGTGTGTCACATTCAGTGAAATATTGTGCCTCCACCATGGAGTCTTCTTTATTTGAACATCTACTTTTGTTTATTTACCATTGTTAAAATTCTATTTTCTTGCACAATCTGAAACGACCACATAGTTCTTCTGAGTCGCTTATTCTATGCTGGATTTTTCCAAACTGAACTTCCTTTTACCAATGCATATTT
Source organism: Proteles cristata cristata (assembly GCA_017311185.1). NCBI lineage: Eukaryota > Metazoa > Chordata > Mammalia > Carnivora > Hyaenidae > Proteles > Proteles cristata. The sequence goes on along the minus strand of JAESUZ010005330.1, from coordinate 2,030,627 downwards.
CTAGATTTGAGTATGATATGAAATTTTTACTATCTTTGTGGCTTGGCTTGCAATTTTTTCAGTATTATAAGCAAGATTGAAATAGATATGCATATGTCAGAATTTTCTTCATATCAGTGGCTCATTGGACACAGAATAAAATTAAATTTGCAGAACATTTACTGAAAAGCTATGTACAATAAGACACTGAATTTTTTATAAAGATGATGCCAGATTAATGCTTATTTTATTTGATTTGACAATCTAACTTTGACTTTGTATGTGTGTATGGCTACATGTGTGTGTGAGGGAGAGATCTCTACCAGCAGCTGTACATGCTTCTATTTTTTTTAAGTATACAAAGTCTTGCTAAATCAGCACCCATTTCATTTCTCTGAATTCCCTTTCAATACTTACTCAGATGTATTAATTTTAGCAGAGCTATAATCATATACATATACCTTTTCAATTGAATGTACACTGTGTTATCACTAAATGAAAACAAACTGTGGAAAACACAATTCAGAATGAATGGAAAATTTGAATTGCAGGATATTTATGGAACTTGTTTCAGAGGCATTGAATCAAGGCTGCTTAGTGATGGTCCCCAGAGGTTTTGCTTTACTGAGCAACCAAGATGGTTATTTATAATCAATTTCTCAAGGGTTTGTTAATTGTTCTCAAAATAAGGAAGGGTGCTTACAAAGGTGGTATGTCTTCAGCTGGAATCTGTTGGATCTCTGAAGTATTTATTAAAATGCAGCTCCTATTTCCAGTTTTGGTTCTGACATGTAAAGAGCCTGGACGTTGTCACTCCTGCCTTTAAAACAAGAAAAAGGTGAACAAACTGAAAATCAGCTTTATTTCTTGGACCCATCAGAGAATTGATGTTGCAGAACAAATCACCACCCTGAAATCTGGGGAGACCAGCAAATCTAGAATCATAGCCGAGATCTGCTCACTTGGAAAAGAACTCCCAGAATCATAGTATGAACACGTAAGTGGTCATTTTGATGAATTAGTAGGAAGCTGATTTTGTATAAACTTGAGTGTAAAAACCTCCTTGGGGTTAGTCTTGCAAGTGTGTGCCATGGGGTGGGTGTCTCTATATTTACGGGTTTACCTCCAAGAACCTTACCACATATTCATGGTAAAGACCAAAGAAAGATCCCTTTATGGCTCTGGCTGGGAAAAGGGAAAGGCAGCAATAGTGAAATATGACTAAGCATTCTCCATCACAAAAGCCTGTTCTCTGTGGGGTAAATACCAGTCTTAGCCCACATAGAGGAAGGGTATTTCTCTGACAATAGCCCCCTCCTCCCTGTCTCACCTAAGCAGGATGGGGGGAGATTGGTGAAGGTTGTCGGCCAGGGATGCAAGCCCACTAAAAGACAGATTTGATCACTTAGCTGCCACACAGATGGGGCTCCAGTACCTTCAGCTGGATTACAGCGGAAAGAGCTGCAAGATGCAGACTCCCAGTAAGAGTTTTTAGGGAAACCCAAAGGCAACTGGGGAGACATAAAGAAGGCACTAGAGGAATTTGAAGTCATCGGCACCTTTAGCTACAGTACACATTAAACATAGCCCAGCTCCTAGCCAGATAAATATAAAACCTCACACTAAAGGCTTTTTTACCTCAGCTCCTATTAACCAATATAGTATACTGTCATCAAAAAATTACAATGCATGGGAAAAGGTAAGAAAAATCACTATCTGAAGACACAAAGTGGGCATCAGAACCAGACTCAGATATGACACACATTTGAAATGATCAGATAGGATATTTTATTTATTTACTTATTTGTTTATTTATTTATTTTCTTCCTTAAATAGTTTATTGTCAAGTTGGTTTACATACTCAGATAGGATATTTTAAATAATCATGATTAATATGTTAAGGACTCCAATGGTAAGAGTAGAAACCAGGCAAGAACAGATAGATAATGTAAGCAGAGAGAAGAAAACTCTAAAAACGAATCAAAAAGAAATGTTGGAAGTCAAAGAGTACTGCATCAGAAAAGAAGAATGCCTTTCATGGTCTTACCGATACACTAGACACAGCTAAGGAGAGTCAGTGAAAGTAGATGACAATAGAAATTTCTCAAACTAAAATGCAGAGAGAAAAAAGGATGAAAAAATCTCCCAAACCAACAAGAATAGAATATCCAAAACCCATGGGACAATTTTGAAAAGTATAACATACATGCAACTGGGATATTAGAAAAAAGGCAGAAGTATTTGAATCACTGATGGCCAAGACTTTTCCAAAACTAATAACACCAAACTGCAGACTCAGAAGCCCAGAGAACAACAGGCAGGATAAGTAACAAATAACTATACTTTTGCATATTATATTTGGACTGCAGACAGAGAAGCTTTTGAAAGAAGCCAGAGAAAAAGAACGGTTACCTATAGAGGGACAAAGATAAGAATTACAACAGACTTCTCATCAGAAACCGTGCAAAAGTGAAGTGCTTAAACTGATGACAGAAAAACTCCACCAACCTAGATTCTATACCCAGTGAAATTGCCCTTCAAAAGTGAAAGGGAAATCAAGCTTTCTCAGGAAAACGAAAGTGAGGGAATTCTTTGCCAATGGACCTGTGCTGCAAGAAATGTTAAAGTTCTTTAGGGAGAAGATTGATACCGTCAGCAACTCAGATAAAAAAAGATTTATTAAAATTATTTATTTTTCTTGGGGCTCCTGGGTGGCTCAGTCAGTTAAGCATCTGACTTTGGTTCAGGTCATGATGTCGCAATTCATGGGTTCGAGCCTCACATAGGGCTTTGTGCTGACAGCTAGCTCACAGTCTGTAAGCCTGTCTTTGGATTCTGTGTTTTGCTCTCTCTCTGACCCTCCCCTCCTCATTCTGTCTCTCTCTCTCTCTGTCTCTCAAAAATAAATAAAAAACATTAAAAAATTATTTATTTTTCTTGATCTTAATTGATCCAAAATATAGCTGTTGGTTTTAATTAATGATAATAACAGTGTACTGGTGATTATAGCACATGATACATAAAATGCAGGACAGTGATGTCATAAGGAAGAGCTGGGAGGCAATCCTGTTAAGAGGTACCTGCGCTACATGTGACGGGGAATAGTGTTATTTAAAGGCGAATTTAGATGAACTATAAATGTGCATTGCAAACTATACATCAAACATAAAAATTGTTCTTAAAAGAGGTATAACTGATGTTAAGAAAAGAGATAAAATGAAGTTACATAAAATCTTCAATTAATACCAAAGAAGGCAGAAAAAAAAAGGATAGAAAGGAACAAAGAGCAAATACAATGAATAGAAAACAACTACAAATGGTAAATACGTTTGCACTGTGTATCTTTGGCTAAAGTAAAATGTCTCAGACTTGTGTATGGCATGGCCTGTAGGAGGACTTTCTCACGACTGCTCGGCTCTCGTCCCCAAACAGGTCAGGTGTGAGTTCACCCACTGTGTTTGTGGGACATTGAGCAACAGAGTCCTCAGTTTGGGTTCCTTTGCCTATTCCCGACCCTGTTTCCCCTTTGCTGCCTCCTTTGTGCAGATGACTTGACTGGAACCCATGAATGTTAGGCCAGAGGAAAACCTAGGACCAGTCAGTTTTAGGGAAGAGTTTTTCCTGCCAGAAGGAGCCTGGGCAGATTATTCTTCTCATTTCTCTGTCCCATGGAGCACTCAGGAAAGATGTTTCATACAGAATTTGTGGATAAGCAAATGTAGGTACCAATGACAATAACTCTTGGGAGAAATACTCATATAATTTATATTCTGGAATTCCATGACACCATCAAATAATGAGAATAATAAGAAAGTCCTGGCTCCCATTTCCCCATCTGGAATAGTCTCATTTCCAAGTAAATTTATCAAATGTTATTTTTGTAAATAAGACAAATACCATAAAACTTTGAGACTTGATGTGATCTAATAAGTAATCATTGGATATAGTCAATTGACATAATTGTTAAAGTTTGGAATTCTGTAGAGTAAGAAAAGGGCCCTCAGCAGTCCATGGCCTTTAGAAATGTTGCTATGCTTTTTCTTATCAAGCATATCCTTCCCGTCATGCCTTTCCACCTCATCTTCCTCTGTTCAAATTCTATTTTAATCTTTATTTTTACTGTAAAGTTAACATGCTTATTTTGTTACATTTGTGACATTAAGAAATATGCAAGTGATTCACTCCAATGTTTGTCACTGAAGTGGGTCCCTTCTGCAGGCCCTATATAGAATTAGCATTTAACTTGATCACAATAAATATGCTTTCTAGTACTGAAAGACAGTTGCCTAGGGTTACGACATTCCTAAGTGACAAATGATCCAGTTTTCATCATTCAGTTTTTCCTAGAGATTCCAAGAATATCTGTTAGGCAAAAAATAGGATCTGCCTTTATTTTCCGCACTTAAACACTGGTCAGTTTATTTGCCCTCAGAGGTTCATCAGATGTTTATGATTGTAAATTATCATTATAAATTACTACAGCTTCAAGTTCCCAAGGGGACATTTAAAATATTTTCCATATTTTAGTGTAGTCAGATGGTCTCATGCAATTAGACTAATATATTCTGAATTGATGTTCCATGGATATTAATAGCTTGCAACAAGTTTCTTGCTGAAATATTTTTGAGAAATTGTGTTAAAGCTACTTTAAAAGGTTGTTATTTTTTTATTAGTTTTTTAATGCTTATTTAATTTTTAGAGAGAGAGACAGAGTATGAGCAGGCAAGGGGTAGAAAGAGAGGGAGGCACAGAATCCAAAGCAGGCTCCAGGCTCTGAGCTGTGAGCACAGAGCCCAACATAGGGCTTGAACTCGCAAACTGTGAAATCATGACCTGAGCGGAAGTTGGATGTGAGATCATGACCTGAGCTGAGGTCGGATGCTTAACCGACTGAGCCACCCAGGAGCCACTACTTTAAAAGGTTTTTAATACATTAAATCACATAATGAATTGCTAAAAGGGGTTTATTGTTAAATATTTGTACAGTGTTCATTAGGACACTTCCTAGAAATCCCTGCATGTTGAATTGTTAGCAGTTAACAGACAATTTTATTATTTTGAGTAGACATTTTCAAGAGAAACCATGAGAAGTTTGAACACATGCAAAAACTACCTTAGTAACCTTGTTCGTGTTAGTTTGTTTTTGTGCATGAACCAGTTATGTGTAGGCTTGGTGATAAGGTGATGTTTATGATGCAACCAATATTCTGGCTTATTAAAAGAGATGAAGAGATTCTTAGGACAGATAAAGTACTTAAATAGGAAGCCAGGGGTGGTGGTGCAAATTCTTGATAAAATACTTTGAAATCTATTAAGGGGTTGGTTAAAGAAAGAAAAGAAGGAAAGAGATGATTTCTTTGAAGCTATACAAAAGATCAGAGAAGTTGGGTCTATAGAGAGAACATCCAGAAATGAAGCAGTAGCATTCCCTTCTTGCTCCAAAATATTAAGGAGGCTTCCTGGGTGTTGGCAGTTTATGGAATTCCATTATGCCAGCCTGAGGAGGAAGAGACACATCTGTGGTTGTTGGTGCAGACTTCTTGCTGAGGAGAATGGAGGAAGCCAGATAGAGCACACATATGGTAAGTAGGGAAGAAAGCATTTCTCCTGGATTACATTTCCCAAACAAGATAGGCAATGCTATCCCAAGTTGCTGTGATGCACTTCTGCAGGTTCACGTGGAATGAATTACATTGCCTCAGGAGACATGGACTGTTTATCTAGTGGTTGCATTCCTGAGAAAGAAGCTAAAGGACATGTAGCAGAAAATAATGAGCCTTGGAGTAAAAAACCTGGATCCGAATCCTAAACTGTCTCTCACAAGTGGTATGATTTGGGACAAGTTAGACTTCTCTAATGTGAGTTTCTTTTGCCATTTCGAAAACAAGAATGATGTCTGCTTCTTCAGAACAAATTAATATGCCTAGAATAAATTTTGCACATAGAAGCAGTAGCATCATTTAAGGTTCCAAATGTATTAATTTGGCTTTGATTAAAATGAAAACTATAGATACACAAGTTATTTCAAACATGAAACTTTAGAATCCAAAAAGAAATGTGTTTTTTAAAAACCAAAACGAAATTCTGGAAAAGGGAAAGCCATGGAGACAGTTAAAAGATCAGTGGTTTCAGGGAGTTAGAGAGGAAGGAGAAATAGAAGGAGCACAGAGGATTTTTAGGCCCGTGAAAATACTCCGTATGATACCATAACGATGGCTGTATTCCCTTACATGTTTGTCCAAATCCATAGGATGTACAACACCACGAGTGAACTGTAATGCAGACTATGCACTTCTGATGATAAAGTGTCCAATGTAGGTTCATTAATTGTAACAAATATACCACTTGGGGGTGGAGGAGATGCTGAGAGTGGGGAAGGCCACTATATGGGAAATCTCTGTATTTTGCCATGAATCTAAAACTGCTTTAAACAGTAGACTTAATTTAGGGGTGCTTGGGTAGCTCAGTCAGTTAAGTGTCCGACTCTTGGTTTTGGCTCAGGCCATGATCTCATGATTCATGAGTTCCAGCCCCGCTTTGGGCTCCATGCAGACAGCACTGAACCTGCTTGAGATTCTCTCCCTGCCTTTCTTGCTATCTCTCCTCTGCTTGCTCTCTCAGTCTCTCCCTCAAAATAAATAAATAAACTTAAAAAATAAATAAAAATAGTCTTAATTAAAAAAAAATCAAAGCACTAGGCTGTCATTAAAGTTTGTTTAGACGGGGAAAAGATATTAAATACTTATATACCAATTACCTTGAAATTCATTTTAATTTCTTTTTATTTTTCAATTTTTTAATGTTTTTTATTTATTTCTGAGAGAGAGACAGTGTGAGCAGGCGAGGGTCAGAGAGAGAAGGAGACACAGAATCTGAAACAGGCTCCATGCTCTGAACTAACTGTCAGCACAGAGCCCGACACAGGGCTCAAGCCCACAAACTGTGAGATCATGACCTGAGGCGAAGTTGGACGCTTAACTGACTGAGTCACCCAGGCGCCCCTTGAAATTAATTTTAAATCTGTATCTCGTCATCATAAAGTTGAGTTTCTATTTAAATGTTTGCAAAAAAATTCCCATTTTAATAATTTAAAGACTATTAAGTTGTGACTATGGGTGCTTGCTCTAGGAAACTACAGTTTTAAAATTGTTGTGAAAGTTGTGAAGTTGTGAAAGTGTACAGGTAATGGGGCGCCTGGGTGGCTTAGTCGGTTAAGTGTCCGACTTTCGCTTAGGTCATGATCTTGCGGTTCGTGGGTTCGAGCCCCGCATCAGTGCTGACTGCCAGCTCAGAGCCTGGAGCCTATTTCAGAGTCTGTGTCACCCTCTCTCTCTGACCCTCCCCTGCTCACACTCTCTCTCTCTTTCCTAGAAATAAATAAAAATATTTTTAAAAAATGTATAGGTAGAAAACTGTTCAGTTAAAATGTTAGCCATTTCTTATGTTGATTTCACCCATCCACCTGGTGAAATTAATCCCCTAACTGTTCTTTGAGTGGTTTATTGTATGAACTAACCACTATAAAAAGATTGTACAGACTCTCAAAATTATAAACAGATCTAAAAGGATTTCTTTATTGAAAACTGTATCTTACATATAATAAAAAAAGTGTCTAAGATGCATTAACTTGAATATAATGCAGAAGCTGAATTTTCCTCAACACATATAAATATTTGTCCTAATCAGCTAAGTCTGCAACCTGTTCCCTATTCCTTGAAAGCTCGTATTCCACATAGCCCACAGTCTGGCCAAACCACAAAAATTCTAAATTAAATATTATAAGTTAGAGACAGAGAAGGACAACCCCACCTTGCACCATTAGGACCTTGCTTCCAAGGGGCTAGCCCACCAGGATGGCATGTTTGCTGGTCTGAGAGCCATTCTAACTTAGCTGGGAAATGAAGGACAAGGGGAATATGCAGATCTTGGCAGTGATATCCATCCTACCCTTTCACAAAGTTTTCATTATCTCTGGGTTGGCTGCTGACTCTGTTTTGATAGCAGTCTTCTATATTGGTTGAGGAGTATGTAAGCAAGAGAGAAAGAAGGAGAAAGAGATAATAAAGCAAACTGGCCAAAATATTAACATTCGTAAATACAACATATATAGGTGTTCCTTGTACTACTCTTACAATTTTTTTAACATTTAAAATGATTTCAAAATAAAGTTAAAAATAAAAAAGAAGTGTGTCATGAGTTCTGTGTAAGAATCTCCCCAAACATCTCATGCTGGTTGGGAGGTTGGTTTGCACACAGAAGAGCTCTAAACAATGGTAGTGCCTAACTTCTTTTTGTCAGCTCTGACTCAGGTGATACAGCAGGTTCTACGTAGATGAAGAATTAGTAACCTAGAAAGAAAGAGGATTTGCCTAAGAAGACATACTACATGTCTGGTTTTCAAAAAAGTTGGGGACATAATCTAGCCTTCCTGACCCTGACTCTAATAATTGACTAAAAAAGTTTGAGAAACCCAAATGTGCCTTTGCCATCCAAATTCAAACCCTAGTACAGTTATCTTACAGGAAAGAGAAAAGTGTGTGTGTGTGTGTGATGGGGTGGAGGGTGGGGAAAGGGTGGCTTCAGCCATCTTTCCACAACAAGGTTCATAGTCCCAGTGCTTTCTCCCAGCCTCCCTTATCCCTCCCATACTCCTCTTTTCGGGACGGTTCCTGGCTCTAGAGGATTCCACGCCAGCATGGCTCAGGTCCTTACAGTCTGAATAGCTACAAAATTTCATTTGGGAGCAAGAGTAAGCCAGGGCCCAGAGTATTGCAGCAGCCCTGATGCTGGAGCCTGGATGCGACACAGGGAATGAGCCAGCAGTCTGCAGCAGGTGGCCTGGTGGGCCATAGGGATGTTCTCCATGTACACACCCTTCTAAGCACCGTGCCAAGGGAGCTTTAGGCAGGATGACCTTCCTTCTCTGGACAAGTTCATTGATTGGCAGTCAAACTTGGGCTCAAATTTGACAAAGCCTTTAAATATAGTGTATTATATATAATACACTATATATATATATAATACACTATATAATACACTTTAAATATAGTGTATTAATGGAATATTAATAGTATATAATAAGACCAATATATCAGGAAGTAGTTGCTCAAGAAAAGATACTTTATCACTCACAGTTCCCAGAGGAGGGGGCAACCAGGCCATGGGGTGCGGTGGAGGTGAGGATACTTTGGGAAGCATCACAGTTGTTTGAAAATCAGAGGAAATGGGAGGAACTGCTGTTGGCGAGAAACTTTATTGTGGTTTCTGCAGGGATGGATTTACAATTTGCACCAAAATCATTTTCATACCCTTCATCTAACTGGCCAGTTTGTGTTATACTCCCATCGTGTCCATTGGTTTCTTGAGGCACCATAATATTCAAAATGTTGTAAAGGACTCCAATAAAAATAGGGTTATCAGCAAACCCAGAGGCAAAGGAAATATTGATGTAAAGGTAGGATGACTTTGACTGTTCAGAATTAGCATAATGACTATGCCAATTGACTATGAAGAGAACTCTGAGTTTTCTGTAACGTTCCAAGCAGGTAGAGTTCAGCCTTAAGATGGCAGACTTGATACATTTGTGGTCCCAGAGAATAAAGCTAGATGTGAATGCGAGTTTGAACTAAATGAACTCTATACCCTGTCCAGCTCTAGGGACCATAACATAATACATGGAGCAGTTCAAGGAGAAAAGACAGTAGACCAGCAGGATCCCAGTCTAAGTGTTGATTTCTAGCTCCTGAACCCTAGGCCCCAAAGAGCTAGGCACCACTTTTGGTCACAGTAGAGCCAGAATCGTTGCTGTCTCTCTGCAGAGATAAATTTCTCCTGATGTTCTTCCTCAGCATGTCTTAAATAGGATGTTCAAAGGCCCCCAGGACAGGACTAGTTGGGAACCTGCGTGAGGAATGAGGCACACTATGAAGGCAGAGAAGCAATAGAGGAATACTGTAATAGAACAGAGAATCTCCAGACAATGAAGAAGATGGTTATGTTGGTGTCCCTAACGTAGGACATACACTATGGTTTTCTGTCATTATTTTGCTGCCTATGATTCGGTGGCGTTTTATAATGAAGAGAAAGCTGAAGGGGGTAGTGAGCACCAGCCTAAGTGTTTGCAGGCATGACCTCTTACTTCTGACTTTGTGAATCCTTTCCTTGGATCCTTGCCATTTTGCCTTCCTAGGCTCCCTGCTAATGCTTCCCAGTTCTTCATATTTCCCTAATAATATCTGACTCATAACTGGCTCTCTAGAGAGTTTGAAAAGGCTTTTATATTGAGTGCCTGTGTTGGTAACCTCTGTGAAATCAGTGGGGGGCTTTGCTCTATTGGATCATTTGTTTTTATGTTGGGCCACCTAAGAGGGCATTGGCTATAGTGATATCTAAATTTTCCTTTCCCTGTGATGTCTGGTTCCAACCTCCTTGTGGTATCAGGGTATATCTCCCTTAAATGTGTTTTGACCACCCAATAGCCAGCTAGAACCAGGACTTAGATATCCTGGGTGGTAAGATTTAATGAGTGGATTTTATTAATTCCTAAGTAATAAAATTTAAAAATAAGTCTTCAGATGCATTTAAAAATGTGTCATGTATTATTTTAGGCATGTGAGCTATGAAATAATGGCAATAATGATGTGTTTAAACCCATTAAATCATGTAGCTGGCTGAAAGTGTTCCATAAAATAGAGTGGGAGTAATAACTGTGGGTCATATTGAATTTTGAAAGATGACCACACAGGGACCAGGCAGGCTCAAGAACATGAATATACTCTGAGGCAGAAAGCATTTTAGTGGAATTTCCTGAGTTTCACAGAGAACATGTGTAATTTATAAGACAAAGATAGTATAAAGGTGTAGATAGTCAATAATTGATTCAGATCAAATAGGATGACCTTCTGGGATAGTCTTTCCACAAGTCAATCAGTGTTCAGCCAGTCCTATGTATGTGTAAAGGAATCTGGTATGCACCAAGGAACTCACAATTGATTTGTTCTTTTTTAAAAATTTTTCATTATTTTTATTTTTCATATTTTATTTTTGAGAGAGAGAGGCAGAGAATGAGTGGGGGAAGGACAGAGAGAGAGGGAGACACAGAATCTGAAGCAGATTCAGGCTCTGAGCTGTCAGCACAGAGCCTGGTGCGGGGCTTGAACTCATGAACTGCAAGATCATGACCTGAGCCGGAGTCGGACGCTTAACCGACTGAGCCACCCAGGTGCCCCACAGTTGATTTGTTCTAAGGTGCTTTTATGCATCCCATTCAGTGCTTTCATGAACCTTAGTGAGGCAGGCAGAGCAAATAGTTGTCTCCCCACCTCACAGATGAAGCAACTGAACCTGTGGTACCTCTCAAATTCTAATGCACAAGCAGAGCAGCTGGAGCTTCTGCTAAAATGCAAATTCTGCCTCAGTAAGCCTCGCATAGATCCTGAAGTTTTGCATTTCTAACAAATTTTCAGATGTAACTGACGTTGCTATTACGGTGAGATCTTATAGGACGTGAATGATTCCAACTGGTCTGGCCAGGAAAAATCAGTTCAAGATATAAATAAATGGGCATCACATGTGTGCTGAATTATTATCCTGGTGTCATTGGCTAATCGTTGAAAACGCATTTAGTGCAGATCTCCATAATAGAACTTACCAAAATGAATTGTATTTTGCTGCACACTGAGCTGCTTTGTCGAGTAGGTTCCTTGAGAGAATGGTGGTGGTAATAAGTAATGACAAAGATGATGATCCTGAAAATAATAGCTAAAATTTACTGAGCACTTTCCTTGTATCAGGCATGGCACTAAGTCCTTCACATTACTGTCCTTAATCGTTACCATAATCTCCCCCATGGGAAGTACTGTCATATCCCTAACCTACAAAAGAGGTATTGAAGGGCTAGAGAAGACATTAGCTTAGAGCTGGTTTTCAAACCCAGGTCTGTCTTTCAAACCCAGGTAAGGGCCATATCTTCTTTGTATCATTGTCTTTTGACACCTGGGGGTGAGGGGTGATTTTTGTCTTTGTAAAATGGATATTTTGGACCAAGAAGAGGACTTCCTTCTAAGTGCCACAGTGACAGAATGGGCTGCCCTAATGGACTGAGTGCTGATTCTAGGATTTCTTGAACTGGGTGAGCACCTGGACTAACTTGGTGGTTTGCAAACTGTGTTTTATAGAGTTGCTTCAGAAGTGACCTGAATGGGATGAAATACAAGCCTAAAGGTCAGGCTCTTAATGTTCCTCTGCTTTTACCAGAAGAGTACTGTTTTATCTGATTTATAGATTCAGGGTCTCAGTGTTGTTGTGTTTGGATAAATGTTTCTAATGATATAAACATGTCCAAAGTCTTTAGACCAGATGATCTCTAAGATTTTGTCCAAAATTAACATTGTTTAATTTGGTCAAGGTCTCAGGCCAGTGAGAGGCAGAGCTTGGACAGAGTCTGGGTCAGCTGGATCTTTATTCTATCCCATGCTATCCTGACGCCTAGACCTGGTATTCTCTTTTTCAGACAATTCACTGACAAAGTTACTTCTCAGAGACCTAGTAGTTTTGGGAAAAGAACTAAAAGTTGGATGACCTTGATACAGAACCTGACTTCTCCACTAATTAGCTATAGAGCCTTGAGCAATCATTTATTTATCCATCAGATATTTATCCTCTCTCACAATGGACCAGGTAGTGTTTGGTGCCTTGGGAATATGATAGTGAACAAGGCAGATAGAGTCTCTGTTCTCATCAAACTCACATTTATATTTTTTAATGTTTTTTAAAATTTATTTCTGACAGGGAGAGATAGACACAGAGTGATCAGGGGAGGGTCAGAGAGAAAGGGAGATACAGAATCTGAAGCAGGCTCCAGGCTCAGAGCGAGCTGTCAGCACAGAGCCCAAGGCAGGGCTCGAACCCAGGAACCGTGAGATCATGACCTGAGCTGAAGAAGGACACCCAACCGACTGAGCCACTCAGGCGCCCCTCATCAAACTCACATTTAAAGTGGTGATACAGAGAATAAAAATTAGATTGCTAAACAAGATGATTTCTACTCATAAGGACCACCACACGTGCAAAAAACTAAATAAAACAGGTCTGATCAGAGAGTGGAACTGAGAACCTTACCTTAGGCTCTAGTAGAGGCTCTTGAATAGCTCCTTACTTTTTCACCTTCCAAAGGAGGAAAAATTCTCTAAAAACGAAAACATCAACTGAAACAAAACGAGGAGATCCATGTTTCTTTCCAGTTGGATCCATCCTTTTGGTATTGGGTGACCTGCAAAGGGAAGGAGCAGACATACTTCAGTCTTCTGAGACCCCATCTTCAGAAGGCTTGCCTGGAACACGTAGGCACTCAGCACATGCTTGAGTAGGAATGAGAAAGCCCCATGTGTGGCACCAAGGTGTTCCAGGTCTCCCCCCCCCGACCCCCCCCATCTTGGTTTTTACAATCTACTCAAGCAGTGAGCAAATGTCGTGAGAAGCAAACACTGGTTCCCAGGCATCTTTGCTGTTTCCCCCTCCTGTCTTGTCTTGGCAGGCAGTCTGCTTTATTCTAAAGAACATTCCACCAGAAGACCTGAGCTCCGGTTAGAGATTTGTCACTAGCTGGTCAGGCAACCTTGGAGAGTCCTAGAATTTTAGAGCACAAAAAGATCTTAGGGAAATTTTTCATTTTATAGACAAGAAAATGAAATTCCCAAGACTTGAATTCAATTCAATTCAACCTTAATTCAAGGTCACTTGGTGCATATGGACAGGCCTAGAATCTCAGGTCTCATGATTTCCAGTGTACTGTTCTTTCTGTCACAAAATGGTCTCACCCTACTGGGCTTCAGGTACTTCATCTGTAAAAGGAAGGGACTGACATGGCCTATTCAGTGCACATATATGCTTCATCTGACTAGCATATCTAGTCCTTCAACGTAAGTCCATGGGGTGGGGCATCAAGTCTCTGGTTTGACACATATCCTGTCACTCCCATTCACCATTCTCTGTCATCTGCTCAGCCCTGTTTGCATGAGTTTAGGACCCTGGACTAGTGGATTTCTCAGATCTCTTCAGCCTTGTACATGTCTGATCCCAAGCCTTATCCCTTCATACTTTTAGACAGCAGACAGAATTTCTGGTGGGAAAGGAGAATCTCTTGGACCGACTTTGTCCCTTTCTGGCAGAAATACTACCCATCAAATCAGAGAGGAGTGAGAAATTACAAAAGTTTAGTCATCCCAACCCAGAGAGGCCAAAATCTGACTAAAGGCAGCCTCAGCTTATTATAAATTTAACTTGTAGAAAACCACCCGGCAAGATCAAGAGGTGAACCCCTTTGGGCTCAGGAATAAAGGACCCCTTGTAGCTAAAACTCCACCCTTTTAGGGAGACCCCTGTATCACACATGCAGAAAGTATGTGAGGCTGGAACAGTGTTTTCTGGGATGGCGGCGTCCCAGTGGATCCAGTCTGAGGCTTAGTGCTGGGAGGAGCAATGTTGGCTACAGATATTGGCCTCAAATGAAACAATGACTATGCAGGCTTCAGGGAATTTTACTAAGTATGAGATCACCCTGGCTGTACTGGGCTTTCTTCACATAGCCTGTTATCTATAATTGGGGAGTTAGAAAAGGCAAGGACTTTAAATATCCCAAGGAGCCTATCCCCTGCCCTGCAGAGTGAAGCTCTTTTTCTAGCCTTGCTATCTATCCCCCATCAACAGAACACTGGCTTCAGATCCAGGGAAGGTCTTACCTCCTGTCATTCTGCAGTAGAAATGAACACTGCTGCATGGTTTGCCCTGTCAAAGGACCTGTGTGGCCCAAGTGACAGAACATCAATTTCATTATACTTCATCTTTCTGATGTCTTTATTCCCCCATTTGCTCATTTATTCAACAAATATTTATTGAGTAGTTGCCTACAATGTACCAGACATTATTCTAGTGCTTGAGATCTGCGAATGAACAAATCAAGAAAAAAGTTCTTGTGCTTATAGTGCTTACATTCTGTCTGCAGTAGGTGATCGTCCTGTGTGGACCCTAAGAAGATCTAAGGTTTTATGAGTACCTTCTTAGTTACCTGCTAGTTTCTTCAGGGGTACTTTAAGGAATGCTAAGGGTCTAAGACATATTTTTTTCATTCACTTTTCCCCTTATACTCACAGTGATTATGGGGAGCAAAAATATGATTTCTCAGATTCTATGGCTCTTTTTCTTTTTCTAATCCTATAACCATTAGAGAGCCCTCAAGACTGAATTTTCATAGCCTGAACTCTCACTATAGACTTCTGAATGATAAAAATGGGCTTTTAAAACTCCTGGTTTATATCTAGCTTAAAGACACTTCTTGGGGGGCCTGGATTTACTCAGTCACTTGAACGTCCAACTCTTGTTTTCAGCTCAGGTCATGATCCCAGGATCATGGGATTGAGCCCGATGTCAGGCTCTATACTCAGTATAGAGCCTATTTGGGATTCTCTCTCTCTCCCTGTGCACCTCTCCTCTGCTCTCTCCCTCTCTCTCTACAATAGTTTTTAAAAATTTAAAAACATTTCTTGGATTCCCATGTAAAAACTCAAGATGTTTAAAAATGAACTATCTCTACACAGCTAGCTATCAATCAGGGTTTTGGGATCTCTGTCATCAACACCGGTTTTCCACCCCCCTTTCATTTCTCAGTTTAAAAAGCCTTGTCTTCACTCACTTCTGATATCTCTGACACTCAGTTTCTCTTCTGACTTCTTTCATCTTGTTCCCTATGTCTGTTCCTGTGCCTCTGTTGTCACTACCTTCCTCCTAGCTCATTTTTGGGTGGGTACACCAGCCCCTGCCCCAATCTCTCCTACACGTGCACACCAGACAAATGTTCCTTAAACATTGCTTTCACCTTACCACTCCCTACTGCTCTCAGACATCTAAATCCTTTTCCAGGTTTCCAAGGCCCTCATGGTCTGACTCCCCTTTACTGATCCAACAGCCTTTTCCATTTTTCTCTACATGTACTGTGCTCTTAGGTGGGTCTCTTAATGTTCTTCAAATGCACAAAGCTCATTTATGTTCGAACACACTTTTTATTCTCAGCCAAGGCAGGCTTCTCTTCTTTCTTGCCTTAGCCTAAATAGATCACACACCTATTATTTGGAATAACCCAAGTGTCACTTCCAACATGGACCCTTCAGTGGCCAACTAAGTACCTCCTTTCTGTGGGCTTCCGCAGGTCTATAGTTTACCCATAGTAACGACATTAGTCATTAATGGTTTGTCTGTTGTGTGTCATATTAATCTTATCTCTCCAAGGAATCAGAGCTCCTTGGTGAGGAACTATAGACTATTCTATAACCTATATACTCTCTTGTACTATGTTATACCACACTACATTGTACTATAGAATTTTGTGCCTACACTTTCAAGCCTAAGCTTTTTGGTTGATTGTATTTAGGCGCTACCCACATTTCTGCATGAAATAGGATGCTATTGCACTTCATTACAACTCTGTGTCAAAGATAAATAAAAGTTGATTTTTATTAAGAAAAAATAACAAGGCATGTTTAATCCTATCTTGGAGAATCCTTATCTATGCATACAGATCCATTACCCATTTTCAGGCACAGAGTTTATTCTGGAGTTCCTGGCCACATCTTTCATATTAAATTAAATCCCTCACTTTTTCTAAAGTGTCAAATTTAGAAATTTGACCTGATGTCAAAGGAGAAAAATAATTTTAAAAGATATTAGAGAGATTCATTCATCTTCAAGATAGGTGTCTTTTTTCCGTCAAAGAGCTAAGCTTTGATAATCATTTACATAGACAAAAAGTCACTTTCTGTCTTTCAACATGAAAAATAATTTACCTAGAAGACAGGAATATGGTTGTTTATCCTTTGGCAATATATGCAACCTCAAACTCAGTGAGCTACAAATCTGTTCTTTTCAGAATATAAATTGACTGTTAAGAATCTGTGTACCAAACGATTATGTGCTGCATATTTCTCTCTTAATTCACGCGCACCATGTATTGTATAACATGACCTCATATGCTGTAACCATCGTGTGTGCAAGATACATAAAATACATCATGAATGTCCCACTACATATCAAAGCCATCCAAGTCTAATTAACTTATTTTACAGACTCTTTCTATTTCTTGTCCCACATCATACAACATCAGAAATCAGAAATCAGTCTAAGTGTTTGCATATCTTTTTGTAGTAAATCATAGTATCTTGTTTTGCTATTTGGTTGTCTGTACATTTAGTCTGGATTTCTTTCAAGTGTACTTCTTGTTTTTAACGTCACCTTAAAACCATTTAAGGAATGACACAAACAGAAACTCCTTCTCATATTGAATAGATTCATGAACTGTGAAGTATTGCCTGGGGCTAATTTACCATTCTAATCCTCTGTAGGTTTTGCAAGAGTCAAAAGGTTCTATCTTGCTTCATGACAGAGCAAAAGTTATACTCCTTTTTATTCAGAAGAATCCATAGATGAGAGGAAAATCTGTAGAAGAGCATAGAGATGATTTTCTTCACAAGCTTCATGGCTATATTGAGGTTTCTAGCCATTTGAGATCTGTACTCCTTTAGAGGAAGATAATACCCAGAACATGGAGAGCACAGAAGGCAAGTTCATGATATGACCTGGCCTCCATTGCGTTTTCAGTGCAGGTTATCATATCCACAGAGCTCAGACAAAAGAGAATAGGAGCCCCTGGCCATGACCTTGTGCATGTGCATTATTCATCAAGGGCACATCCTTATAAACACATTCCTCCACCCCACATCCATTCATCTCTTCTGACACATGCTTTATGCATCTTCTACTTTTTCCATATGTATCAGGGTCTGTAACAACATAAGGATAGCATGGGCTGGGCAATTTGGGGAGACCCCATGTTAAGAATAGCTATACACCCCTTGCCTTGGAAGAAATAGGAATTTGTCCTCTCGAAAAAACTTGTCACATTCAAACAAAAAGACGAGTAAGAAGTAATCCTGGGGCACCTGGGTGGCTCAGTTGATTAAACCTCCAACTCTTGATTTTGGCTCAGGTTATGGTCTCATAGTTCGTGGATTTGAGCTCTGCTCATTTTCTGTCTCTGTCTCTCTCTCAACATAAATAAATAAACCTCAAAAAAAAGGAGTCAGAAGTAATCCTGCTTAGAGGCCCTCAGCCATTAATATTTTAAAAAGCAAGACCTTGTGCTTATTGAAAGAGAACCCTCAATTTATGGGTTAATACATGTGGGTTCAAGCAGCCTGAAGTTCCAAAGTTCACTTGGATGCCTATTGCCATCAAGGGATCAGTGGAGGCTGCGTATCAGGGTCCCCCAACCATCTTGCCTAGACCGGCCAGCTGTTTGCATAGCCATCCTGGTCAGGCCTGCTGGTAGGATCCCCAATCTCAGGGTGGAGGAAGACTGGAGCCTTCCCAGAAGACCACAAAAGAAAGGAAAATGCTAAGAAATTTTGCCAACTTGGATTGTAATTTCAGCACTTTTATGACAAATTCTTATAATGTTTACTCATTTTCCCATTTTTTTTCCCAGAAAAGGGTATATCTCTGCCTCCCAGGGTTTTGCAAGTAATTCTGACACATTTTTGTAGCAGCTGTCACTGAACAATGCTTACTTTTCTCCTAGTTTTCATCATGAAGTTAGAATTCATTGAAGTGGGACACATGAAGTATTTTTTTTCTGTGGTTTTGAGACCATATTGAAGCAACAGCAATAAAGGAAATGGGTGGGGAATTGCTATTAACTCTATTTGACTTGAGTGTTCCCAAATTGAACAGATTATCTTTCTAGAAAGTTTCTCTCAACTGCCTAAATACTAAATTGTTTTGCTCTCCCCAGCTATATCAACTCTCTTTTTAACTAATCTGAAATGTGAATTATTTTTCCTGATAAATGACATAGAATAACCATGGAACATTGCTTTGCAAATAATAAGTCGTCAATAAATGTTCCAGAGTGAAAGCAATTCAATTGTGGTTTTAAACTGTCATGCTTAGGAGAGAAGAATTCAAACAAATCATTCTTTTCCTACCCTATAAAATGATGTTTACTTCTTCTTTCTTTTTTTTTAAATGTGTATTTATTTTTGAGAGAGAGAGACAGAACACTAATGGGGGAGGGGCAGAGAAAGAGGTAGACACAGAATCTGAAACGGGCTCCAGGCTCCGAGCGGTCAGCACAGAGCCCGACATGGGGCTTGAACTCACAAACCTCCAGATCATGACCTGAGCCAAAGTCGGATGCTCAACTGACTAGCCACCCAGGTGCCCTTCCTTCTTCTTTATAATGCATATTTGTAGTAAGTTATATATAGTATAAATGAGAAAATAAAAGATCACTACTCGAAGTTCCCTTATTATAATGATAATATTTTGATATGTATTTTCTTTTGGCATATATGCTTATATATTTACATTTATACATATATATATATATTTAACTTTCTATCACATAGTCAGCATTTCCCCAAATTATTAAGGGCATGATTTTCAATAGAAATACCTTATGATATATTCATATGCCTATCATAATATGTTCAACTATTGCTTTTTTGTTAGTTAACAAGATTATTTTTAATGCAGTAAAGCCTTGAATTGTGAGTAACTTGTGTTGTGAGCATTCTGCAAGACAAGCAAACATTTCTAATAAATTTTAACTTGATAAATGAGCAGTGTCTTGCAATATGAGTAGTAGATCATGCCAAAAGTCACGTAATCACAACTAACCCAATGATTCCTCTCTCTCTTTCTCTCTCTCACTGCAGTATTGTGGGTGATTGTCTCCCATGCTCAGGGGCTCGGTCTCAGGGCCATGGTGTTTGGCAAAAATCAGTGATTTTTAAGAACGTTCGAAGGTATCCACAACTGGCACTA
This sequence comes from Proteles cristata cristata, assembly GCA_017311185.1. Taxonomy (NCBI): domain Eukaryota; kingdom Metazoa; phylum Chordata; class Mammalia; order Carnivora; family Hyaenidae; genus Proteles; species Proteles cristata. Next base: position 2,010,776 of record JAESUZ010005330.1, on the reverse strand, counting down.
GTATATTTTTGTCACCTCAAAACACCTGTGGACAATCCTTTGTCTTCCGTACAATAGTAAACTTAGGAATGCTTTGTTTCATTCTAGGTCAGGCTGCCTATAGATAGACGCTTTCCTCTGCTGCCTTATTTCCAGTTACATTAAAGACAGTATACAAAAAGAGTTTATTAATACTGTACTGTAGTCAACATCTGTGCAAGTGTATCCAATGGCCCCCATGCAGAAAAAGATTCCATTGAGCTGATAGATAGCAGTGATCCTGTGTATGATAGTGAAAGTCGTCCTTCACAATAACCCTCCTCTCTCTTGTCTCCCTCACACCAGCCATGAAGGTTTTCAAAGGTAAGTGCAGGTTAATTTGTTTATTTTTCTTCATATTTTGTATTTTCTTTATTATTTTGTATTATGTTACAGTATTGTAATCATTTTTACATGAATATTCTTGGGTTGTGGAATGAATCATCTGAGTTTCCATTATTTCTTAAGGGGAAATTCGCTTTGATATACAAGAGCTTTGGATTACAAGCATGTGTCCGGAATGAATTATGCTTGCAAACCAAGGCTCTACTGTATTCCAGTATTATAAATATTGAAATGAAGATGCTGTGACCATTCTGATATAAAAATAAGTTTTTAGTTCTGAAAGTCTCAAGGTTGATTTCTGGAATTGAAATCACTAGGGAAAGGTGTTGTGGCATGTTAAGACATTTTTATTGTGGACAATTTAAAGCATAAGGAAAAGGACCAGAATTGTGAAGTGAAACCCATGCACCCATCACTCAGCGTTCACAATGTTCAGTTAGGGGCAGTCTTGCTTCTCCACCACTACCCGTACTCTTCTCCCCTTCCTGGGGCTATCTTGGATCAGATATCAGGCATCTCGCCATTTTGTCCTGGAACCCACCCTTAACTTATTTCCCTGGTCCCACACAGTCAACCAGCAGCATGTCCCAATGGTTTTATCTCCAAAATATACCTTGTGCCCACTCTTCTCCATCTCTGTTGGCATCACTCTAATTCAGGCCACCACTCTCTCACCTGGACCCCTCCAATAATCTCCTAATTGGTTTCCCTGCTTCTTGCCCACTTATCTTAAGGTAACGATCTAATATGTCAAATAACTATTTTAAGACTAATTCCTATAACAGCTCAAAATAAATTCATCTTGTCTAATTCTTTGAATTTTTCTGTTGAGCATAGTCTTTTTTAAAAAGGATTGCAGAGAGTGTTCAACCTGTTTCAAAGAGATCATTCTAGGTGCAACACTAACAAGTAGTCTTATAATTATAATTACATATATGTAGATTATGAAAACAGATATATAGTTGAAATCAGTCACTAAGTGATATCTAAATTAGTATATCTATAGGTCTAAAATATGTGTATGTGTGTGTATATATGTATATATGTATATGTGTATATACATATGTATATATGTATATATAATTACATATAGATCTAGATCTAGATTATGGAAACAAATAGAGATAGAGATATATTGCCAAAATCAGCCATTAAATGATATCTAAAATTGGTATATCTGGATGCATGTGTGTATATGTGTATATATATATATATTTAATTTAGATGGTTGAGGGATAGTTCTGCCTACAGAGAGGGGGCTAAATTAAATGACCCACTGAAGTTTATTCTACGTATTAAATCCTTTGAGTCTGTGAAATTTCTTAATGTAATAGAAACCTCCAGGTAAAAATTGAATAGGGAAAAGCTTACTGCTTTTGAAGACATGTTAAAGATGAACTATCAGGTTAAAGTCAAGAAGAGTTTGATGAAATAAATGATGGGGATGCTTACCTACTTACTAAATAAGATGTGTCCATTTATATCTTGTCTGTCCTGTAGTTAGTGAAGCCACTGTTGCCCTGGAAAATGAAGGGGGACCGAGATGTGGTCATTTATAACAGTCTGTGGAAGTTTGTGCTGACTCCTTAAGTTAGAAGACTCAGTACTTCAATATTGAGAGCTCATACTATGTCAGACAGCTCTTACCGATGTCTCTGTCTCACTTCTGTGGCAACCGACTCCATGCAGACTCCCTCCAGCTTCATGCACCTGTAGCACTTCTCCCTCAACACGGTCCCATGGCTGCTTCATGCTTCTTTCATCTCCTGCACACACCTTCTTCTCAGGGAAGCCCGCCCGAAGCCTGTGCTTGGAGGAATGAGTTACTGCCACATGGGGCAAAGCTTAATGGATAAATGCTCCTTCCTTTCTTTTCCTAGATACTCATAGGACTATGTATCCACTCGCTAACACACCGTGTTCTGACTCTCCCCTCTTTCCCTGTGCTGGGCCCCCACCCCTCCTGTGGTGGGCAGCCTCTAAATGGCCTCCAATGTCCTGCCTGATAATATTCATACCCTTGGATAATCCTGTCTCCTTGATTGTGGTCTGGACCTAATGACTATTCTAAACACAGAATATGACAATGGTGGTAGAATGTCACTTCTGAGATTAGGTTTTTAAAAAGACTCTGACTTCCATCTTATTTGCTCTCTTTTGCGCTCTCTCTCTCTCTGTCTGTCTTGGAACCCTGGTTCTGGAGAAAGCAACCCGCCATGTTGTGAGCCTGGTGGAGAGGCTCATATGGCACAGAACAGATGTCATCAACCAGTAGCCAGTGAGGATGTGAAGCTTGCAAACACGACAGATCGTCCCCCAGCCCTCCCCCGAGGTAGCTTTCTTGTACCTTTCACCCCTGCTGCTCCAGCAGATGGCTTGTCGCAACCTTACAAAGGACCCTGAGTGAGGGGCCCTAGGATAAGCTGCTCCTGAATCCTGATCCATAAAAACTGTGTGGGAATAAATGTGTTGCTTTAAACAGTGAACTTTTGGGGTGTAATGGAGCATTTGTAACACAGCAATAGATGCCAAACACATCCTACCCCCTACATCACACCTCTTTTTCACTTTTCCCTGGGATCACACTCCCTAGTAAAGTGCTCACAAGTGGGATCACACAGCTTTCTGGGGAAACTTGGCTAAATTATACATTTTCTTTACGTTCTCTGGTAATTATTTGTTCATTAGCTCATTCTCTCTGTGACTTGCAATTCTTCTTTTATTTATTTGTTTGGCCTAGAATAAGACAAGGTTAATCCTTTTGATTTTCTCCCTCTTCTCTTTTTCAGCTCAGGATACTTTTCCTCGGTGGTGTTTTTGGCTGTTATATCTGTACCAGGTTTTCTCATTTCTCTCTTGAGAGCACTAACAAGTTTCTGGCATGCATCTCCCTTTCCTACCCTCCCTGCTTGTTATCTTCTCTCTCATCTCTCTCTCTACTAAAAAAAATTTTTCCCTTTGCATTGTGAAGTAGGTTCTCATGTTGGCTTTCACATTTTGGATTCAGTTTTCTTTCTTTCTTTCTTTTTTTGTTTGATTAACAAATTTTTTATGTCTTTATTTTGAGAGACAGAGACAGAGAGCAAGTGGGGGAGGGCCAGAGAGAGAGGGAGACACAGAATCTGAAGCAGGCTCCAGGCTCTGAGCTGGAAGCACAGACCCCAATACAGAACTTGAACCCACAGACTGTGAGATCATGACCTGAGCTGAAGTTGGACACTTAACCGACTGAGCCACCCAGGTGCCTCTTGGTTCAGTTTTCAACAGTTATTCTCATTGCCCACTCCAAACGACAGTGAATTCTTGAATTGATAAAGATATTTTTTATGAAAAACCTTTAGATATTTTAATTAAGTTTTATGTTGCCCTTTGCCTGAAAAATCTATTTTTGAGATATAGAAGGTTATGATAATAGCCTGGAACCCTGGGGAACTCAAGACAGGGCTAAATCAGTGCCAGACCAGCGGCACGGTGATGACTTGAGGACGATGTAGAGAGAGCGAAGCAGGGAGTGTATGACTTTGTTTTAACAAGAAGCCCAACTATATTATAATCAGCCTATGTGTTTCCCAGGAGAAGTGCCAGCCAGACAATACCATGCTCTCATGTGTTCCCCTGAGGGAACGTTGCCTTTCTCTGATTTCTTATCTCCTTTAAAGCTACACTCGATATTCATTTGTATTAGGTTCCATCCACATCAGAATATTTAGGGTGGGACCACACTACTCTGATTTATTCCAGGAACAGCCTTGGCAGTAAGCAAGCAGTGTCTTTATTTCACAGCTGGGAAAAACTGGTTCACAGAGAAATTAAGTAATTTGTCCAAGATCAGAAATCTGGGAGAATGGCAGAGAACCTTTTAATATTCTCCTATTTGCAGAAATTCTTCATTTTAACAATTATAGTGTTTTGAAATCAGATAATTATGAAATTTTTTGGTTTCTTGAATTAACAAAATATTTATTTTGAGAGAGAGGAAGTGTGTGCATGTGAGCAGGGGAGGATCAGAGGAAGAGGGAGAGAGAGAATCCTAAGCAGGCTCCATGCTCAGCACGGAGCCCCACGCGAGGCTCATTCTCATGATCATAAGATCATGACCTGAGCCAAAGTCAAGAGTCAGACGCTTACCCAACTGAGCTACCCAGACGTCCCTCTTTTTAAATTTAAATAGGGTCTTACGTTTAGTGAAATTCTCAAAATTATTTTCAGTATCTACACTTCTATTTCTGTGGTCTTTCCCTCTTCCATCTTTTTTCCCTCTCTGCTTATCTGTAATGTTTCAACCAAGGATCCCTTATCAAAACCTGGCCTTGGCAAGGGAGCTGAACCTATACCCTCACACAAGAAAGGTATTTATTAATGTTTAAGATATTACTTCTTTCTAAGAATTACAAATAAATGAATCTTGTGGAATTTGAAGGACTTGAAAGTTAGAAAGGAGGGTTGGAAGAACTGAGGTGAAGAGTAGGAAAGAAGTGTGGGAAAAATGTCTGTTCTTGGCTTTTATAGCTCACCATGTGAGTTCTACTTACTTCTATTGTTGGCCTGTGCCTTGCAGTGGCTAGCGGGACGCTCCAGGCAGAGCACATTAGGGGTACTTCTCCTGATTCTGCAGGATTACATATTTTAAAAAATGACTTTATTTTTGACAGCACTTTTAGGTTTACAGCAAAACTGAATGGGAAGTCCAGAGAGTTTCCATGCACCTCCTAACCTCTGCCCCTACCCACAGCCTCCACTCCTACAAATATCCTGTACCAAAGTGGGATATTTGTTATAATTGATGAACCTCCATTGACACGTCATAATCCTCCAAAGTCCATGGTTTACATGTGGGTTCACTCTTGGTGTTGTACATTCTGTGAGACTGGACAAATGGACAACGACATGTATCCATCGTTATAGCATCACAAAGAATAGTTTCACTACCCTAACATTCCTATGTGCCCCACCTATTCATCTCTTCTTCCTCTCTAACATCTGTAAACCAGTGATCTTTTTACTGTCTTCATAGTTTTGCCTTTTCCAGAATGCCATATAGTTGGAACTGTACAGAATATAGCCTTTTCAGATCGATGTCCTTTCACTTAGTAATAACATTTAAGATTCCTCCATGTCTTTCAGTGGCTTGATAGCTTATTTCTTTTTAGTGATAAATAATATTCCATTGTCTGGGTGTACCACAGTTTATCCATTCACCTACCAAAGGCCATTTGGTTGCTTCCAAGTTTTGGCCATTATGAGTAAAGTTGCTGTAAACATCCATGTGCAGGTCTTTCTGTGGAGTACGTTTCCAAGAGGGGCATGATTGCTGGGCTGTATGGTAAGAGTGTGTTTAATTTTGTAAGAAACTGCCAAAATGTCTTCCAAAGTGGCTAGACCATTTCACATTCCCACCAGCAATGCATGAGGGTTCCTGTTGCCCCACATCCTTGTCAGCATTTGGTGTTGTCAGTGATTTGGCGACTATGATAGGCGGGTAGTAGTATCTCATTGTTTTGACTTGCAATTCCCTAATGACATATGATGTTCAGCATATTTTCATATGTTTATTTGGCATCTGTATATCTTCTTTGATGAGCTATCTGTTCAGGACTCATGTCCATTTTTTAATCTAGTTGTGTGTTTTCTTACTGTGGAACTTTAAGAGTCCTTTGTGTATTTTGGATAACAGTCTTGTATCAGATAGGTCATTTGCAAATATTTTCTCACCCGTCTTGCTTGTCTTCTCATTCTCTTGAGGCTCACACTTCTATACAGGTATCTATCACTTTTTGAAAGTTTGTATTACCCCACTTCACTTTTATGAAAGGCTTACATTAGGACCTTTTTCCACTAACTGAAAGAAATCTTAGGATTTTTGCTTTTATGAAAAAAGGTGAAAAGTAAAAATAGTTTTCAGCATTTGCTTTGCGTTGAGCCATTATAGAGGAGGTACACACCCCCAGCAGGGACATTGGTACCGCCCAGCTCCTTTCCCAGGAACTACACTCGGCATCTCAGCGTCAACCTGCCAGAGCTCTGAAATGTGTATGTGGGCATCTGTGCTTTATCTCAATTTATTTTGTGCATCTGTTAGCAAGATGTGTTCTGAAATATCAGAAAAGCCCAAGAAGAAGCTTTTTTGGGGCCTGGGAATGCTCAAAATTTTTCTGTGTAAGTTAATGGTAATTGTTTCTTTGCTTTACACTATTTCAGCACTGAAGAAGTTTTCATAGGAACGCTCTACTTTTGGATAAGAAGGGCAACCTCTATTTATTTCTTTGTTTCTGAGGAGCGCCAACAGAGCTGAGGTGATGAGGAAAGAACATTATGCTCTGGTAACCACGGAGCAGGCAGCACCTAAAAAGGACAGATACTTCCTTGTCTGTTTTCAGCTGCTGGACTGCAGACATCTCATCACTAGAAGCCATACAGAGTTTAAGGAATGTGCCACCTGGGACTAAGCTTGGCCCTAGAGATTTCTGCTATATTCTTTGAAGCTTTAGGATCTTGCTGTCTTGGAAGTCAAACAGATCCCAAAACTCTTTCAGTGTATCATATCGGTTACAGCATCAGTCCTGTGTCACAAAATGAATTAGGTCCTCCAGTGTATAGTGGAGTATTGTTCTAATTTGCATTTCCTTGATAATGAATGATGTTGAACATCTTTTCACATGCTATTTACGTAAACTTCTTTAGTGAAATTTTAATATTGTGTTCATTTTGGTTTTTTTTTCTTATTATTGAGTTGTAGAAATTCACTATATATTTTGATATAAGCACAATGTCAGATATCTATTACAAATATTTCTCCCTTTGCCTTTGAATTTTCTTTTTTTAATTTGCTTAATGTTTATTTATTGTGTGTGTGTGTGTGTGTGTGTGAGAGAGAGAGAGAGAGAGAGAGAAAGAGAGAGAGAGAGAGAGCTGGGGAGGGGCAGAGAGAGAGGGAGACACAGAATCCAAAGCAGGCTCCAGACTCTGAACTGTCAGGACAGAGCCTGATGCAGCGCTCAAACTGTGAGATCATGACCTGAGTTGAAGTCAGACGCTTTAACCGACTGAACTACGCAGGCTTCCCTGCCTTTGCATTTTGTTAATAGTGTCTTTGAGGTTTTTAGTTTTGATGAAATTCAACTTACCATGCTTTTCCTTTTATGATTAGCATTTTTGTTTTCCCTGCCCTAAAAATTCTTTGCCTACTGAAAGATCACCAAGATATTTCCCTATATTTTTATCTAAAATTTTTTTATTTTAATTAATTGATTAATTATTTTTAAGTAGACTTCATGCCCAGTATGATCCCAATGTAGGACTTGAACTCACCACCATGAGCTCAAGACCTCAGCTGAGATTAAGAGTCAGATGCTTAACTGACTAAGCCGCCCAGGCACCCCTTAAATTTTTATTTTTTACATATATTCCTTTTAAGATTTTTATATAAGGTTAGATAAAGGTCAAAGTTTACTTTTATCCATAGTGCTATTGGTTTTACAGTGTTATTTATTCAGAAGACTGTCCTTTCTTTATTGACTTACCTTGGCACTTGTATCAAAAATCAACAGCTCGTATACATGTGGGTCTATGTCTGGACTCCCATATTTATTTCTCTGATCCATCCCAGGCCACACTGTCTTGATAACCTAATTATAGTGTAAATCTCTTAATTTTGAGATGTTTCAAAATCATTTGGGGGGGAACTTCTTGTTCATCCAAATATGTAGTGCCATTCCTCCCAACTCCTTCTTACAACCAAAAATCTGTGCTTGTAACACAACCATGAGCTGAGGAAGTCTCTGAAAGGTGGAAAAAAGAGAATGAGGTATATCGGGACCTCAGGATTTAAGGAAGAGTAAGGCAATGAGTTTCTGGGTTTCCCTGTAGCCTCTCCTATTTCATGAACCATGAGTTGCAGAACCCAGACTGCCAACAGGTGCCGACAGTCTCCCATGGCAAATAAATAACAAATAACTCTGTTCTCCCTTGTCAAAGACTGGGAAAAGGATTGCTTGACAGCAGAACATTTTAGTCAATACTGGCCCTATTCCATCTAAACAGCAATGGAAAACCCACAGCCCCCTCTCCCATCCCACAAAAACAGACCGTGTGCCTCTCTTCCCACACTGTGTGTCAGTAGGGCCGAGTGGGAAGCTGATCGTCCATTTCCTGCCCTGTGGAAGCACATGATGCTCTGATATCTATGCCAGGGTGGTGTCTGCAGAGTCCAGTGGTCCGCCGAGCTTCCAGGCCCACCCAGAAGCAACAAGAAATAAGGAAGTGTTGACTTCCTACCAGTGTGGAGTCTTTCAATAAATAAGCTGATATCTTCCAATTTATTTAATGTCCTTAATTCATTTTAGCAGTGGTTTATAACTTAGTGTAAGATCTTACACACATTTTATTAAGTTTATTCCTACGTATTTCACATTTTTGATAGTACTTTAAATTATTTATTTAATAAAAATATCTTTGTTTGTCTTTAGAAGATATTTTTGCTGGATATAGAATTTGGGGCTGACAGTTTTTGTTTGTTTGTTTCAACACTCCAGATTTTTCTTGCCTTCACTGTTTCTGATAAGAAGTCAATATTCACTTGTGTCATTGTTCCCTGGTACACAATGTGTCATTTCTGTATCTGCTTTCAAGATTTTCTCTTCATCTTTGCTTTTAAGCAGTATCAGCATGGTCTTCTTCATATTTATCCTTCTTGGGGTTTGCTGAACATCTTCAACCTGTAAAAATAACGTTCTCCAAGCTAGATAAATTTTTTACCACTATTATCCAAAAATTTTTCTTGTTTCTCCTCTCTCCTCTCCTTGTATAACTTCAAATATATGCATCTTAGACCTCAATAAAGTAAGCCGTTGAGGCTCTGTTAATTTTTTTCCAGTCATCTTTATATTGGATAAATTTCTATTGTGTAATATTCAAGTTTCTTGACTCTTTTCTCTATCTTCTCAATTCTATTAAAGTCATCAAGTATATTTTTAATTTCAGACAACTAATTTTTGATAAATTTTTTATAGTTTCTATTTCTCTGCCTTTTCATTATGAGCATATTTCCTTTCATTGAATTATAATACCTGCTTTAAAAATTGGCTCCTCACTCCAACATCTGGGACATCTCAGGGTTTGTCTCTGTTGATTGTCTTTTCACCTGGAAATTGCTTGCCTTTTTCTGTTTCTTTCTGTGTTGGATATTCTGGATTGTATCCTGGACAATATGAATTTTAAGTTGTGAAGACTTTTGATTTTGTTATATTTCTCCGGAGAGTTGTGGTTTTGTTTTGTTTAATAGGCAATTAACTTTGCTGAACTCAAACTATGAACTCTGTCTCGTGGGCAGTAGTTCAAACTGCAGTTTAGTTCTTATATCCCTAACTGGGTTGGTTGCAGTCTGTCCACCTATGCAAATGTAAGGGTGAGGCAGATATTTTGGATAAGTATATACACACAATTTGCAGCTCCCTCTCTCTGGTGTTCTCCTTTTTGGGATTCCACTCTCATGGCTAACAACTGAATTGCCTCAAACTTTTTTTTTTTTACTGTTTTTTTAATGTTTATTTTTGACACAGAGAGAGAGAGAGAAAAGGAGAGAGTGAGGAAGCACGAGTGGGGGAGGAGCAGAGAGAGAGGGAGACACAGAATCTAAAGAAGGCTCTGAGCTGTCTGCACCGAGCCCGACAGAGGGCTCAAATCCATGAACCGTGAGATCATGACCTGAACTGAAGTTAGACACTCGACCAACTGAACCACCCAGGCACCTGTGAATTGCCCCAAACTTTGTATGCTGTTCCTTTAGTCCATATAGACTGTGGCTTTTCTCTTAAAGGTTTAGTCACCCTGCACAATGCTGGTTGTAGGCTATCTTCAAAGTTGTAAGAAATAGGGTACATATGCTCTGTGCTATTTCCTTCCTTGAGGTGTCATCTCCTCTCCAGAACCTGCTCTTGTTCACATTCTAGTCTTCTAGATAATTTTGTTGTTATTATTATTTGTTTTGTTTTTGTTTCTTCCCCCCAGAGTTTACTGTTAGGGTAGAAGGGTCCAGTAGGAGGTTATTCAGTCAAACTAAAGATATTGTTTAAAAAAAGGTTTTAATCCATTTAACAATATGTTTTTGCTTGCAAATAGAATTATAATGAATTTTTTGTATAGTGACCTTGTGTCCTGTGTCCTCGCTGAATGTAGTTTACAATCATAGTCACTTTTTTAAGATTATTTGTGTATTTTATATACATGATCATTTTGTCTGTGACAGTTTTACTTCTCCCTTTCCAGTGTGTCTCTTTTATTTCTTTTTCTTACCTAATAACCTCAGTTCCAACTCCCAACAGAGCATTGAATACAAGTGGTGAGATCAGCTACCCTCCTTTTGTTCCTTATGTAAAGGAGACAGAATCTGGTCTTTCACCATAAAAAACAAAGTTGAGTGTGTTTTTCCTCATAGATCCCCCTTATCAGGACATTCCTTATATTCCTAGTTTGCTAAAAGCTTTAGTTTTAATTTGGTGTTTATTTTGTCAACTGCCTTTTCTGTGTATCTTGAGACAAACATGTATGTGTTTAATCTATTAATATGGAGAGTTACACTGCTTTTTCTTTTTTTTTTTTACAAATAGATTATTGTCAAGTTGGTTTCCATATAACACCCAGTGCTCATCCCCACAAGTGCCCTCCTCCATGCCCAACCCTCCTCTCCCCCCACATCCATCAGTCCTCAGTTTTTGTCAGCATTCAAGAGTCTTTCATGGTTTGCCTCTCCCCCTTTCCCCCACCATTTCTCCCCCTTCTTCTCCCCCTTGGTCCTCCGTTAAGTTCCTCCTAATCCTCCTATACGTGCAAACATATGATATTTGTCCTTCTCTGCCTGACTTATTTCGCTCAGCATAACACCTCAAGGTCCATCCATGTTGCTACACATGGCCAGATTTCATTGTTTCTCATTGCCATGTAGTATTCCATGGTATAGATAAACCACATCTTCTTGATCCATTCATCTGTTGATGGACACTTCGGCTCTTTCCATGTTTTGGCTATTGTAGAGAGTGCTGCTATGAACATTGGGGTACATGTGCTCCTATTCATTGGCACTCTGTATCCCTTGGGAAAATTCCTAGCAATGCTATTGCTGGGTCATAGGGGAGTTCTATTGTTAACTTTTTGAGGAACCTCCACGCTGTTTTCCAGAGGGGCTGCACCTGTTTACATTCCCACCAACAGTGTAGGAGGGTGCCCGTTTCTCCACATCCTTGCCAGCATCTAGAGTTCTCTGATTCACTCATTTTAGCCACTTTGACTGGTGTGAGGTGGTATCTCAGTGTGGTTTTTGATTTGTATTTCCCTGATGAGGAATGATGCTGAGCATCATTTCATGTGTCTGTTGGCCATCTGGATGTCCTCTTTGGAGAAGTGTCTGTTCATATCTTCTGCCCATTTCTTCACTGGGTTGTTTGTTTTTCGGGTGTGGAATTTGGTGAGTTCCTTATAGATTTTGGATACTATCCCTTTATCTGATATGTCATTTGCAACTATCTTTTCCCATTCCGTGAGTTACACTGCTTTTTGAATGTCAGACCAATTTTATATTCTTGGGATAAAATCCACTTGTTCATAATACATTTTCTCTCCTATATATTTCTTGGTTCAATTTGCTAAAGTTTCGTTGGAGATTATTGCCTCCATAATCCTAAAGGATATTGACCTGTCCTCTCTTTTCTTGTAATGTCTTTGTTTGGTTCTGGTGTCAGGACAATGGGAGCTTATAAAATGAACTGGAAAGTGTTTGCTCCTCTTCTTTTTTCTGAATGAGTTTTTGTAGGACTGTTATTATTTCTTTCATAAATGTTTGATAAAATATACCAGTAAAGCTACTTGTGCTTGGTGTTTTCCTTGTGGGAACATTTTAAATTATGAATATAATTTCTTGAATAGCTGTAAAGTCTCTTCAGCTTTTCTTTTATTTGCATATCAGTTTGGTAATTTGTGCTTTTCACAAAATTTTTCCATTTCATTTAGGTTGCCAAACTCATTGGCACCAATTTATTCATGATTGCCTTTTAATGACTGTAGGATTTTTAATAGCGTCCCCTTTTTATTCTGATAGTGGTGATTTGTGTCTTCTTTTCTTTTATCTTGAGGAGTGCTGAATTTATATTACCTGGAACGGGCTTTTAGGAATGTTGAAATATTGGACTACACCGTGGGAAGGAGGTGTCACCTTGGGCCTCCATGCTTCCCTGTGGCCAAGGTAATGTTCAGCTAGGGATGTGACTGTGCACTGTTAGCATTAACATTCCCAGCAGCTGGAGGATGGATGTATTGGCTCAGAAGACGAGATCTTGGCATAAATTAGCATTATCTACTTTGGAAGAGAAAACACATTGCTTTTTCAGTTTAATTTTTTATTTTTTTTTAAAGTATTCTCTATAACCAATGTAGGGCTCAAACTCATGATCAATCCTGATATAAAGACTAGTTGCATGCTTTGCTGACAGAGCCAGCCAGGCACCCAGAGGGAACACATTTTGTGTGTAAGATAAAGTTTGAGCAAAAGCAGGGCATTAAATAGCAAGAGATTTGCAGAGCCCATATGGAATTTGGCTTGGCAAGGGCCAAGGCACAGAGAAATAAATATGGGAAGGGCCCAAAAGAGTGTCCACCAAGTGGGTCCCCTGGAAACAGTGATGTCTGCTCAATTAGTGATATCAACTTTGCTTTCTAATGCTGGTTATCTCCTGCTGATGGGTTTCTAGACAAATGAAATTGGATATTCATTTTTACTCAGTAAATACAAACAAAATCTTTCAAGTATGGGTCTCTGATTAAAAATTAATAAAATAATAAAGTTGGGGGTTACTGGTGTGAAGAATTAGGTAAAAGCTTTCTGATTTAAAATCTACAATAGGAATATACCTCTAGATTCCTGATCAAGAGAGTCATTCTAAATCATTCTCAAATTTTAAGTCAAGAGCGGCAGATTTAATTCTGGAAATGCAAATTTGTTAAACTGCATATTATAGACAGATTTTATGTTGATTTTTTAAAAAATTTATTTATTTCTAAACTTTTATTTTAATTCCAGCTAGTTAACATATAGTATAATATTCATTTCAGGTGTAGAATTTAGTGATTGATCACTTACAGCACCCAGTGCTCATCACGAGTGCCTTCCTTAATGCCCATCACCTATTTAACCCACCCCCTCCACCCACTCCCCTCAGGAACCTCAGTTTGTTCTCTATAGTTAGGAGTCTGTTTCTTGGTTTGCCTCTCTTTTTTCTTTTCCCCATATGTTCATCTGCTTTGTTTCTTAAATCCCACATATAAGTGAAATCATATGGTATTTGTCTTTTTCTGACTGACTTATTTTGCTCAGCATAATACTCTCTATCTCCATCTGCATCATCGCATCTGGCAAGATTTCATTCTTTTTTTATGGCTGAGTAGTATTCCATTGTGTATATATACCACATGTTCTTTTCAATTTTTTTTTTAAGGTTTATTCATTTTTCAGAGACAGAGCATGAGTGGAGAAGGGACTGAGGGAGAGGGAAACACAGAATCTGAAGCAGGCTCCAGGCTCTGAGCTGTCAGCACAGAACTCAACCTGGGGCTCAAACTCATGGACCATGAGGACATGACCTGAGCAGAAGTCATATGCTTAACCAACTGAGCCACCCAGGCACCCCTATATCATATCTTCTTTATCCATTCATCAATTGATGGACATTTGGCCTCTTTCCATAATTTGACTATTGTTGATAATGCTGCTATAAATATTGGAGGCAGGTTTTAAACAAAGAATTATCCTCTCTTAAAAGAATACAAAGCATTTTGTAAAGCTTTCTTTAATTAATGTCATTTGAGTATCCACATGCACTTATAGTATTTATCATTCACAAATCATCCAAAAGTGAATGTGATACATGAATGTAGTTTCTCAATCATTCCCTAAATTCTGATCCCAAGTGGATATTTGCAGGTCTTTTTTCTCCTGGTATTTGCCAGGAGCAGAGTCTGTTTCTCTTTAGTTACTCAAAATTCCTACTCTTCCTGTCATCAGAATCCGTTCCCCAAAATATATCTGAAACTCAGAGGACAAATGCTGGTTAACAATAAGGTTATCCCTTCCAGGTTGATTTGCACATTTATTAGGAATCAAAACTCTAAATTATAGGAAAATGCAATTTTAATTAGCTGGTAAGTATAATTTCTTATAGATGCTCACCAGTATTAACCTCCAGTCTCTCCAAAAAAACCATCTACATCTCCTTTGCCTACTGGCTACTCCAGCAAGCCAAGCTGCCTTTAGAACTGCCACATGAGGGGTGCCTGGGTGGCTCAGTAGGTTAAGCGTCCAGACTTCGGCTCAGGTCATGATCTCACGGTTCCTAGGTTTGAGCCCCACGTCGGGCTCTGTGCTGACAGCCAGCTCAGAGCCTGGAGTCCGTTTCAGATTCTGTGTCTCCTTCTCTCTCTGCCCCTCCCCCACTCATGCTCTGTCTCTCTCTGTCTCAAAAATAAATAAAACTATTAAAAAACCTGCCACATAGGCCAGAAAGGAATGGCAGGAGATCTTCAATGTGATGAACAGTAAAAATATGCAGCCAAGAATCCTCTATCCAGCAAGCCTGTCATTCAAAATAGAAGGAGAGATAAAAACCTTTCCAAACAAACAGAAATTGAAAGAATTTGTCACCATGAAGCCAGCCCTACAAGAAATTCTGAGGGGGATGCTCTGAAGGAAAGATTGCAAGGAACAAAGATTCCAGAGACACCACCACAAACATGAACCCTACAAAAGATACAAAGACTCTAAACCCACATATTTCAATAATAACACTGAATGTAAATGGGCTGAATGCTCCAATCAAAAGACATAGGGTAGCAGAATGGATTAAAAAACAAAATCCATCTATATGCTGTCTACAAGAAACTCATTTTAGACGGGAAGATACCTTCAGATTAAAAGTAAGGGGATGGAGAAATATATATCATGCTACAGGAAATCCAAAGAAAGCCGGAGTAGCGATACTTATATCAGACAAACTGGACTTTAAATTAAAGACAATCACAAGAGATGAAGAAGGGCACTACATAATAATTACAGGGTCCATCCATCAGGAAGAACTAACAATCATAAATGTCTACACACCGAATATGGGAGCACCTAAATATCTAAAACAATTCATCACAAACAGAAACAAGCTTCTAGATAAGAATGTGCTAATAGCAGGGGACTTTAATACTCCGCTTACAGCAATGGATAGGTCAACCAGACAGAAAATCACTAAAGAAATAATGGACTTGAAAGACACATTGGACCAGATGGACCTGACGGATATATTTAGAACTTTGCATCCTGAGGCCAGGGAATTTACTTTCTTCTCAAGTGCGCATGGCACATTCTCCAAGATAGATCACATACTGGGACATAAAGCAGCCCTCAATAAATATAAAAGAATAGAGATCATACCATGCACACTGTCAGATCACAATGCTTTGAAACTTGAAATCAATTACAGGAAGAAGTCTGGAAAACCTCCAAAAACATTGGGTTAAAGAACACCCTTCTAAAGAATGAATGGGCCAATCAGGCAATTAGAGATGAAATTAAAAAATATATGGAAACAAATGAAAATGAAAACACAACAATTCAAAGTCTATGGGATGCGGCAAAGGCAGTCCTAAGAGGAAAGTACATTGCTCTCCAGGCCTATTTCAAGAGATTAGAAAAAGCGCAAGTCCAAAATCTAACAGCTCACCTAAAGGAACTAGAGGCAGAGCAACAAGAACACCCTAAACCCAGTAGAAGAAGAGAAATAGTAAAAATCAGAGCAGAAATAAACAACATAGAGACCAAAGAAACAACTGAACAGATCAATGAAACCAAGAGTTGGTTTTTTGAAAAAGTAAACAAAATTGACAAACCTCTAGCCAGACTTATCCAAAAGAAAAGAGAGAGCACACAAAGAGACAAAATTATGAATGAAAATGGACTTATTACAACCAGCCTCTCAGAAATACAAGCAATTATCAGGGAATACTATGAAAAATTATATGCCAACAAATTGGACAACTTAGAAGAAATGGACAAATTCCTAAACACACACTCACTACCAATATTCACACGGGAAGAAATAGAAAACCTGAACAGACCCATAACAAGTGAAGAAATTGAATCAGTGATCAAAAATCTCCCAACAAATAAGAGCCCTGGACCTGATGGCTTCCCTGGGGAATTCTACCAGACATTTAAAACAGAATTAATCCCAATTCTTCTCAAGCTATTCCAAAAAATAGAAATCGAAGGAAAACTCCCGGACTCATTTTATGAAGCCAGCATCACTCTGATTCCCAAGCCAGACAAAGATCCAGCAAAAAAAGAGAACTACAGGCCAATATCCTTGATGAATACGGATGCAAAAATTCTCAACAAGATCCTTGCAAATCGAATCCGGCAGCATATAAAAAGAATCATCCACCAAGATCAAGTGGGATTCATTCCTGGGTTACAGGGCTGGTTCAATATTCGCAAATCAATCAATGTGATACATCATATCAATAAAAGAAAAGATAAAAACCATATGATCCTGTCAATAGATGCAGAAAAAGCATTTGACAAAATACAGCATCCCTTCTTAATAAAGACTCTCGAGAAAGTAGGGATAGAAGGAACCTACTTAAACATCATCAAAGCCATCTGTGAGAAGCCTTCAGCTAACATCATCCTCAATGGGGAAAAACTGAGAGCTTTCCCCCTGAGATCAGGAACACGACAGGGATGCCCATTCTCGCCACTGTTGTTTAACACAGTGCTGGAAGTCCTAGCATCAGTCATCAGACACCAAAAGGAAATCAAAGGCATCAGAATTGGCAAAGAGGAAGTCAAACTTTCACTCTTCGCAGATGACATGATACTCTACATCGAAAACCCGACAGACTCCACCAGAAGCCTACTAGAACTGATCCAAGAATTCAGCCAAGTTGCAGGGTACAAAATCAACGTACAGAAATCGGTTGCATTTTTATACACCAACAATGAAGCAACAGAAAGAGAAATCAAGAAACTGATCCCATTCACAATTGCACAAAAAACCATAAAATACCTCGGAATAAACCTAACCAAGGATACAAGAGATCTGTATGAGGAAAACTATAGAAAACTTACGAAGGAAATTGAAGAAGACACAAAGAAATGGAAAAACATTCCATGCTCATGGATAGGAAGAATAAATATAGTTAAGATGTCATTACTACCTAAAGCACTCTACACATTCAATGCAATTCCAATAAAAATTGCACCAGCATACTTCTCAGAACTAGAACAAACTATCCAAAAATTTGTATGGAACCACAAAAGACCCCG
Source organism: Proteles cristata cristata (assembly GCA_017311185.1). Classification (NCBI taxonomy): domain Eukaryota; kingdom Metazoa; phylum Chordata; class Mammalia; order Carnivora; family Hyaenidae; genus Proteles; species Proteles cristata. The sequence continues at coordinate 1,993,060 of JAESUZ010005330.1, read as the reverse complement.
AATAGCCAAAGTAATCCTGAAAAATAAAACCAAAACGGGAGGGATCACCATCCCAGACTTTAGCCTCTACTACAAAGCTGTCATCATCAAGACAGTATGGTATTGGCACAAAAACAGACACATAGACCAATGGAACAGAATTGAGAACTCAGAAGTGGACCCAAAAGTATACAGCCAACTAATCTTTGACAAAGCAGGAAAGAATATCCAATGGAAAAAAGACAGCCTTTTTAACAGATGGTGTTGGGAGAACTGGACAGCAACATGCAGAAGAATGAAACTAGATCATTTTCTCACACCATGCACAAAAATAAACTCAAAATGGATAAAGGACCTGAACGTGAGACAGGAAACTATCAACACCCTAGAGGAGAAAGCAGGAAACAGCCTCCTTGACCTCCACTGCAGCAACTTCTTACTTGACACATCCCCAAAAGCAAGGGAATCAAGAGCAAAAATAAACTGTTGGGACCTCATGAAGATTAAAAGCTTCTACACAGCAAAGGAAACAACCCAGAAAATTAATAGTCAACCAACGGAATGGGAAAAGATAGTTGCAAATGACATATCAGATAAAGGGTTGATATCCAGAATCTACAAGGAACTCACCAAACTACACGCCCGAAAAACAAACAACCCAGTGAAGAAATGGGCAGAAGATATGAACAGACACTTCTCCAAAGAGGACATCCAGATGGCCAACAGACACATGAAACGATGCTCAGCATCGCTCTTCATCAGGGAAATACAAATCAAAACCACACTGAGATACCACCTCACGCCAGTCAGAGTGGCTAAAATGAGCCAATCAGAGAACTCTAGATGCTGGCAAGGATGTGGAGAAACGGGCACCCTCCTACACTGTTGGTGAGAATGTAAACTGGTACAGCCCCTCTGGAAAACAGTGTGGAGGTTCCTACGGAAACTAACAATAGAACTCCCCTATGACCCAGCAATAGCACTGCTAGGAATTTACCCAAGGGATACAGAAATGGTCCTGCATAGGGGCACATGGACCCCAATGTTTATAGCAGCACTCTCCACAATAGCTAAAACATGGAAAGAGCCGAAGTGTCCATCAACAGATGACTGGATCAAGAAGATGTGGTTTATCTATACCATGGAATACTACATGGCAATGAGAAACAATGAAATCTGGCCATGTGTAGCAATATGGATGGACCTTGAGGGTGTTATGCTGAGCGAAATAAGTCAGGCAGAGAAGGACAAATATCATATGTGTGCACGTATAGGAGGATTAGGAGGAACTTAACAGAGGACCAAGGGGAGAAGAAGGGCAGAAATGGTGGGGGAAAGGGGGAGAGGCAAACCATGAGAGACTCTTGAATGCTGACAAAAACTGAGGACTGGTGGATGTGGGGGGGAGGAGGGGTGGGCATGGAGGAGGGCACTTGTGGGGATGAGCAATGGGTGTTATGTGGAAACTAATTTGACAATAAACTATTTGTGAAAAAAATAAAATAAAAATAAAAAAAAAATAAACTAGACGTGAGCTGAAAAAAAACAACAACAACAAAAAAACAACCCTGTCACATATAACAAGTAATAAGCATCAAACTCACCGTCTTCGCACATTCACATTCCCGGATTCTCTCATCTTCCAGGCCTCATTTTTCTTCATCTCCCATCCAACCGGTTTCAAGTCTCACTGTGGTTTTTGTCTTCAGCTCTCCATTGTTTTTCATATCCAATTATTTACTCAGCCATGATGATTCTACCGTGAAGTCACGCGGTAATTTTTTTCTGTTTCATGCGTGCTGCATGAAACATCCCTGGAGCTCCTCCTCCACACCGGGACCCAGAGGCTGCATTAGCTTCCTGATCTCCTTTCTTAAAAGATTTTTGTTCCTCAACCCTTTCAGCATAGTGACAAAAAATTAATCTTCTAAATCATGTCATTCCTTTGTTCTCTATTTTCTCTCTCTCTCTCTCTCTCTCTCTCTCTGTGTGTGTGTGTGTGTATGTGTGTGTGTGTGTGAGAGAGAGAGAGAGAAAGAGAAAGAGAGAGGGAATCTTTTTTTAAAAAATATTTTTATTTATTTCTAGAAGAGAGAGAGAGAGCGTGAGCACTGGAGGGTCAGAGAGAGAGGGAGACACTGACTCTGAAATAGGCTCCAGGCTCTGAGCTGGCAGTCAGCACAGAGTCCAACGCAGGGCCCGAACCCACGAACCGCGAGATCATGACCTAAGCGAGGTCCGGCTAAGCCACCCAGGCGCCCTGAGAGAGGGAATCTTAAGCAGGCTCCATGCCCAGCATGTAGCCTGATGTGGGGCTTGGTCTAAGGACAATGAGATCATGACCTGAGCCCAAGGAAATGAAGGGTCAGAAGCTTAACTGACTAAGCCATCCAGGTGTCCCTCATGCTCTATATTAATGAGGTGTATTTCTGGACGTCCCAGTCTTCTGGTCTCACTTCCTAATCTAGTCTTTCACTCTTTTTCCCCTTCATAAGCCACCTGGTTTTGTCCATTTTCTAAACAGGTTGTATACTTCCCTGTCTTTGGTCCTTCCTTGAGGAGAGTTTCTCTTTGCATAGGAGAGACGGGCTCTACTATTCATCTGTAAAATACTGTCCCAAGTTAACCCTTGGCTTATCTCCTTTTTTCTCCATGGCCTCTCTGGCCATGATCTCTCATTTTCTCCTCTGAACATCTAGAACTCTAATCCTCTACCTACTTAGTATGTAAGTATGTATTGCTATATATTGTTAGTTCCATTCTCTTAGTGTACAGCATTAAAAGTATTATATTAGACATAACTATGACCCTCTGTCACCCTTCAGCTGAAGGAGGATCCCAGGCTGGTCCTTTCCTTTTGTGGAACACATGGGAGAAGCTGACAGAAGGGAGAAATAATTCTACCTAACAAAGGGCTGTGGACAGGGAGATAGGCTGAAGAATCCTACGAGAAAGAATCCCAGCACTTTAAAAATTATTTATTAATTTTTAAATTCCAGTATAATTAACATATGGTGCTATGTTAGTTTCAGGTGTACAATATAGTGATTCAACACTTCCATACATTACCCGGTACTCATCATGATAAGTATACTCTTATCCCCTTCACCTGTTTCACCCATCTCCCCACCTCCCTCCCTCTGGTTTGTTCTTTAGATTTGAGCATCTGTTTTTTTTTGTTTGTTTGTTTTTTTGCTTTTTTCTTTGTTCATTTGTTTTGTTTCTTAGATTCCACATGTGAGTGAAACCATATGGTATTTTTCTTTCTCTGACTTCAATCAGCATTATACCCTCTAGATCCATCCATGTTGATGCAAATGGTAAGATTTCATTCTTTTTTTTTATAGCTGAGTAATATTCTATTGTGTGTGTGTATGGGTATATGTATATGTGTGCATAAGGATATATATATGCATAAAGACATATATATATATGCATAAAGACATATATATATGCATAAATGGAAATGGATACTGGGCTGCTTCCATAATTTGGCTATTGTAAATAATGCTGCAATAAACATGGGGGTGCATGTACCTTTTTGAATTAATATTTTTGTTTTCTTTGGGTAAATACCCAGTAGTGGAATTACTGGATTATATGGAAATTCTATTTTAAATTTTTTGAGGAACCTCAATGCTGTTCTCCTTAGTGGCTGCTTAGGCAAGCACTTTAATCTTAGACTTCCCAGCCTCCAGAACTGTGAGAAAGAACTGCCTATTAACTAAGCCACCCAGTCTATGTATTTTGTTATGGCAGCCTGAACAGATACAACATGACACTATGTTGAGACTGGCTTTCAGGTTCAGAGAAGAATAGCTAACTCTTATACGCCCCACCCCCACCCCCCATACACACATTGTCCTCTCGTCTATAAATTCTTTTGGGACAATGTCTTTTACATCTCAGAATCCCATGCAATACCAAGTAGTATTGTGAATATAAGAAACCCACGTCCTAACCTGTCTGTCTTTGGTATTCCTGGACCTTTGTGCCTCTCTTCACCCAATTCCAATAGACCTGTCATAGTCATTGGTGGGTATTCCAATGAGGTGCATGTGTCCCAGTGACTGTGCAAGAAGGACCATTAGGGTTTTGGAAGAAGATAAAATGAGGAAAAATATGTGATACCATGATTTATAGGAAATATATATTTTATCATTCAGGTGATCAACATATAGTTCTCATATATATTTGTGTTCTGTCCACAGTTCCCAGCTTATGGCTTCCAACACTCTTGGAATTTCTTGAGTGATAAGAGCAATGGTAACACCTTTTGTTATAATATTTGGCCTCTTTCCCTCAGTTCCTGAAAAGCTTCAGAGCCAAAAAGGTGAAATGGGTGTCTTGTTATTCATAACAAGTCCCTTTCCACCACAATTGGATTTATGTTAATGAGGTGACTTTAGGAAATCACCTAAGGATGGGAGGCTGGTTGCCAGCAGAACCAACCATGAATGGAGCGGTAGAAATTTCATTCCCGCCCCCTGATTCCTGGGAAGCAAAAAAGGGCTGGAGGTTGAATCTATCACCAATGTGCAGTGAATTAGTCAATCATGCCTATGTAATGAAGCTTCCATAAAAACACACAAAAAGAAGAGGATTTGGAGGGCTTCCAGATCAGTGAACACACTGACATTTAGGGAGAATGGTGCACTCAAAAATGACTTGGAAACTCTACCTCCTGTCCCATGCATCTCTTCCATCTGGCTGTTATGAAGTTATCTGCTTTATAATAAACCTGTGATCTGCTATGTAAAATGTTTGTCTGAGTTGTAAACTACTTTAGCAGATGATTTAAACCCAAGGAGGGTCATGGGAGCTTCTGATTTGTAGCCATTCAGTCAAAAGTACAGGTGACAACCTGGAGTTACAATTGGCATCTCAAAGGGAGGGGGCATTCTTGTATGAATGAGTCCTTAACCTACAACCCAAGAATTGGGTTGTTGGAACTTATAGTCTGTAGCCAGTTGGGCAGAAGCACAGATAAAAAAGTGAGTGTGTGATTGGCATCTCAGGTGGAGGGCAATCTCATGAGACTGAGTCCTTAACCTACGGAATCTGACGCTATCTCTGGTAGATAATGTCAGAACTGAGTTGCATTGTAGGATACCTAGCTGGTATCCAAGAGCTCCTCCTTGATGTTGTAGGGGAAACCCCAACCCACACACCTTGGAAGTTGTGCAGGGAACCCCTTTACACATATTTGCATGCATACAAAATCATCCTATACATTTTTAAGTTTTTGTATGTTTTATAAAGTACATGCAAAGTAGAATTGGAATATAATACAAACTGCTTGACAATTATAGCATTCATACTGTAAATTTCCTTTGAGAGGATCAAGTTCAGGATTTCTATATCTGGATATACTTCAAGGAGCTGGTCGCTTTAGAAATACAGATTCCTAGGCCATATCTCAGATCTACTGAATCAGCATGGTGAATTAGGGACAGGAGTCTGAAGTTTGACAAGCTCCTTAGTTCATCTTGAAGCAACCCACCCATGGCTCTGCTTTTCACTGAAATTTAACCCCCCTCATTTTCTTGAAGAGGAAACTGAGGCTCCTAGAAGGAAAGTGTGTTGCCAAGAACACAGCAGATTAATAGTGTAGACCAGACCAGGACCCACATCTGTCTTCTAGTCCATGCTTGTTCTACCCCTATTTCTGTGGTTGACTTTCAAGCTACAGGCATTGTTTTATAGAGTTTCCCAGACTCTCCCTTCTCCCATTCTATCACTCTGGACACTTCCCAGGGGTTGGTTATCTGTGGAAAGTTATCTAGTATGATGTCATTAATATTGCTGCTAGCAGAAAATCACATAGAAATAGAGAAAGTTCCTGCTGCAGCATGTTATGTTGCACAAATGGCTTGATTTCCAGATGGAACTCATAGGAGGCAAATTTTAGTCTTACTAAGTCATATCTATTGTGACTGAAAAATGTGAAAGCATTTGAGCTTTGTAGATATAAGAAACACAAGTGAAGGGTGTCTAGGAAACCTACTGACAACATAGGTGAGTGGAGGCATGGTGGTCTTAGCAATGGAAGCAGAGAATTCAGGAGTAGAAACAGGTTTAGGAAGTTTGCTGATACATTAGTTATCTATTTCTGTGGAATAAATTACCTCAAAACTTAGTGGCTGCGAACAGCACACATTTATTATCTCAGTTTCTGTGGGTCGCTGTGGGCACTGCTTAGCTATGTGTCTTTGGATCCATGTCTCCCACAGCTGCAATCAAGTTGTTGGCTGGGGTTGTGGTCTCCGTTGAAGACTTCCAAGTCTTCATGGTTGTTAGCAGAAGTGGCTTCATCCAGAGCTTTTGTTCTGAGGGCCTTAGGTCTTCCCTTGCTGTCAGCGTCTCTCAGTTCCTTGCCACAGGGCCTCTCCAGGGCAGCTCCAAACATAACATCTGGCTTCCAGCAACATGAGCAAGCAGAAGAGCAAGAAAGGGCAAGCAAGATGGAATCAGAGTCTTTTTGTAACTTAATATCAGAAGTGACATCTCATCAACTCTGCCACCCTCTAGCTGCTAGAAGTGAGTCACTAGGTCTAGCCCACACTCAGGGGAAGGAGATTACCCCAGGGTGTGAGTACCAAGAGGTGGAGATCTTTGGGGGTGATCTTGGAGGATGCTGCCCAGCCTGTGGGAGGATGAGGTGGAGACACCTATCAGGAACTTGGACTGCTGAAGTTGAAGCTCTAGGGAGGTATCTGGGCTGGAGATACAGATCTGGGAATTAGTAGCATTTTATGAGCAAGAGGTGAAATCATGGGAACAGATAAAGTCAGCCAGGAAGAGCATTTTTCTAAAGGTATCCACCATTTACTAGTAGCCACGAATTACTAACTTCTTAGAGAAAATTCAAGCTGAGAGTAGAAACAGAAACTTGTAGGAAAAGGTAAATGTCACCAAGCAAAACTACTTGCCATTCCTAACTTGTTTAAAACTTTCAGATTGGCCATGGAAACTTGGGTTAGGCCATGTGGCATTTCCCGGTATGATTAGAATATTATTAAGATCCTGAGAAAAGCTTGTTGTCCATTGAATTTCCTTAAAATAGGTGACTAATTGAAACCTGGAAGGTCTCCTGATGGAGAGAAATAGAGTCTAGTGTGTTTGTCCTCTATCAATTTTAAACTACAGAGCTGATGGATCTCAGTGTTTCCAACAAGTTTGGGTGATGAATACTGTAAATACTCATATAATATGATTAATCATGGTCATTTAAAGGCCTCCTCCCATGGGCCCACAGGACCCCTCCTCTTCATAAGTACCCAGCCCAGGGTGTGTCACAGAAGCCTTGGAGAGCTAGAGGTGTGTCACAATGAAGGATGGGGACACACCTCATAGGGCTCCTTTGGCCCATGATCTTTCCTCCCTCTGTGCCTTTGCCTCATGCTCATCGGTTCTGCTGGAATGTTCTCCCAGACTGTTTCATGCAGCCAGATCCTACCCTCCCTTAAAGGCTCTGCTCAAATCCCATCTCTTCCATTAAGTCTTCCTGACTGGACAAGCCCACCCCACCTCTCTCTTCTCTGGACTCCTTTCTTGGTGTCACTCATTTTGCAGGCTAATCCCCAGCCATTTTCTGTGCTTGCTTTTGTCTTCTTTATCAGGGGTTGGCAAACTACGGCCACGTGGGGCTAATCTGATCCCACTGCCCATTTTTATATGGCCCACAGGCTAAGAATGGCTATTGCATTTTTAGACTGTTGAAAAACTCATAGGAAGAATAGTATTTTGTTTCATGTGAATATTACTTGAAATTTAAATTCACTGTCCACAAACATTAATTTTTTGTCAATAAGTTTTGTGGAAATTTGCTTTCTTTTGCATCTCTGCCCACAAAGCCTAAAATATTTAGCGTCTGTCACTTAATGGAAAATTTGCTGACCTCTGCTATAGACACTTGATGTCTCCCTCCTGAGAGAGGGTGTAACTTCTCAGAGGACACATTGCTGACACTTTATGGTGGCTTTTGTGGGGTCTACTATAGCGTGGAACACAGAGCTGGTGTTTGGTTCATCCTGTTGGATGTAGCTGAGAGAGGAGGCATTTTAAATTTGTGATGGATGCAATGTTATGTCCTTTCTTGCTGTCCAGGCCTTTTCTCTATTCCTCTCTGCTGTTGGGCTGGTATCTGTTATGTCTGGTAGAAAAAAATGACAGGGAATACCAGGGTGGGTCACAGAACTCATGGCAAACACAAGTGAAATGAAGTCTGGGAACCAGGGCTTTTGTTTTGGGTGGGGAGGAACTGTTTGCTTTGGGGGATTGAGGTAATGAAAGTTATTTCAATAACATAATTTAACAGTTGCACATGCTTTCTGCCAGAAGGACAACTAGGCAAGCCTCACCCAGGAACCCCATCTGCAAAATGTGAAGATTAAACACCACAGTGTTGAACAAATTCTCCTCCCTGGTTGGCAGAACAAAAAACTATATACACACCTTGGTTAGACTGTGTGAAATGTACCATATGGACACAGACTAGAGGGGGAAACAAACAAACAAAGAAAGAAAAAAACCAAATTGTGTTAGGGTAGTGGGATCAGGGGAAGATACAAAGAATACCCTTTTCTTTAAGTAGCTAAAATACTTTTACAATAAGTAAAACCTGAAAGTAATTAAAGTGAAAAAATTATATTCCTTCTCTAGGATACACACATTTTAAGCTTTTTTTTCTTTTGTACTTTCCCCCGTCACAAAGCCAGAATTTTACATTGAAGCAGTAAATTCCAGGATCCCGAGTATAAATATAGACACAACATGTACAAATTTTCCTTAAAAGGAGTATTTGTCATTTTAAGCTGCTCTTCCTTAAACCTTAAATTCTCTAAAACTTTAAAATGGGAAGAGCATTACTCACTTCTCATTGAACACAGTGCTTGCATACCCCAGGCTTAAGAAATGGTAGTTGTCACCACAAGGGTCCCCAAAGTCCTAGACCTTGTGATTCCGACAGGCAGATATGGCATCTCCTTCCCAGTTGAATAGCCAGATTCTGACAGTGGCTAGCATATTGTGGCTGACTTTCACCTGAAATTGGTTAAATGAATAAGTGAGCTAAACAATAATAAAAAGAAATGGGACATACATAGAGGTACTCTGCCAGCAAGCAGGCAACTTACCCCTACTGTCATTTCTTTTTCAAATATGAGACCCATTCATCCATATTACCTCCCAAGACGGAACAACTAAAGCACAGTCAGTCAATGTGATGTGGCAGGGCTCCATCAATAGCTGGAGACCCTTCAGGCTTTCCTCCATACACAGAGTGATAGGGAAGAATAGGGTGAGGTTTTTAAGTTGCCATTGTATTGCCATCTTGAAAGGAAGTTAATGTATTTATCTGTTCATTCCACATATATGCACTGAGCAGCCACTGTGTACAAGGAATTGTTCCATGGGAAGGGGTGTGAGGAGGAGCTAGAAACCAAAGCAGAGAGGCAGGGAAATTGACTACAGCAGCTGTTATGATCTTTTCATTTCCTGGGGAGATCTTAGTGACTGCAGCGTGGAGTAAACTGTGCTCTCAAATAGGATGTGGTGTGGACTGAGACTGCAGTGAAGCTTAGGGGATGAAATCGCAGCTTCCCAGAAGACATAGTATTATTATGGGTAATATTGTGTGTTATGGATACTGGGAGTGGCTCCCGTTTACATCAGCCCTAGGTCTTGACTGAGTGTACTGTGGGAGGTGAATGAGGCAGCCGTGATGACATGAAAAGTATCCTTGACTTATTGTCAAAGGCATGGTTCTGAATCTAGCCCTGCCTCTAATACTAGTTTTTGGAATGTGAGCAAGCTTCTTAACTTTTCTGAATATGAGTTTATTCATCTATTAAGATGGAGACAGAAGTATTTTCCCTCATTAAGTTTGTGTTAGTTGTCTATTCCTGTATCATAGGCCACCCTAATAATTAAGAGGCTTGAAACTACAATGATACATTTGCTCTGTGAGTTCACAGGGCAATTCTTCTGCTGATCTCCTGGGCTCACATTTGTAGCTGCATTTAGCTGGCAGCTCGGTGATGGTCTTAACTTAGCTGAGACATGGCTTTTTCATTCCCAACTCCTTTAAGGTGTGGCCATCTGAGGCCAGTGTTTGTCCCAACATCTGAAAGCAAAAGAAGAAGCTGCAAGGTCTCTTAAGGGTTAGCCTTGGAAGTCATACAATGTCACTTCCGCCATATTTCTATTGGTTAAAGGAAGCCACAAACCAGTTCAGGTTCAAAGGGTTGGGAAATAGTCTTCACTTCTTGATAGGAGATGATAAGAAATATTGTGCTCATATTTTGCAATCTACCATAAAATTGTGATTTATGTGATTAAATGAGATTATATATGTGATTAGATATTGTTTTCTGATATAAGTAGGTATTGTTTCTGCTAGCTGTCTATACGCATTATATTTTTGTAACTTCAAATTTCTACAACACTCACTATAACACTCAACACTCCAAAGCTAGTTTTTAAAATTTTTTAAAAAAATATTTATTTATTTTTAAGAGAGAGAGACAGAGTAGGGAAGGGACAGAGAGACACACACACACACAGAATCTGAAGCAGGCTCCAGGTTCTGAACTGTAAGCACAGAGCCCAACATGGGGCTCAAACTCACAAACCATGAGATTATGACCTGAGCGGAAGTCAGAGGCTTAACTGACTGAGTTACCCCAGTGCTCTAAGCTAGTTTTTGATGACATAGCTGGTTGTATTATGAAAGACCTATGTGTCACCATCAATGAACGGAATTAGGGCCACATGAGAGTCTTTAGTTAACTCATTTCATGAAGTAATGATTTAGTTTTCATTGAAAGACCTAGAATTTGATTTTAGAGTATTCTTATGCTTTTAGAAATGCTTTATCTCAGTTTCCTCAGAACATCCTTGAAAGCTCTTGAGATGGTGCAGGGGACATCTGGACATTGTGTGTGTGTGTGTGTGTGTGTGTGTGTGTGTGTGTGTGTGTGTGTGTGTGTGTATGTGTTTGACAAGCATCAGTGACCCCAGTTTTTGGTAGTAGTGTTTTAGTCACGGCATGCATCTTGTTAGGACTATGCATCAAGATACTCCATCATCCCCTGACCAGGGTTGTGGGCAGATTCCTTAAACCATCTCAACCAATTAGAACCTAGCCTTTGAATTTGAACCCTAGAAGGGGTGGCAGAAGGATCAAAATGGTTGGAATTTATTCACCCAAACAGTATTACTTTGAATAGGTCTCCATTTGTTTCTGCTGTGTCTACCCAGATCTACATTAATTCCCATTTTATTCCAGAGTCAGGTTCAATGAGCCATCTCATAATCTGATAATACTTTAAGCAATTTCTTTTTGTTTAAATTGTCCAGAGTTAGTTTTCTTATAGACAGAGACTGCTGACACAGATATTTATTCAGTAGATATAAAGTAATGGGAGTGGTCTGGAAGCAAAAATGCCAGAAGAGTCTAATTGATCAAACAACAGCCAACAAAGTAGTTATCTTTTGTAACAGCTTTCAGAACACTGGACAGGATTCCTTGAATAAGGAATACAGCCTTGTCCTTAAGGATTCATAACCCAGCTATGGAGAATATAATAATTATGATAATTACAGAAAAAATTATAGTTCACCAAAACAATATATAAATATTCTAATTGTCAGTGCCTAACATAGAGCTTGACATACAGTAAACATATTACAATTATGTATTACAATTAGTACATTATTAAATGAATGATTAAGTTGGGTGCAATGAAGTTCAAACAAGAGAATCATGAGCAAGAATTCCTCATGAATTTGAGGAATTTGAGCAGGTTCTCTTATAATGGGTAGAATTCTTTGAAATGAAGAGGAGGAACAAGGGAATTCTAGCCTGTTGATTTATTTTACAGTGTTATAAACTGTGATAAGTTTAATGAGAGGTAGCTCCTGAATCAGCATCAAGAAAAATCTTATTGCAAAGACATGATTTTCTGTATTTGATACTGAATTTTGTTGCTGGTAACATGCTGCTCTAATGTATGTTGATTGCCTAGATAATAGGACTATTTCTTACCTATTTAAAAGTGCTTTTCTCTTTCAGTGATTGGTTTATTTTTCTCTTAACCCCTATGGGTAAGTCATGAGACCTAGTCACAAAAAGGGGACTTTGTGGGGCACAGAGCTCCCAACCAATATGAAAAGGAAGTAGAAAGTTCTGGCTGTACTGAAGGAGGAGTCCAAGGAAAAAAAAAAAAGAGGAAGACAAAAAGGGAGAAGGCAAGGGGCACCCAGGTGGCTCAGTAGGTTGAGTGTCCAACTTCAGCTCAGGTCACAATCTCACAGTTCATGAGTTTGAGTCCTGTATTGGGTTCTGTGGTGACAGCTCAGAGCCTGGAGCCTGTTTCAGATTCTGTGTCTCCCTCTGTCTCTGCCTCGCCCTTGTTCATTCTCTCTCTCTCTCTCTCAAAAATAAACAAACATTAAAAAAATTTTTTTAAGGCAAAGGCAAGAAGCAAGCTTTAATGTAAATCTCTCCCTCAGAGGTGAAACCCTGGAAGGCATTTTGGGGGTGACTTAGGAGGAAACATTCAGAATGTTGGAAGGGAGCCCACAGGGCACCAGGGTTTGCTCTTTGTTTTGTGGGTAAAAGCCTTAGAAAAGCCCGTGTTCAGTTGCTGCTGTACAACATGTCACTAAGTGGAAGATTCTGAGAGATGACTGTGTCTCACATGTTTCTGGAGTGCAGGGAAAGGAGACAGAGTTTCCAGGTTCTCCAGAGGGTACAAAACAGTCCAGACCCTTCCTGGATCTCCTACAGCCCTGCTTCTCCTGAGCCATGGTTCCTCTGCACAAATCCTTTTCCTAGTCTGAAAAACTCCCTTACCTTTCCCTACCTGGAGAGCTTTTTCAAAATGCCCATGTCAAAATAAGTCAGGCAGAGGACAGCTACCATATGTTTGCACGTATAGGAGGATTAGGAGGAACTTGACGGAGAACCATGGGGGAGAAGAAGGGGAAAAATAGTGGGGGAGAGGGAGGGAGGCAAACCATGAGAGACTCTTGAATGCCGAGAACAAACTGAGGGCTGATGGGGGTGGGGGGGGGAGGAGAAGGGGGGAGATGGGCATGGAGGAGGGCACTTGTGAGGATGAGCACTGGATGTTATATGGAAACCAACTTGACAATAAAATATTTTTTAAAAAATGCCCAAGTTAAGGCTCTACTCTCGGCTACTTAAATCAGAACCTCCTGGGACTGAGTCCTGGTGCCAGATTTATTTTAGGGTCTCAGGTCATTCTACTGTATAGCCAGGGTTGAAAGTCACTACCATAAGTAAGGTCTAGTTACGTGTTTGGATTTAACCTCATTTCCTCAGGAAAGCATTCCCTGCTCAGTCTCAACCTAGGGGAGGTGCCTCTGTTATATATCCTCCAAGCAAGCATCCAGTATTTCGTCCTCTTGGCTTTTAACATTTGGGTCATTATTTTTTTCAAGCTAAGTTTCCCTGTAGACTATCTGGTGTGTGAGAGAAAACAAAGCAAGACAAAACATTCCTGCCTTGCCCATCAAGAAGCCGCATTCAGTCATGCACCAATTGGTACATAGCCAGTCAGGAAATACATCTTGGGTGAATGCTCTCTACTCAACCAAGGGTGTGTGACCAAGACTCCAATTCATGAATCTGCTAGGAGAAGTTTTACAGGTGAGCCCTTAAACTAGACCACAGACTTATAGACTGTGACTTTAAATGGGCTCAGAGTTTTGACAGTTTCACTGTTTTCATCTTCAAGTTCACTTGTTATCGCCATTATCTGTGTGGTCAACATTATTATTTCTACCTCACAAGCGGAAAGTAGTGAAATAACTTGCCCAGGTCCCTGTACCCTTTATCTAGGCACAAACAGCTATGAATAAGGAAAGCCCCCTTCAACAAGGTTCCTGTTTGTGCTGCGCTCTTATTTCTGGCTTGACAGCTGTGACTGCTACACGGGGATTTTCTGGGGTCTCCAGTTCCAGCCACCAGGGCCCAGGGTGCGATTTCCTGCCCTCCGAAGCCTTTCTAGGGTACAGGCAACACTGGGCCTTATCCATATAAGGATGCCATAAATACAGTATTCTCCAAAGTCACTGTGCCTTGCTTGTCCTGGAGAGGCAGCCGTGCGTGCGTGCGTGCGTGCGTGCGTGTGTGTGTGTGTGTGTGTGTGTGTGTTTGGGGAGGTGAACTAGAATTGTCTAGGAGAAGCCCAATCTTAGTTAGCTGTGGGCTGGGCGAGAGGACCATCCCTTTACCACCCCCATCCCAAATCTCAGCTTCCAACATTCACAGGCCTCTGAATCGGAGGAATCGCACTCAGACACTTGGAGCATCTCGGATTCATCCTGCGTGACCTCAAGTGAGCCTCAGAAGAGCTGCGCCTCGAGTGGGCTCTCGACGCCCCGGGGGCAAGTGGCAGTGGCGGCGAACCCTTCCACGCCCGCACGCCCGCCCCGGCAGCGCCCGGTGCCCGCGGCCCCGCGACGCGCCCTGCCCCAGCCTCCCGGACTCCGGTCTCCGCTGCGCGCCCGGCCCGAGAGGCGCAGAGAGGCGGCGCCGGGGCGGCGCGGGCAGCCGGGACGCGTCTCCTCTGGCGCCGGGGTCGCCGGGGCCTCCGGTGCCGTCGTCTCCAACGCGCGTTCTCGGTGCAGGTGGCACAGCTTTCCGCGCGGGCCGGGCTCCCCAGATCACGGGAGAGGCTAATCTCGGGTCTAGACCTCCCAGCGGCAGAGAGGGACTAAACGGCTCCTCCACTTCTTGCCATTCCCCCAGCTCCTCACCCCAAAACCAAAACTCCCAGGCCGGGCAGAACCTGATCACCTCTGCCTCCTCGCAGCTGCGCTAATCCTGCGAGCGAGGGAGGCCCCCGCGCCGAGGCGGTGGCTGGCAAAGGGGAGTGGAAAGGGAGGATGGATGGGGCCGAGGGGTGGGGTGGCGATGAGGGGGATGTAGGAGGGGGTGTCATTTTCTTTTTCTTTCTTTTTTTTTTTTTAAAAAAGTATTTCTCTCGCGAGAAACCGCTGCGCAGACGATACTTGAAGAGGTAGGGAAAGGAGGGGGCCGCGGGAGCCGCGGCAGAGACTGTGGGTGCCACAGGCGTACAGGCGGCCACCGCTGGGACGGCTGCGGGCGGCGCGGGGCAGCGGCTGCCGCGGGCAGGACCGACGAACAGCCGCCGCCGCCTCGGGAGCCGGAGCCCCCGCTTCTCCAGTGGGTGCCGCCAGGGTCCCGACAGGGGTCGGGCGGCCACCGGGGGCTGGAGCTGCAGCCAGGGAGGCTTTTGCGTTTGCGCCGCGCCGAGGGCAGGGACAGGGACTGGGTGAGGGGCTGTCCCGGAACGTCCGCAGCTGGCGCCGGCCCTCCCCTGCCTGACAGCTTCCTGGCCCGGGGCTCCCGGTGCCGGGCTCCGCGTCAGATGCTCGGGGGGCGGTGGCAGCGCCCGGAGCCGGCCGGGGACGGCGCGGCGGCTTTCCAGCCCCGCGGCTTGGCGGAGAGCACCGTCCGGGAAGCTGGGGCGTCCGAGCGCGCGTCGCGCGCCTTTCGTGCCATTAAAAAAAAACATGAACCCGGCGAGCTGGCCCCGGGGTTTCGAACCGCTCGGGACATGGGTACTTTGAGGCGCGCTTTTCAGGCGGCGTCCGGGAGGCCGAGAGGCGGCGGGGGCCTGGGCTTGTCGGCCAGCTGTGGACCAAACGGTCTTCACTTACCCAAAGTAACTGCGCCACGCTCAGGCGGCGCGCGGGCTGGGCTCGGGGACGGGGACCCCAGGGCTTCAGCATCCCGGTGCCCTCAACGTCTCCCCCGCCTCGGCGGTTTGTCTGTTGCAGCTGGCAGGGGCCGCCTGAAGCGGGAGCAGCGCCTGGAGAAGGCGGGAGGAGCCCGGCCCGGGGGACGGGCGGCGGGAGAGCGGGACCCCGGCGGCGCGGCGCGCTTGAGGGCGCAGCGGCGGCCGCGGATCGAGCCCGGGGCGCGGCGAGAGGCTGCGGGAGCCGGCGGCCGCTCGGCATCATGCGGCGACGAGGGCTGCTGCAGGTCGTCCTGGGATTTACCGTGCTCCTAGCGTCCTACACGAGCCATGGGGCCGACGCCAATTTGGAGGCTGGGAACGTGAAGGAAACCAGAGCCAGCCGGGCCAAGAGAAGAGGCGGCGGAGGACACGACGCGCTTAAAGGGTAATGGAACGGGCCGGCTCCTTTGGCGTGGGTCTCCCCTCCCTCCTGTCCCGCGTATCACGACCCAGAGGGAACAGACAGGGCCGATTCTTGACACCGGAAAGATCCTTGACGAGGTCTCCCGGGGGCACCTTAGAAGTGCAGTGGCCCTCGCCCCGAGGCTAAGCCGCTTTGCTGCAACTCTTTAAGGGTTGCTGCTCCAGAGGAGATGTCACGGTGAAAAGGAATCTTGGGCCATTGTCGAGGCCGATTTTTGGAGGCGAGAAGGGTTTTTTGAGGAAGAAGGGGAGGAGCTGCCACTGAGAGGCGAGGAGAAGCCCATTCCTTTCCCTTCAGACCAATTCCGGTTGTGTTTAGGGGAAAGTGCTTGCCTCTTGGGCACCTTTGCAGATGCTCTTTTGGCGAGCGGGCAAGGAAGGGAAGGGATTCTAGTGACAGGAAGAGAAGAGACAGTCAGTGGTTGGCTTTCCACGGAGTTATGCTTATTAAAACAACGGGCAGGTTTTTCTGGTTGACACTGCCTTCCTGATGTCTGCACTGGAAGCGGAGCAGGGCAAAGTTCTTGAGCACTTGGGTTCTTTTGGGTTGTAAGGGGCTCTTCATTTCATTGGGAGCAGTCATGCTTATGTGGCCGGTCTTAAACAGGATTTTTTTTTTTTTTAATCGGTGATGTGTGTGATGTACATGCAATTGAGCATTTCACGGGCTTTCTAACAGCAGGAAATATTTAAATGAGGCAGGTTGATTGTATGAGGACTGCCAGTTCCCTGAATTGGAGAAGGGTGGGAATACGTTTCCTGTAAAATTGTTCAGATGGAATGAAAAATCTGTCTTTGTGAGATTGTTTAAATTCAAGCCCCCAAAGGAGGAGTAGGATGAACTGTAAATGAACCATTTTATCTTCTTGGAGGAGTCTGTTAAATGAACCCAGAGAGTATGCACACACAGAGATTTTCTACAAAGTTCTTTTGATTCTCATTGTTGGTTCTTTTTGAGTAGCTCTGTAGCTTGATTATATGATCCTGATCATCAGGTGATGGTGTCCAGTCCGATATGTGGCTGAACATTTCCTTTATTCCTTTCTGTTATGGGCTGTTTTAGTTATATATATGTAATAAAATTTGTGTTTGTATGGCCCAAGTGCAGGAAGAAAAAAGGGCAGTAAACTGAATGGACCAGTTTTTTGAGTCTTGGTCTAGACCAGGGACAAGGTGATTGTCAGGGCCAAGCGCTTCGGATGTGGTAAAATATGCATGATTTTCTGGCCCCAGGAAATAGTTATGATTAATTTAGTTCCATCTTGGCCTTTGTGGAAAATAAATCCAGGATTCCAACAGTGCTGGAAAGGAAATTTGCTTATCATGTTAAGCCTGATTCTGATCAGGCAGCCGACATTCATTGCTGTGCAAGGCCCACGGCGAGTTCTACAGATGGACTAAAAGTCTGATTTTCATACGTTCTCAAAAGGACCTGATTTAGTCTAGTATTTTTCCTTAAAGAAACATATTTCTGCTATTTATATTATCATAATAGTTCAGCTTGATGGCATTGCTGCTATAGCAAGAGAGGAAGTGGGGTTTGATTTTTTGGATAAAAGTCTGCAAGGAGACACATCAGGCCTGGCCAGACATTTGTCTCATCCCTTTGCTAACACCAACCAGCCTGTTTCCTTGGGAGGCACAGACTCAGTGTGAAAACAGAAACAGCTTTACTTAGCTGCTTAGCAGAATGTCCATAGTTTTACTCACACCACCACTTATTTCTCTTGGGTTTTGCATTTTTTATGGTTACAGGGCAACACCTCTCTGTGTTCTTCATAGGATTTGGTCACTAACATGGATGTTACTCTATTGCAAACTACTCATAAAGCCTTCCTAAAAATGTGTTAATAGAACAGTAATTATGAGTGTGCTTCATTTTGTTATCTATAAGACTTTACATAAAGATTTAAAAAATAATTATAATTAACATTTGCAGTATAATATATCATATACTAATATAATATAAAGGTTTTCATTTTTAGATTTCTCATGTTATCTATAAGGTTTTATATCTATATATAGGTATATAGATATAGACATATGGGGAGGTAGAAAATAATAATTTAAAAGGATATACAATTGAAAGTATTTCCCTTTTACCTCTCAGACACCATTTTCATACATTATAGGCATATATATGCATATTCAGATATATATACATATGTATATATATACTGTGTGTCCTATTTAATACATGCAATATACTGTACATACTGTTCCAAACCTTACTCACTTCTATATATCTTTAGTGCATCCATCTGTTAATTCATATGGACCTACCTTGTGCATTCTCTTGGTGCATAGAATCCCATAATGTGGCTGGAACAGTTCCCTAATGGTGGCTTTCTGAATTAGATTAATCTTTTTTTTTTTGCTATTCCCCAGTTCTCCTACATGCCTGTGTGTGTGTACACATGCAAATTTATATGTGGTGTAAGTTAATAAAAGTAGAACTTCCAGGGACACCTGGGTGGCTCAATCGGTTAAGCGTCGACTTTGGCTCAGGTCATGATCCCATGGTTTGTGGGTTCGAGCCCCACGTCAGGCTCTGCGCTAACAGCTCAGAGCTTGGAGCCCGCTTTGGATTCTGTGTCTTCTTCTCTCTCTGCCCCTCCCCCACTCATGCTCTTTTTCTCTCTGTCTCAATAAGAAATAAATGTAAAATTTTTTTTTAAAAAGGTAGAACTTCTGGAGAAAATGTTTTCCCATAGATTTTAAACAAGTACCAATTCTGCTTTTAAATCTGAATAGCATTTAAAAGGTATTCTCTCTGTGTATGGCTCTTACGGTCTCCCATGAATAAGTCTTTTAACCATGCCCTGCTGTATAAATCATCAGGAAAAGCAGTTGTGGGTAACGTTTTTCCAGTTATTGCTTAAAATTTCTATTTTTTGCTAGTTAAAATATCACCAGCTTGAAAACTAACCTCTTTGACTACAGGAAAACCTGTTGACCATTTTGATGGAAATGCACAGTTTCTGAAGTGAAAGTGATTTGTAACCCCAAGTCTGCCTGATGCCCAGTTGGTGGCAGCAACTTTCAGCACCTCACTAATATTTCCTCTGGTTAAAATGTGCTTTAAACTCACCAGTGTCCGCAGGGCACTGGTCTCGTCTCTTCCACCAATACCGCCTTCTTGTCTTTCTCTGATGTGACAGGTGACTATGGAATTTGCCTTGGTTGACTTCTTGAGATATGTATCCCTTTGCTGTCTGCGCCCCCGCCTCACCGACTAGGGACATGCCTAGCTTTTCCTTCTCAGGGAGTGTACTTCTAGCTTGTCTTCTTCTCTTCCATCCTGTTGCAGGTGGTTTTTTTTTTTCCCCTTCCCACTGGGCAGCAGAAGTTGTTCCACAGTGGAAATTTAAGCATCCTCAAGTTTCTTCCCAGCTTTCGCTGTGTTTTCTTAGACTAAGTTGCCAATTTCTGTTTTTACAGGAAATCCTTTTTTTATGGAATGAGTGTGGTCCCCATTCACTCTGCAAAAATTGCATTTTTCTCTATTTTGAAAGGAGAATTTTGGAAGCTTCAAAAATGTTTTCAAATAATACATGTATAGTAGTTTTCCTTTGACTGGGGCACTGCTTAACGTGTGTGAAGTGACTTTATGAAAAATAATAAAATCCTAGCTTTATTGTTCAAATTTCAAGAGTTTTTCAAAAACAAGAGTTTTTCTCAGCTGGGTTCTTAACTTCTGTGATTAGGCAAAAAGTGTGAGAGACAATTCAATATAAAAAAAAAAAGCTCGAATAGCAGTAATTAGGAACCATTTATCCTAATAAATAAATATTTACATATAATATATATTTTAATTATATTACATATAATATTTTATTTATTTTATTCTATATAATACTTATTATATACAACAAATTAATTATATTAATTTATAGAATTATATTATATGGTATTGTTATTTTATTATGTATTATATATAATAAATATTGTTAATATTGCCGTTTTGCTTTAGCTCTCAAACAAGAAAATACTGAAGTTTCCTGTCAAAGGGGGAAAATATCTCTAGAGTGAAACCCTTTTTCCCCCAAACCTCTGATAAGACAGACTGAGAATTTCCATCCTTGTTGCCTGGCTCAAAAGTGTATGAGACTGGGTGTATTTCACACAATTTATCCCCTTGTGTGTAATTTTTTGGTCTTTGTTTATTTGTTTACTTTTTCCAGAGGTCTTGTTACCAGGAAAATACACACGGAACAGTTTGTACACAGGGTAGATTATGTGATGGCAAACTGCAAGGGATTAATTACACAGAAGTCTGTTATTCAAACAAAGAACTTTTAACAGGGGACACAGAAAAGGTTCTGTAAACTTTATAAAGTCCACTTACTTTACAAAGAGGACTTTAAGACTTCATCTGAAGTCAGGTAGGCTATATTATGGGGAAACAACTCTTGCAGCGGTATGGCTTGTCCTTGTATTTATTGAAAAGGTTAAGCTAAAACATTGCAATACCATTAAAAAAATACATTCTCGGGGCACCTGGGTGGCTCAGTCCATTAAGCATCTGACTTCGGCTCAGGTCATGATCACACGGTTTGTGGGTTTGAACCTCACATTGGGTTCTGTGCTGACAGCTCAGAGCCTGGAGCCTGTTTCAGATTCTCCCTCTCTCTCTGCCCCTCCCCTACTCGTGCTCTGTCTCTCTCTGTCTCAAAAATAAATAAAACAAGAAACATTTTTTAAAAAAGATATTCTTAAATAGAAGTTTTAGCAATTCCAAGTTTTAAATTAGAGACGGACACAAAATACTGATTTATGTGACTCACTTTGTAGCATTTAAGACATAGAGGTTGTTTACAAAAATACGTAAGTTGTTGGTATCATATGTTAGTTAAAACATACATCAACCTACCATGAGATGAGGTCGAGGCTGATGGAAAAGGAAGGACAGACATCTCTCCAAGCTTATTAGGAATTTTAAAGATCACCGAAACACTCCTTTGTTGTCTTGTGTAGCTGATGATTAAAAAGATTATATTATTATGCCAGTGACGCTTATCATGCAAAATACTGAACAAATTATTGGGGTATTTACCCATAGTTTGTTTGCTCTTTCCTTCATTAAACTGAACAACCGATTTGTGAAGTTTAACCTTTGTTTTCTATGTGAAGATAAAATTTATTTTTTTGGAAATAGAAATAAAATATATTAACAATTTCTTTGCATCTAGAAACCAACCCCACAAGCAACTTAGAATTTTTTTCCAATGAAAAGTTTTAAGAAAGCTGAAATCAGTTAATACATCAGGCTGGAGTTACATGGCAGGCATTGTTAAGCTTCATTTTCCCATTAGATTATTAAGTCATCAAAGGCAGGACTCCTATCATAAGCGTTTGAACACTAACTGATCATTAGATGGGATTTCAAAGAGTTCATTAATTCAGGAAGTCTTGATTGAATGCCAGCCTGAATTCAGCTCTGTGGAATGCAGAGACATCAGCCTGTAGCCTGCAGGAGCTTCATATTTGGTAGGAAAATTCAGACACATTATGGGAAGAAGCAGAAGACAATGGAAAAGTAACAGAGGGCATGGGTATAGGATTAAGTAAAAACAAATAGCAGGGGTGCCTGGGTGGCTCAGTTGGGTAAGCATCCAACTCTTGATTTTGGGTTAGGTCATGATCTTATAATCCA
The DNA here is from genome assembly GCA_017311185.1 of Proteles cristata cristata. Classification (NCBI taxonomy): domain Eukaryota; kingdom Metazoa; phylum Chordata; class Mammalia; order Carnivora; family Hyaenidae; genus Proteles; species Proteles cristata. Next base: position 1,971,205 of record JAESUZ010005330.1, on the reverse strand, counting down.
TGAGATTGAGCCTCGCATTGAGCTCTGTGCTGACAGTGTGGATCCTTCCTTGGGATTCTGTCTCTCCCTCTCTCTGCTACTCTTCCCAAAAAATAAATAAATAAACTTAACGGTTATAGCAGTAGGAGGGACTTTTAGATGACATTTATGTCCCAGGTGCTGCTCTCAGTGTTTTACATCTGATAACTCATTTGATGTTCACAGCATCTCTATGGGGTGGGTCCTTTCATTAACTTTTATCGCTGTGAGAGCTGAGGCACACAAAGATTAAATTTTAAGGACAAATTCTTTTTTTTTTTAATTTTTTAAGGTTTTATTTATATCTGAGAGAGAGAGAGAGAAAGAGAGAGAGAGAGAGAGAGACAGCAGGGGAGGATCAGAGAGAGAGGGAGACACAGAATTAGAAACAGGCCAGGCTCTTAGCTGGCTGTCAGCACAGAGCCTGACATGGGACTCAAACCCACGAACCGTGAGATCATGACTTGAGCCAAAGTTGGACGTTTAACTGACTGAGCCACCCAGGCACCCCAAGGACAGATTCTTAATATTACTTTTGTTTCTCCATTAACTTTAGTTCTGGTTTTGGTTTTTCATTCCACTGGTCAAAAATGTAGGACTAAGCCTTTGGTAAAATTCCACTTAAAAGTCATAATATTCCTTCATGCTAGTTCACACATCCCACGTATTGTTAATAATGCACTAGTATTTGTCAAACAAGAAACTTTACTTATAATTTCTACAAAGACACTAATAAAACACAGAAGGAATTATAGAATGTCAGAGTTGGTGAGTTCTTTGGATGGCACATGTATTTTAATGTTATGTTATGTTATATATTTTATACCTTGAAACTTTACTAAGAGTGGTAGGTAACCATCACAGGTACTCTCCTGCATTGCCCATGGTTCTGAGTGGGACATGTTCCTTGTGATATCATTCAGAATCTCTTGTTCTGATGTCCCATGTGAAAAATTTCTCTCAGAATAGAGTTGGAAGAGATGTTTCTCTTTTCAGGGGAAACTGTTATGTGTGTTAAGTTTTTACCAATATAACAAATTTTTTAAATTCTTTGTTTCATTTTTTACCATGGTTGCCTTTAAGGTCTGAGCCATTAATATAATGTAATTTTTACATTAAATTGCCATAATAATGGTAAATATTAGCAAGCTCTGACATATCACTCAGTATTGCACTTTATATGTATTCATTCTTTTAATGTATAAATTCTTTATGAGAAATAATATACCTACTTGCCCATTTAATAGATGAGGAGACTGAAGGATACAGAGTTTCAGTAATTCCTCTGGGGACATAAACTAGTAAGAGAGAGAGGCGAGAAATCTGACTTCATAGTCAGTGCTCTTAACCAGTATATTTTACTGCTTCTAAATTACAATAAATCTTATATGTGGTAAGTTTATTTCTTTCTCCCATACTCTTGATACCTTCATTTCCCCAGAATCTTCCCTATCATTGCTCTGGGGAAGACTCAACGTCGAATTAAGGCAAATGCAGTCATATGCCAAAGGAAGCATCACTGTGGGAATAGGATTCAGCAGAAGAGACCCCACAGTGAAAGTCCATCAGGGTTGTCATGCAGTGGCCCAAGCTGCCTATTTCTGTAAATGGGATTTTACTGAAACAAAGCCATGCCCGTATATCATTGGCGTCTGCTTTCCTGCTGCAGCTGCAGTGTGGAGAAGTTACAGCAACGCGTGGCGGGCAGAACTAAATTATTTGCACCTTAGCCCTTTACAGAAAAAGTTTGCCAGCCTCTGGTCTATGTGATAAATACATGACCATCTACTAGGACTGAGAACTTTTGGAAGGCAGAGTTCTTGTTTTATTTATCACTAGGGATACTGAGGAACAGGGCATGTATAAGCATTCAGTAGACAGTATCTGAATGACCAATTTTGGGATTGACTGGTAAGGAAAATTGCGTAAATTAGAGCATGGAGGAAACATGGGAGAGAAATAAGGAAGAAAGTGAGTGAAAAAGCTGTGAAGGGAAATGTGTGAAGGTATTGAGGGACATTGAGTACAGTTGGGCAGGGTTTGCGTGGCACACCTTCAAGGGGAACAGTTCCTAGTGCAGCCTAGGAATGTAGTGCCCCCTGGATTTGTGCAGTATACAGCCACCTGTGCTTGTCCATAGATCGTGACACTGTCAGGAGTGGGAGAGGAACTAGTATCTGATTTCTGTGAAAGGTGAGGATGGTGAACTCGTAAGAGAGTCTAAGATGGGAACATGATTGGATCTTTGCCACTCTGACAGATGTGTGAAAGGTGTGTGGCTTAGAGGTAGGGAGGCCAGAGGCAGGGAGATTGGGAGGCTAATAGAGGGGTGAGGGTGAGAGTGGCTGATGGCCTGAGCAGTCAAGGTGGGTGAAGAGAAGGCTCATGTGATATTCCAGAAGTAACATGAGCAGTACTTGATCACTTGGTTGGTCAAAAGGAGGGGCAAAGGGGAGGAGACACCTAGGATACCCCTGACCTCCAGGCACCTTAAAACGTATTTATTATACATAAAAACATTATAGCACCGTTAATGAGAAACTAAAGAGAAACAACCATTCCTAGTTCCTCTACTATAGGGAAACAAGCTATTTTCCTTTGTGAGTGTTTTGATTTTCTTATTGCTATGTAACAAGTCACCCCAAACTTAGTGGCTTAAAACAAGAACAATTTTATTATTTCTTATGATTCTGTAGGCCAGGAATTTGGACAGGGCACAGTGGGGAATCTTGTCTCCGTTTCCCACAGTGACTGATGGGGCTGGAATGAGCAAGATGACTTCTTCACGTGTATTTCTGGTTCCGTGGACTGGTGCCTGCAGCCCTATTTACTTTGGTGCGGTGAATCTAAATGGATGGACAGATGAGGGGGGAAAAAGGGAGCAAAGAGCCACTTGTCAGGCTCTGCTGGGTGCTTTCCAAGTTTTAAAGCTCTCTTAGGCAGCCTCCTGCCTGGACCTGTCCCTGGGGATGGAGCCACTGAGTGTGATTTTTTTTTTCAAATGGAGCGCCAGGTGCAGTTATCAGTGTCTCTTGGGCCTGGATCTTGAACAATAGCCTCTTGACTTCTGATCACATGCTTCAACCCTATGTGTTGACTACAGAACTGACTTGAGTGTCTGAGGGCTAGCTGGAGGGGCTCAAGTGTATTATCCCTGTTGGCTGAGTTCCTCGGTTCTCTTCCATCTGGTCTCAGATCGTCACCTCTGTGTGGCATCTCCGCATAGACTCTCCAGCCACACAGCCATACTTTTTACAGTGTACCCCAGGATTCCAGGAGCACAAAAGTGGAAGCTACCAGACCTTCTTCAAACTTAGTCTGGATGGGCATGGTCTGGAATTCCAGGCAAGTCACAGGCCTCATCCAGACTCAAGGGCATGAACTAATATACCCTACTTCTTGACGTGTGCATCAGCATGTGTCTGCAGAGAGGGAAAGAATTTGAGAAGACATCTTTGGAGACTAGCTAAAACAGTAAGGGATTAGGTTTTTGAGAAGGTAATCGGATGTTTTAATTCTAACTTGGTGCAGTCCCATTGACTTACCTCTTCATTGGAGATACCGCATTGTATTTTGCTACTGTAACTTTGGAATGAAAAATGCTACATGAACAATGTAGCTTCATGATCTGTTAGATTAATGTTAAGGACGCTGTTCTTAGCTTGTCCACACTTCTGCATTTAAAGAATTCACACAGGAATAAGATTACAGTCTGTATTCAACTGGCAACTTTTGTTTTTTCAAATATAAGAATTTTAAAACTCCTAAAGTCCTCCCCACCCCGGCCTTTCCCTTTAGCTTCTAAAACAGGGACAAATTTAATGTGTGATCTTTTTATTGACTTAGGTGTTTTGTATATTTTGCCTTCCTTCTGTATGAGATCTCACTTTCAACTTCTATTAGTAGCTTCCTTTTCATATATCTGTTGGTGTAATTTGCCTCAGAAACATTTTTGGGGGAATCAGAGATTATAGCTGATCAATAAAAATAGATATGCAGTTGCCAATAGTTGGTATTAAAGTGAACTCTGTTATTTCTGTTGTAAATGGAGCAGCCACACTGTTAATAGAATTAAATTAACATTAAGAGTACCGTAAGTTTGGATTGTGGATCCACTGCTCTATTATATCAAATCCTAGTTTTAACTTCTTGCGTCTTTACCACTTTCTCAAGTGGCTTTTTTTGTTGAAATTATCAGCTGAGTCTATTCAGCCCTTCCGAGCGGAAGGGAGAGAGGAAAATTCCCTATCTCCACCATTCCCAGCCGAAGATGTATTCCAGACGGCAAGCAGGCTCCGAGTTAGGAGAGCTGCTCCATGAGACAAGTGATTTGGTTCAGTGTTTTGTTGAAGGGTTGTGAATTCTTAGACCATCAGTCATACTTACATTCAAATATAAGTATCCAAACACATCTAAGTCCAAATATAGTACAACCATTTTATGATGTTAGTGTTGGGAGAAAGGATTTATGTGGGCCCTATGGACACATTATGTCTGCTGTTAAGTTCGTGGTTTTGAACTGAAGTATAGGAATATCTCTATTAATCAAGGGAATGTATTCCAGAGACAGGGTTTTGTTTTCTTTTGTTTTTCTGTTTCTTCTCCTTTGCCCCCTTCCCCTTCTTTTTTTTTTATTTCTTTACCATCAACATTTTCTCCTTCTTCTTTTCTTCATTCTCCCCCTTCTTCCTCCCCTCCATCATCACCATCATCATCATCATCATCACCATCTCATCTCATCTCATCTCATCTCATCTCATCTCATCTCATCTTTCTTTTATTCTTTTTGCAGGTAACTGCAGAATCTAAGCTATAAGTAAAATAGGGAGGATAGGAATATTCAGTAAGAGTTAAAACATTAAGAAAAATAAATTCTAAGTAAAATGTTAAATTTTTACTCGTCAGTCTTGGGATGTTTGAAAAGAAAAAGCAGAGGTAAGGATTTTATTAGGAGAGGGAAGGAGAAAGATTAAAGGAGGTGGAAGGAGAGAATTGGGAGAAAGTTCTAGGGTGGAGAGCTATCCTCCAGGGACCTGGGCTAGACAGAGCAAATGATGAATTCTGACAGATAGGAATGACAGCCCCCTCATTCCAGGTGACCTGTGGCCTTAACTGGCCTCTTCAGGGGACTAAGGGCTTGTGGAGGAGTCAAGGCATAAAAGAGATGCTTGGATGTCAGAAAAGATCCCTGCGAAAACATTTAGAGGGATGCAGTGGAAAAGCACGTTAATCCATCATGTGTGGTGAACCCATGTATATGGTGCCATGTAAAGTGTGGCACATCCCCATTTCCCATGGATAATGGTTTATTGTTCACCCTTCCTCCTATCAGTTGCTACTGATTTATAAGATTGTGTAATCAGAGTCTAATAGTTTGGTGCCTTTGATGGGTAACTTTTAAAGGCTCTTCTTATATGAAAGGTTTTTTTTTTTCTTTTTGGATATGTAATCATGACCCAGATCTTCCTTTATAGTCAGAGCATTTATCTTTACAAAATTACTATAAATTAGTGCCATAGTCGGTCCCATTTTAGAAACTTACAGATGCTGAAACCAAGGCCCGGAGAAAGTTCTTTAAAAAGTGCTCACGGTACTTCTTTTCTTCTCTATTTCATAGGTGTGGTAGCTGAGCCACACAGTGGCAAGAGACAATTTAAGTAGAAGTGTGCTAGTGGGTAGAAGATTATACCTCTGCATTGTCTTCATTTCTTAGAAAGGGTGACTGGTGCCTCATTTGTGCTTTAAAGAAGCAAACTTCCTGCATTATGTAGGCAAGGACATTTGTCTTGTTCTTGTTTATTTGGCCTGAGGCACTGCCATCAGCTTCTCAGTGGTCAATCCTGATGGGAAGCTGGGCACTAGAAATTTAGCTCTTCAGTGTTATCTTGCAGTCAACAGAAGCCTCCATACTAGGCGTGGTTGAGTAGGACGGGGCTTTCCAAGGCGGGTAGCTGCCAGTGAGAGTAGCAGGGAGGGGGTGGGAGAATGAGAAGGGGGAGCCTTCTGTGGGAGTCTGTAGAGCAGCACCCCCTCCCACCACCAGCACCACACTGCCACTTGTAATTGACAATTAGAATGTCAGATGTCCTGGGACGGGCCATAGAAGCTTTAGGTCTGTAAGCTCTGACTCTTATCTTCTAACAAGTCTGACTCAGTTACCTAAACTACTCATTTATACATTTAGATTCCATGTAAGAAGCATGCCAATGAAGAAAAGGAAATCTGAAATTCTTGTCTTTTCTTCCATATCATCTATCCCAATAATTTTAGAACATCTGCCTAATCCAAGTGACAACTATTTATTGAGCGTTAACTGCGTTTGAATTGGACCTAATGTTTAACTCTCAGAATGAACACCCCATCTCAGATCTGTTGATATTATTATAGTCTTTCCAATGGTTCCAGGCAGAACTACATCTGGAGTATCTTTCTCTCCTCTTACTGATGGGGTTAATGTCCAAGGTGATGTGGGCAAGTGCTTTGCAAGGAAGGACCTGATGTGCAACATTCAAGTTGAAAAACAGTTTTTAATCTATCATGGACTGCTGCTGCTTCACACCCCAGAGTTTAGGTCACTGACCTCAAGTTTGCAAATTTTATATCCCATTACCACCCTGTGAGCTCTGTGCTCCCCAGGGCCACATAGTTGATGTTTTAGCTGCAATCTGAGAAAGTGTCTGAACATTTCCTGAAGAGTTGGCTAGGAGTGATTTGGCAGTTCAGTCATGAAAACCCGGAGCTAGTGGCTGGGGTATACGTTATAATTACCTCACACTGTTTCCTATTTGAGCCTGGTTGTGGGTAGTTGGGTACAGTGGGATTGCTTGTGAGACTATATTTTAAAGGACCGAGGAGTCATTTTTAATGAACGCTAATAACCATTGGCCATGTTTTGAGGGAAGTGTGGACGTGTGGACATAGACATGCCTGGAGGCAAACCCTGGCTCCACCACCTACTAGGAAGGAACCTCAGACAAGTGGCTCGATCTATTGGACTCTCAATTTCTTCACTTGCAAAACGAGATTATAAAGCTCACCTTTCTGGGTTATTCGAACATTCAAGGAGGTAATACATTTCAATTCCTAGTATGGTGCCTGGTATGTTTAGCTGTGGGTGATGAGGATGATTATAATGCTGTTGTGGATAAGGATAAAGAAAGGGACAGAGTCATACAAAGAAGCTGGATTTTTATGACCAAAGCAAAAAGTTAGACAACCATTGGTATCTGGAGACCATAGTCTCAACTTTCTCATTATTTCAGAAACACGGGGAGCAAACTTGAACTTCAAACACTTCAAAAATATAATTTTAATGGAAACTCACTTTGTAGAGATTTGGTTATACCTAAAGACAGTGTGCTGATAAGGTTTTGATTTTTAAATTCCTTTCCCCCCAAATTGTGTTACCTTTATTGGGAAATAAACTTAATCCCTTTTTAATATGGCCCCCTCAACTCCTTCAGAGAAGTTTGTATTTTTTTATTGGTAGCTCTGGCGAACAGGCCTTGTCTCTTTCCCTGCTGGTCACATCTTTTGGCACCATTCCTGTCACATGCCCATCACTGTGGCCAAAGAAATGGAACACTTGGGGCGCCAGGCCTGAGTCATGTGGAATGGGCTCAAAAAAAGTAAAGGGGTGCTAGGTGGGGAAACAGAGGTCGGCACCCAAACTGAGAAAGCTCCCTTCCCATAGACCCAGAACTCCTTCAACTCACTCTGTCTTTACCGGTCCCTCGGGGCGCTTTGTGGGCAGACCATCTTATGTGATTTGGGCCCAGGCTGACTCAGATTGGCCACCTCTGAGAAGAGCCATGGCCTTTGCTCTCCAAGTGAGCATCCCTTCCTTTGGCTTCAGGCCCCACAGCAACGTAATGCTCATTCAGTACAAAGGAATCTTGTTTGTTGTTGTTTTTCTTCTGTGTGCAATTTCTCTTGAGAAAGTGAAAATCTTATTTTTTCATTTCCTTTTAATGATTCCCATTTCGATTCTAATGAGAGTTGACCTTTAAGAGATATTAAGCTTCTGAGAATCTGGGAATGTGGACAGAAAACATACATTATCTTAATGCAGGCAGTGCTTTGGTAGAATTCCTATACCCTGCATCCTTCCATACCAACTTATGGTTAACTGATTGGCAATAAGGTTAGGAAGTTGTGGTTGCTTCGCTTTCATTCTACTGGCTGTAGAAATAAGAATGCTTTCAATAAGGAGTGGTTTAAGCAGATAACATTTACTTTTCTGTTTGTCATTAAAAATGTTCAAATTACCTAATATCTCTCATCTCTTTGGGGAAGTCACTCTGTCACTAATACAAAGTTTATAAGAAAATGAAAATATGAGTATAAACAAACAACCAGATATTTCCTCTGCTCTACTAATTTCCCAGGAAAGAAATAAACCCCGAATAACAAAATACACTTTTCCTTTTAAACTTTTGAAAACCTTTCAGGAATTTTACAAGAACATGCAAGCCATTTTCCTTTCTCTCTTTTTCTTTTACTTTTTTCTTGGTCAGCAGTTCTGACTTTGTATAGAAATTTTTGAACATCTAACAGAATTCTAGACAACAGGGTCTAATTAATTTGCCCTTGGACAGACTCCTCTGCTCATTTGCATTTGGGCCCTTCCTTGGAAATAGGTTGTTAAGTACACATTCTCGCATATTGAGGAGTCAGAAAACATACCAGGGTTCCTTGCTAAATGATTTCCTCCTTCTCTTTCATATTTCCCATGACTATACAAATTCTTCCATTTGTGAACTGAGTGCCAAAATGCAGCCCTTTTATGGAAGGACTTGATACAAACCAATCCCTTTTCCCTCGAACTCATCTTTTGTTAACTGATGGGTTTATGTTGGTCATAAGGAAAGACAAGGGGTCCTTATGAAAATGGATCATGTCAAAAAGGAGTTGTAATGGCCAAGGAAACCCATCCCCTGCGCTAACATGCTTAGTTATTTGTAAGAGTGTAGTTAAGTCCTTTGTTCTTGGATTCCTTTCCAATGAACATTAACCTTAGTTAGTAGCTGCATACTTGAGATTTAGAAAAACACTTCGGTTAGTTCTTTCCACTTGTTTAAGATGGTAAACAGGCTGGAGTTGTGCTGTTATCATTTCTCATGTGTTTTTTTTTAAGTTTATTTATTTATTTTGAGAGAGACAGAGACAGCACAAGTGGGGAAGGGGCAGAGAGAAAGGAAGAGAGAATCCCAAGCAGGCTTTAATCAGGTAGTGCAGAGCCTGGTTCAGGGCTTAAACTTACGAAATAGTGAGATCACCTCGGTCGATTCCAAGAGTTGGACACTGTACCAACTGAGCCACCCAAGCACCCTGGACTGTTATTATTTCTAAATGGGGACCCCCATCCCATTCAAGAATGTTGAGTTGCATACCAGGTAAAAGTGAATCTTCAGGAGGCGCCCAGCTGGCTCAGTTGGTAGAGCACATGACTCTTGATCTTGGGGTCATGAGTTTGAGCCCCATGTCGGGTGTAGAGATTACTTTAAAAAGTGGAACTTAGAAAGGAGGTCTTCAAATGAATGAAAAAGGAAGAACGTGTGTTGCCCTGGTGGCATATAGGAGAAGAAGGCTATCAGAATGAACTAGACCACATGCTGCTGCAAAGTTGTTTTACTTTTTAAGGTGGAGAATTTCAAATATATGCACAACTAAAGAGAATAGTGCCATGAAGCTCCAGGTTTAGCCCTTATCAGTTAATGGTCAACCTTCTTTTGTCCACTTCTTTCCCCTGCCACAGATTATTTTGAAGTAAACCTCATGAAAAACCACTTAATTTGTTGTGACCATTTCAATATGTACCTCTAAAAGATACGGACTCTTTAAGAAGCATAAACATAATACCACTATTACATTTAAAATTAGTGGAACACCTGGGTGGCTCAGTCAGTTGAGTGTGTGACTTCGGTTCAGGTCATGATCTCATGGTTCGTGGGTTCAACCCCTTGGTCAGGATCTGTGGTGACAGCTCAGAGCCTGAAGCCTACTTCAAATTCTGTGTCTCCCTTGCTCTCTGCCTGTCCTGACTTAGGCTCGCTCTCTCTCTCTTTCTCTCTCTCAAAAATAAACATTAAAAAATTTTAAAGGATAAAATTATCATTAATTTTTAAAATATTCTCAACTATCCAGTGAGCATCATTTTCTTCTTAGAGGTTGTTGCTACTTTGACGTTTTGTGCTGGTATTTGGCACCCATTCTGCTTAATTATAGCTTGCAACACGAATACTGTCATACCTTCCCCAGAGCTCAAAAAGTGTTGAGAGGACAGTGCTGTTATCCCTTAGGCTGAGAAGCAAATCTTTTGGGTTGGATTTCAGGGAAGAGATATGTTGGCAATTGAAATGTGAGTTCCCACATTCTCCATGTAATGGACAGTGCCTCTGCATTAAGTCATAGAGCCCTGAAACTGGAGAGTGTTTTAGAACATCATCTGGGTCAGCTTGGCCTTTGTGCAGCTCATTGTCTTCCTAAGCCTGGCAGTTGCCTGCATGATCTGATGGTTTTCCTTGAATTTACTTTTCAAAAGACAAGTCACACCCATATTCAATTACATGCATAAAACACGTTCCATTGGCAGCTATGAGTAGGTTTTTGAATTATCCGCATTCAGAACCTCTACATTGTCTCCCACCCACTCCCCCAAACACTGAATATATTAAGAACTGACTCATATCTTCAGTAGATGGAATGGGATATGATATTCACCACACAGAATTACCAGCCTATAGGAGTGAATGTTTCTGAAATGTGTTCCTTTTAGCATTGCTTTCCTTTTCCAATATATTTTATAAGATCTGTCTTAAAATGTTTGTTTTTGTAGACCTAAGAAAAGAAAACGAAAATACAAAAAATTATGCATCAATTCACTTATATAAAGGCACACATTCTTGTTGGGGTATTTATGGAAACATCATTCTAATCTCTAATCTAAAAATCTCTAGTACTAATGTTGGAATGTTTTATTAATAAATTCTTTTTGTTTTTAATTAGTGATTTATGACATGTTTCCCTTGTGTGGCCTTTGTACAATTACTTCACTTCTCTGAATTTCAGTTTCCTCGTCTGAAAATGAGCACAGCAATGTATTTTCTTAATAGGACTCGGGAGAAGAGTCACATAATCACTTTGTAAATTATAAAGCTCTCCAAAAATTGCTAATTATTACTTTTATTCTGCAGTGTGTTTTCATATGGACTAAATTCCCAAGGTAGCTAAATTTCCTCAAATTTAAATTAGACTATTCTTTAAAATTTTCCAGATATCTAAATGTTTAGAATTAAATGTTTATAACTTTGCCTCAGTTACAAAGTTAAAAAAAGTCATTGAATTTTTTATGCCTAATACTGTGAATTGTTACTTTCAGTGAAATAATCTCAACAACTACATGCTTGTAGCTAACTTCTTCCGACTGTTTAGAAACTCAAATTCTATCAATGATTTATTTTCTATTTTCTTGTTCCTTAGCGACAATGTTGTTTCTGTTCTGATGAAAGGGTTTGGTAGATAAATGTTTTAAAAGACCCATTGGCTCTTGACTCTTAATAAAATTTAAGGCACAAGGTCTTTGAAACTTTTGTAGCTACAAAATGTTTCTAAGTGGTGCCCCTGAAAGAATTTTACTTTCATACCCGTGAATTCCATTTATGGATATCTTATGTATTCAGTTTTTCATTTTGTGTTTTTAAAATTTTTTTTAACATTTATTCATTTTTTGAGAGACAGAGATTGACAGTATGAGTGGGGGAAGGACAGAGAGAGAGGGAGACACAGAATCCAAAGCAGGCCCCAGGCTCTGAGCTGTCAGCACAGGGTCTGATGCAGGGCCCAAACTCACACACAGTGAGATGTGACCTGAGCTGAAGTCGAACGCTTAACCACCTTGGAGCCACCCACCCAGGCACCCCTTATGTTTTTAAAATCAAAAAAGGTAGATGAAATGAAACTGATTTCTTAGTAGTACTTATCTTTTTGTTATTTTATTTTATTATTTAATTTCTTATAAACATTTGCCTTTTCAATAAATTAAGTGCTCACTACTCTGACAGAATTGTCTCTCATTTTTTGTCTTGGTCAGAGGCATATTTGAAACCCTAAACCTTTGTTTACCGCTTTGGACTCGGGTTTTGTCCTAGGTGCTAGGTTGTAAAGATAAATCTGAATTTTCTATCTTTAGGGAACTCCTATTGCAAAAGAGAGGGCAATTATTGGATTCCAAGAGCTCTAAAATGCTTAAGTACCTGGACGATGAGGTTGAGGCCCCCAGATAGACTTCAGAAATGACCTTCCTTGCTTCATTGGGAAGCCAGTCTTTCTGGAAGCAGCTCACTGAACTTCTGGTCTGTGAACCAGTCCAGGATACTGATTTCATATTATAGTTGCTGGTGGGATGGAACCTTCCCATCTCTAAAGAAATCAGGTACATTAAGGATTAGAATATCCAATTACTCCCCAGTGTCTCTTTGTTTGGGTACAAATGACACACAGTGTCACATTAGTTTCCGGTCCCTACTCCTCAGTTTTGAAATCCCTGCTTTACTGACCTATGGCTGTTGCCTGTTGGCCCCGAGAGTCTTGTGCAGGCGTGGGGGATGGTGCCGGACCTGGATCGGGACAAGCTTTGGTTCCGGCTGCCCACTTGGGACTGTGGAGTGGCCTGAGGTGAAGGTGTTCAGTTCTCACAGCTCACTGGGCAGCTTGCTGTAGCTGCAGGGGCCACGTGTTTGAGTAGCCAAGTTTCCTTCTGGTTGCCTGCCGTGGAATGTGTTTTCCCATAGAAACAACATTTTAAGTTGTGGTCAGGTTCCCAGACCAGCCTACAATAGCCTATTTAGCTGATAGAGACTGCTATTTGACTAGCCTGGGGACCAAACCACCACCTATTAACATTGTTTCTATTGGAAATGCCATTCTGAGTTTTAAATACCAATAGAGAAATGACATTTTGGAGCTCTACCTGTTTGTCCTGTTGGGCCTCTGAACCAGAGTATCGAATCGCCGTGTGCTCCCAGGTCCTGAAGGACCCCATTCTTTCTCCCAAGCTTGACCTCATTGGCTGGTTTTCCCATCTTTCATGGGGCTGCCAGCACATTCAGAAGATATTATTATCTCCCTGGACAGAGCTCTTGGTCTGAGAATTTCTCGGAAGTGGTGGGAATCATGGTTTCTTCCATTGGTGGTAAAGGGGAGGGAAGGGAACAGTTGGAACTGAAGGGAGCAGTGAACTCCCTAGACACTACCTGAGTCTGTCTTTCACTCTGTAGGTTCTGGTCCACCCTCTTAGTTTACTTGGTTGTGTTTCAGTCATTTCTATAATTTCATCTCCCCTTTGGAAAAGTACAACATGGCTTTGGCTTGAGTAAATGGAGTAACGGTCAAAAAAAGAGAGTCACAACAGTCCTGGAACTCATAGGTAAAAGGTCAAAGGGTTGCCAAGTTCTGGGAAGCAGATTTTTAGAAGCACCTGTGTTTTGATAGTGTCATTGGTCAAACCCTCTCAGGTGCTGGTGAGCTGTAAATTTGAAACGTGCTCATTTCTCTGTTTTGAGACAATCCATCCTCATCGTTATGGAATCAAATAGTAAAGTTCCAGCTTCATAAACAAATACACCTCTCGGCATGTGTAGCTAGGAACACCTTTTATACAACTAGCCAGAGGTTCAGTAATGCCAGCTGGCCAGAAACAGAGCTGTGGAGAGCCATCGCTTCAGTGCAGACGTGACAGCAGGTTAGTCCGATCATTGCCTTTGGAAGCTTGGGGACCACTTGGGTGGTTGAGAAGTTTGTGCAGACTTCTGTGTTCTTCGTGTGGTTAATCCAGAGGACCAGAAGCAGAAAGTAGGATTGGGACCTGCTGTCCATAGCAGTGCTTCTGGTCTTCATGGATCAAGGTCTAGTTTTCTGTTAACAGTGTACCCTGTGGCTTTAAATTTTTCTTTTTTTTTTTCCTTCAAAGAAAATGTGTGTGTGTGTGTGTGTGCCTGGGTGTGTGCACACACATGTTCCAGTCACCTATAAAAGATTCCAACAGGATTCCTATTGGCTGCCAGTCTAAAATGACCTCTGGATTTGGGGAGCTGTCTTTGCAGCTTTCTCTTTCTTCACCTTTCTTAAATTGTGAGTGTGTGTGTGTGTCCCTGATATGGTGACATAAATTCTTTGGCTTTTAAGTTCTTGAACTATTGCTTTTGATTAACATAAAACCCCTGCAACAATGTAGTTTAGGGTTCAGAACATATGGAACTGTTGATGTAACAACCTCTCTGTGCTGTGAATTACCCCACCAGGTGGTGGGGAAGCGATCCCCCAAGCAGCACCTCCAGACATAACTTTCAGCGCCACTCCATGAACTTTACTTTTTTAAAAAATTTTTATTTATTTTATTTAATTTTTTAAATGTTTTATTTATTTCTAAGACAGAGAGAGAAACAGCATGAGCAGGGGAGGGTCAGAGAGAGAGGGAGACACAGAATCCGAGGACAGTCTCCAGGCTCTGAGCTAGCTGTCAGCACAGAGCCCGATGTGGGACTCAAACCCATGAACCGTGAGATCATGACATGAGCCAAAGTTGGACGCTTAACCAACTGAGCCACCCAGGTGCCCCAACTCCTGTGAACTTTGTGAGAGTTGTCTTTAGTAATTGGCCACATATGGCTGGCTCCATCTTTGGTCTTGATCAGTTGCAACAACCTGCCACAATGAAATGTACACCAATTTATGAGCAGAAACCCTTTGTTTCGTTGCTTTAGAATTTTTGTTTTTATATTGCTAAAGAAATAGAATCAGATGTTCATATATGAGTGTTTTGTCTACACTGATTTTTTTTGAAGGAAATAGGTTGATCCCTGAATTAAAAACATTAATAACTTCAATAAATTAATGATTAGCATATCAGTAAAATAACCAAGGCATGAAACCATTATACATTACTGTTTAGCTAACTATAGCTGTTCAAAATATGTATGAAATATATATATTTTTAAATTTTAATGTTTATTTAGTTTTGAGAGACAGAGTGCAAGGGGCAGAGACAGAGGGAGACACAGAATCTGAAGCAGGCTCTAGGCTCTGAGCTGTCAGCACAGACACAGGGCTTGAACTCACAAACCACGAGATCATGACCTGAGCCAAAGTCAGACACGTAACCAACTGAGTCATCCAAGTGTCCCGAAATATTTTTCTTTTAAATAGATTAATTTGTAGGAAATAGTTTTCACCATTAGACCGTTTCCGTGTTAGTGGCATTCACACCTAACCTATTTATGACACCCAAGACATAGTATTAATCTTGGTTCATTGTACTTTATACCTACTAAGGTATTCAGTCAATGTTATCTTGTGTGCTTCTAAATAGACTCCAGGATTTCTAGGCAATATAGACATTGTTTCTCTGCTTGAAGGCATATTTGTTTTGGAACAGAGAGAGTAGGGTAAGGTTTCAGGGAGGCAATCTAGACATATAATAATTTAAAATATATAATTACAAATACACACATATGGTTAAACATGTTGTATGTCATACATGTTATTCTTTGTTTTACCTATTAAGGAATTGGCCAAGTAGTCAAGTTAGCATACTTTTTAAATTTGCTGATTGCTATCAAATTTTTGTAATTAATACATTATTGAGAAAATAAAAGTAGTGTTCAAAGTGCCAGAAAAAAATATATAATTGTAACATAGCATGTGTAGGTTTTTGAGCGGTATGTCTGAAATTGTGTTGGTAAGTGGAAGGGTGGTTGGGATTAACTGGGGAAGAGAATTACCACTATGGGAAGGCAGTGAAATTATACATTAAAAAGGAAACATGTGGGGCACCTGGGTGGCTCAGTTGGTTAAGCATCTGACTTCGGCTCAGGTCATGATCTCAAAGTGAGTTCAAGCCCCATGTCAGGCTCTGTGCTGACAGCTCAGAGCCTGGAGCCTGTTTTAGATTCTGTGTTTCCCTCTCTCTCTACCCCCTCCCCACCACACACTCTGTCTCTCAAAAATGAATAAACATTTAAAAAAAATTTTAAAAAAAGGAACACGGAAGAGCAAGTATAAAGATGGAAGAAGTGTCTGGATTTAGCATGTAGTCATGCAGGAGGGGTATGTACATGAGTGAGGGCTGAAACAACGAAGGGAAGGGGCGGGGCAGGTGGGTGGGGATGAGAGTGGGCAGGTGAGGCGGACCTGGCAGAGACCTGAAGATGACAGTGAGGTGTTCCACGTCTTAGGGAGGATGAAGTCTATCTCTGGAATGTAGGAGAACAGAGCTAAGCATGGTGAACATGAAAAGATATTTAGCTATATTGTCCTAATGAAATAGAGAGGAAGGAGGGAGCCAGGAAAAAAGGTGTTAATAAGTCTGACAGTGAAACACCAAGATGTAAACCAGGGAGTTATTTGCTACTGGAGTTAGAGAATTGAAGAGGAATTTCAGCAGTGGGCTGAAATAAAACTAGTGATTCCTCTTAGCAAGTGGGAGATATCAAGTTATAGCTCAGAGAGCTAATGCTGTGTGGTGGGGCCAAGCACCCTCTTTCTGGACTCCTAGCTCCCCAGTCTGACCCTGATGTTTGTGTCTTACCTGTTGTGGTGACAGTCTTTGCATGATTGCCTGTCTCCTTCCCAGAGTAAAGACTATGTCTTAGTCACTAAGAAAAACTAGAACAGTTTATTTATAATTGCATACCGTCTTATTTTACTTTTTAACAAACTTTTCACTGTAGAACAGTTTGAGATTTACAAAAAACCAGGAGGATAGCACTACATGACGTAGGTTGGAGAGGTTGGCTGGCTTATACCTTCAAAGGAGGAAACCAGAAATGTCCAAGTCCCAGCCAGTGTTGACCCATACAATCCAGAAATGAGTCCCTAGGTCTGAAGAGCCTCCCCCTGTCTGGCAGAACTTGAGGAGGCCATGGAAGTCGTTTTAATTACCAGGGTTTGAAGTGTCATTACTTGAGACGTTGTGACTGGCAGACAGACTGGATTAGTCATATGTAGTATTCAAAATCACTGCTAGTAGATATGACCTCTGCCTTTAGCAAAAAGGGCCAGTATAAAGGCACCCAAATAAGGGGGAGAGCTTGCAAAGTTTGTTGGAGTAGTAGTGGGTCCCCTTATCAGATAGTGCTCATGGTTTTTCTTTTCTTTTTGATTAAAAAAATCTGTCATAAAACTAATGAAGTCATGATGTGTGGGTCACAGTATATGTAGCTCATTTGTATATTAGAGGTTTTTTCATGAACTATCACATTTTTGGCAGTGAAAATTATTATTCTTAAAAGCTGGAACGGTGGGAAATTAGGATTTTACCTTGAGCCATGTTACATGGGCACTTGGGCATCCTTTATTTTGTGGGGGCAGATGCCTTTTGATCCCCTCCACACTTATTTTTAAGAGAAGTCACCGTATTTTTCTCCCACAATTCAAAACAGCAGGTCACTCATGCATGAAGTAGTGTCAGCCTCATTAACCTTCTTGCCCAAGGATATAAACACTTCACATGTATATGAAATAAGAGCCCACTGAACTTTTTTTTTATTTTCCTGATCTTGTCTGAAAGGGAGTTTGAACTTGGGATAGGAAATAGAAAGGCTATCTTGGCTGTAAGAGAGGCCAGATTTACAGAATTGGATTCTGGCTAAGGAATGTGGACACATTGCAGACATCTTGTACACAGGCCAGTTCCTGCAGTGATGTGGTCAGACATGGTAAAGCCCAGCTGTTTGCTCCATCGAGAGGGGCTTTTGCTACCCCACACCGTATCTGAGTGCTGTGCCTGAACTGGATCCGAATATTCGGCCTGCTGAGGCTCACTGACCCCCAGAGAGATTGGAGGTGGTTGTTGTAGAGCACTGTATTCGAAGCAACTGGTAAAAGTAGTTGTAAAAGTAGTTGTAAATAAAGACTTGGCAAAAACAGTGTAATATACAGGGGGAAGTGACTTTAAATGTATTTTCCCTTTCCCCCTGAACTATTAGAATATTGGTGAAAACAATTTATGCTTAAATTGGTAGTTTGTTGATGGACATTTGGTAGGGTTTGTCACACATCCCCTCATGAAGGCTATTGGGTGAAATACCATCTTGCCCCCAAATGCATCTCTGCCTTAACATAGCAATTAAGAGGGCATACTGGCATTAGGCATCCTGAGTTCAAATCCCCATTCTTTACTTCCGTGAGCTGTGGGACCCTGGCTGGTTTGTGTAACCTTCTTAAGCTGTAGTTTCCTTAATGTTAAAGACAGTAATAACAGAACCTACCTCAAAGGGTTGCCTTGAGGATGAAATAAAGTACTATGTCTTTAGCACGTAGCATATAGGTCTTTTCTCTTTGAATTTTACTTTGAGTTTTCCAAATGCTACCGCTGCTTGCACTAAGCTTTAACTCTTGACTTTTTTTTTGGCAGCAGGTGGGTGGGTGTGGTTGAGGAAGTGAGAAGGAAGAGAAAGGTTTGAATGCTTCACTTTCATTTACACAAAAAAGTAACTCCATTAAAGATTTATCTTCTTTGTTAATGCTTTTTGTGTGAAACTTTAGAATAAAATCTTTTGTAATGGAAATAATCCAACGTGTCTACTTTAGACTTTACATATCTCAGTGCTTTCCAGCTTAAATAAGACATTCATTATTTCTAGAATTAGAGCTGTTTTTTCTATGTGTGAGTAGAATAAATACCACCCAGCTTGTTTGCATGAGTGCTGCTAGTTTGGAGTTCTCAAGACCAAAGTTAGCAGAGAACTCTTACATCTTTCTAATACTTTGCATTAAGCCGTTTAACCTGGTAGTATTTAATGTGTTAAAGAATGAATGCAATGAGATTAAGACAGTCATTGATAGAGGATATTGGTTGAAACAACTGAAATTGAATAATATATTGTTATAAGACATAAAATTATTAAAAATCAAAAAATATCAGAGCATGCAAACAAAATCACAATTAGTATGTAGAATTTTAAGTAATCCAGTGAAATGAAAATGTGGTCACTAATGAAATGGAACTGTGAATGAATGAAACAGAAAGTACCCCATTTATGAAATAAGATGCTTATGCTTTTAAAGTAATTACTTCAAATAAAAGAGGATGATCAAAGTATAACAGCATGTAATTTAAAAAATGAGCAGTTATTGGGGCGCCAGCATGGCTATTTGGCTAAGCGTCTGGCTTAGTCATGACTAAGCTGGCTAAGCCAGTCATGATCTGGCGGGTTCTTGAGTTTGAGCCCCCTGTGGGGTTCTGTGCTGTGAGTGCAGAACCTGCTTGAGATTCTCTCTCTCCTCTCTCCCTCTCTCTCTGTCCCTTTCCCATTCAAGCTCTCACTTTCTCTGTCTCAAAAATAAGTAAGTAAACATTCTTTTTAAGTGAGCAGTTATGAGTGGGCATTAGGTAAGAATGCAAAAGAATTATCTTCACTTTGCCAGATCTTCACCCCTTGGGACAACCAATTTTAACCATGTATGCTTTTAGTTCTTCTCATGTTTATCTTTAAGACACTACGTACGGTGCTTGTACCTCTGTTTCTAGATGTAAACAGTATCCATTGGCTCCATGCCACGAAAGGTGGGGACATAGCTCACTTAGATATCTATACCTTGTCTATCTCTTTTCCTTCCTATCTATGTTTAAATAATCATGGTATGACTTTCAGTTATTGGTTATTTTAAAACATGATATAATATACGTAAACCTCTGTCTCTTGGATCAACTACTTTATTTCTCTCCATACCTTTCTTCCCAATTTGATAGCTATACCATTACTTTTACAGGTACAGGTTTAAAACATTTAAATTTTGTTTTGCAATCATTGTAAATTGTAACATCTTCCATGTTTTGTCTGTAGGTTGATTGCAAACATTGAAAAGACAATGAGGAATGCTTATATTATGATTTTTCAAACACCTTGGAAAATCTTTTTAATATCTTGCTTTGTAGGACTGAAAATTTTAATATCTTGCTTTGTAGGACTGATTCTGGACTCTTTTCTCTTGGCTTTTTTATCATGTTATATGTGTTATTACTCCACAAATACACTCATTCTTGTCAGACAATATGTCTTGATTTTTGTTTGAAAATATAGTTACTCCAACCACAGGACACCTACAAAGGCTCAGGGGTCCTCTGAAGCTATTCCAGGATTTGGTTTGGCGTTGGACTGGGCCCAGTGCAGTTGTGGTAATGAGGTGTTTGTGGGGAAGGTTTGAGGTGGTTGACTCTGGCTTGGATTATCATTTTCAATCTGGAGAAATTTGTGGAGTTCCGAAGGTTTGATTGTTGCCCTCACCCTAGCCCCCTCTTCTAACTTCTCTTCTCATTCCCTTTTCTAAGATTCTGAGTTGCCCCAGGAAGTTCTGGGTTATCTGAACTGAAGTTTTGGGCACTACTTTGTCACTGAAGGGATACAGGATTGAGAGCCAACGGCTTAGATTGTAATAAACTCTCTCTTCCTTAGCCTCCTATGGTTCCTTTGGTTCAGTAGTTAATTTAGGTCAGAAAATAATTCTATTATGATAATAATGCTGTATTGAGTTCATGTCCATTACTTCATCTGATACACACACACACACACACACACACACACACACACACACATACAATGTGGCCAAGGCAGACATTTCATTATCCCAATGTGTAGAGATATCAACTAAGGTTCAGAGAGGCTCCAGCATCAGGTGCATAGTAAGCCTCTATCCATTGTTTTATGTCTAGTTTGGGAGAAGTTCTAGGCTGTAGGTCACTCTGTCTTTCTTCCTACCTCTCTTTTTGGCCTCAGCATCAGTCAGTCTGAAGTGTGCATTTTGGCCTGCAGTGTTCCAGATCTACTGGGGCTGTGAAAGAGACACAGGATAGGGCAAAGACCTCACCTTTGTTCTCAATTCTGCTTGTGCCTGAAGTAGTGAGTTCAGAGAAGATGCAGGAGGACTCTGTGCTGTTACACATGGTCTGCATGTAGAGGGAGAGTGTGTGAATGCACGCCAACCAGAAGTCAATTTTATTTACTTTTAATTTTTTAAGTTTATTTATTTACTTGGGGAGAGAAGGAGAGAGAGAGTACATGTGGGGAAAGAGGCAGAGGGAAAGTGAGACAGAGAGAGAGAGAGAGAGAGAGAGAGAGAGAGAGATCCCAAGCAGGCTCCACACTGTCAGCAAAGTCTAATATGGAGCTTGAACCCACAAATCGTGAGATCATGACCTGAGCTGAAATCAAGAATCAGACCCATAACTGACTAAGCCACCCAGGCATCCCCAGAAGTACATTTTAGTTACACAGTTTGTTTTTAAAGGTTTACTTTTATGGGGCTACAGGATTTATACTAGCAAGCCTTGGAATAGCTACTGTTGGTGAAATTGATTACAAAACATTTGACCTTATTCATCAGCCCCTGAACTTTAGGAGTAGCATCAATGTTTAGGCCCTGAGATGTGACATAGTGAAATGAATGCTTTCTTTCATGACTCTGTGTGTTCAGTCCTCTGTCTTAGTTTCTAGCGTAGAGCTAACTAGATCCTTACCCACTTGCTCCCTTAAGTTGTTAAATATGGATCATCTGGATTCTGAATGGAAGCTTTGGTTCAAGAAACCTGATGAAATGTTTGTAAACAAGAGACCCAAAGTTACATTGACTTTATTTTCCTGTAACTCCTGGTATCAACTATGTTTGCAAACTTTGGCTAAAGAAATATTTACATTTTTTGGCTTTTATTTTTTCCGACTAATGTCATCATTTGCATTCCTCTAACTCTGGTGAAAGGAAGAATATGGTTACATTTTAGGAGGGAGTTAGGCCATAGAAAAAAATATACACAGCTTCAATAAGTAGAAATTTAAAACTTATATGTGGATTTTATGATGACCTTTCTTAACTAGATTGGTAGGAATTTTATTGTTTAGACTCCTGTAACTCCATACATTTTTTTAATTTTTTAAAAATTTTTATTTATTTTTGAGAGAGGGAGATAAGAGTGCAAGCAGCAGAGGGACAGAAAGAGATAAAGGGAGACACAGAATCTGAAGCAGGCTCCAGGCTCTGAGCTGTCAGCACAGAGCCTGACATAGGGCTTGAACTCACGAACGGTGACATCATGACCTGAGCCGAAGTTGGATGCTTAACTGACTGAGCTACCCAGGCGCCCCATAACTCCATACATTTTTACATCTGTGCATTGTGATGGAATCTCTCATTTTTATTTTTCTGATGTATGCATATGTGATATTGCGGGATATCCTTATTGGTATCATTATGTTAAAGAGTCCCAAACTACTAAGCCAGTGTTAGGTCCCATGAGTTTACTTTTTTTTTTTGTCTACAAAAATTCATCCTGGTTTTGTAACTCAGAGATATTTTTTTTTTTTTCCTTTTATGTGGTCACATTTGTTTTAAAGCATGGAGTTCTTCTGATTGGATTTGTTTGTTTGTTTTAGACCTAATGTCTGTGGATCACGTTATAATGCTTACTGTTGCCCTGGATGGAAAACCTTACCTGGTGGAAATCAGTGTATTGTCCGTAAGTAGACAATCTCTCATTCTTCATGTTCTTTTCTGTTGTTTTGGTTGCATGGTGATTCTTAGTACTTGTTCCTTTGTAATTGCATACCATTAATATGTTTATAGCAGAGCCTTCCAGCTCTAAGATTTTCCTACTTCCTCTGAATCCAGATTGGGAAATACACTAAGTTGGTCAAGCCACTGTTGTCCTTTAATTTAGTGACTTCCTTTGGAATATTTCTGACATACAGGGAGTAGAGCCACAGGGATAATTTGATCAAGGGTACATGTTGCCTGGATTCATAGACTTTGTAATCACTTTGATGGGATTTTGAAAAAAAGGATACATTGCTGCTTTCCTTATTGTAATTTCTGACTTGCTTGGCCACCCACAAGCCTACTCAAACCTTGTACAGTCAATTTGGGTGGTCGAGGCCTAAGATTCTAACTTTTAGAGAGGAAAGGAAGTGGCTAGAGCATCAGATGAAGATGAGTAGAAAGACTAGGGAAGAACTCAGATGGTACCAGAGATTCTCCCATTGGCTCTGCTGCCACAGCAAATATCTAGATTTTCATCATATACTACAAATGTTGAGTGATAAACCACATGCCAGAAAAGATGCTATTTAAAGGAGATATAAGTGAAATTGGTTATGGCATCTGTCCTTTATGACCTTTTACTGTCATCATACATATGGAGAAATTTCCAGTTTTCAGAAAACTCTATCAGGACAGTGGGGAAAGTTAGAGCTGAAAGGACATTAAGGAATCATTGAGTCCACTTTCTCTCTTGGCCTAGCGTGGTCTGTGCAGAAGAATAGAATATTTCAATCAGTATTCTCTTGGTGACCTGAAAAGTTCATCTCTATCCCAGTTTTTGATTTTGACCAAAAGCATCTTATTCATTTGGCAGACTGTGCTTCATTTAAAGATCAAAACTGAATCACTAAGAGAGATACATAATGGTATTTCACATTTTCTAAATGAACTTGACAATGTAATCCTTTCCCTTGTGTTCTTTTCTTAAATGTTTACTTATTTTGTGAGAAGAGCTCCTGCACATTTGCAAACATGTGTGAGTCAAGGAGGGGCAGATAGAGAGAGAGAGAGAGACAGGGAGAGAGAGAGGACAAGAATCCCAAGCAGGCTCCACATTCAGCGTGGAGCCAGACTTAGGGATTGATCTCACAAACTGTGAGATCACAACCTGAGCTGAAATCAAGAGTTGGATGCTTAACTGACTGAGCCACCCGGGTGCCCCTCCCTCGTGTTCTATAGAATCTATGAGAAATGCTGTCTTCAGGTATTCAAATAAATGTTTATAGGATCCTTTGACAGCTTATTTCTTAATAGTTTTCAGTCTCCATCCTGAGATTTTTTGATGTTTGAATGCATTTTCGCTCAAGTATATTATTTTTAGCATTTGCCGCTTGCAAGGTTATGCAGGAATTTGAGTAGGGGATTATATCTATGGGTATAAAAAGTAGTGACCAAATCTTAGTCTGCTAATAAATAGAAATGATTTGCCATTTGGACTTATTCTTCTGGCCACCAGCAGAGCATTTGGTGCCAACGTATCAGTCCCTCAGTGACATAAAAGTGTTACTCTTTCTCTAAAAGATGAACAGCCTCTTGACTGTAGTAGAATCAGGGCTATTGTAGTGGGTTCCCAACTCCTTCTCTCAGATTGTTGATGTAATTGAGAATGGGACTTCAATGTGAAATAAAAACTACTCAGTGGGCAGGATCCAGTGTAGAGAATTAATCTTAGCAGAACATAGTATTTTTATAGAAATTATTAAGCAATAAGCATTTATAATGAAATAAGCTCCCAAGAATTGCCAAGAACACTGCTGCAACTCTTACATCATTAAGTCATAAAGCTAATATAAAGACAAAATGCTTATAGGCATATAAATATGTTTAAATGCAGGACTTTTGTTTGTTTTGTTTTCTCTATACATGATGCCAGGGCTTTTGATAGATTGGGTGCAGTGTGGAATAAAAGAGAGGTTAAGAACCACTGATGTAAATAAGGGAGTTGCAGCATTTTACATGCAGAGCTTCTTTAGTTCACCAGATTTGTTTTGTAAGTGAATAAACCTGTGGCCTAAGGTCACATGAGTCAAGATGGCAGAATTAACCGGAAGCTGAGAGCCCAGGTTTCCTCATTTGAGGGTTGGGTTCCTATAAAGCACCCTGCTCATAAGCCATGCACTTACAGACCTCTGGTTTCATTGACAGCCATTTGCCGGCATTCCTGTGGGGATGGATTTTGTTCTAGGCCAAATATGTGCACTTGCCCATCTGGTCAGATATCTCCTTCCTGTGGCTCCAGATCCAGTGAGTATAACATGTTATTATATATAATATTATTTTATGTGGTTATGCCCTATTTTCTCCTAAATTTGCTTTTGGCTTTTCCCTTGCCTGCAATACTTTTTTTTTTTTTTTTTCACTAGAACATCTGCCTTCTCTGTTCTGCCCAAAATACTTGGAATGGCTTTCCTCAGTCTGGCCTCCCGTTTTCCTTCTTCACTCTTTATAAGGAAATTACCTATGGGACTTAGTTACTATGAATAATATAAAGATTATGTTCCCATGTGTAGGTATCGCCTTATTTATCTTTGTGTCTCCAATGTAAATACCATAAAAGATGCTCAGTGGAATGATTATTTAAGGAACATTTTTGGCTCAAGAAAACTAGGCATTTTTCCTAGTGGTACTGAAATATGAATTGGATTAAACACTTTTTGAAAAACTGAAGACCCCTACTTTTGCAAGAAGAAAATGTAAGAAGTCATTATGACAGTTTTTGGGGTGATTTTTCCTCAAGCACAAATATATTTTCTGTTTCAGAATTTTACCACTTCATCCTGTGATGCCAAATGATACCTACAGTTTATTTTTCAGAGCCTTTCCTTGCTAGTTCTGTTGTTTTTACTAGACTTTCTTTGTTTTTTAATTTTTTTTCAAGTTTATTTGTTCGTTTTAAGAGTGAGCACAAGCAGGGGAGGTTCAGAGAGAGAGAGAGAGGGAGAGAATCCCAAGCAGCCTCTGCACCATCAGCGCAGAGCCCAGCACTCACTCAAACTCATGAACCGTGAGATTATGACCTAAGCAGAAATCAAGAGTCAGATGCTTAACTGACTGAGCCACCCAGGTGCTCCTTTTTGGTTTTTTATTCTTTACATGTGGTGCCCTCAGCAATGAATTAGAGGAAATGCAGGGATTGGGAAAGAGGTCAGTCATTATTGGTTATTAAAAAGGTTTAAGCTCCTCAACACATTGACCATCATCAAGGCAAAAATCTTGGAGTTTTTTTGTTGTTGTTGTTAAAATTTTTTAATGTTTCTTTATTTTGAGAGAGACAGAACATGACTGGGGGAGGGGCAGAGACCGAGAACAAGACACAGAATCTGAAACAGGCTCCAGGCTCTGAGCTATCATCACAGAGCCTTGACACAGGGCTTGAACTCATCAACAGTGAGATCATGACCCAAGTTGAAGTTGACGCTTAACCCACTGAGCCACCCAGGTGCCCCAAAACTTGAGTTTCTTTTCTATTTCCCACTTTTTTCCTGAGGAAACGCATTCCCCTTACAGTGTGTTCTGTTTTTGACAAGGTTTCCAAGAAAAGTATTGTGGAATAAGAATATTCTTTTGTCTATTGCAAGTAGAGACTTTAGTGGTCAAGGTCCATTACCTATTAAGACTCCTAATATTTAGCCCTGGCTCTCATGAGCCATTTAACAGGATAGGACAGGTAGTCCTAATAGACCTTCTTGGTGGCCACTCAAATGTCTTATTAAAGTTTTTCTGGCAGGGAGTATGCCAGGTCTGCCTGAGGGCAAGCTGCAAGTGCTGAAGGGTGAGTGGCCCAGAGGCAATTGTTAGCCAGTGACAGACGGAGAGTGTTGGAAAAGTGTCCCAGATTCCTTGCCTCTCAATTTGCAAAACTATGAAGTGTGTTCTCCACTGTCTCTTAGAGTTCCCTAGTGGATTGAGCCTCAGCTGCCCACAGTGGTAATAGGCTCAATCATGTATTTATTACCTTCTTTCTCCTCCTTGTCTCACTTCCCCACTTTCCTACCAGTGTTTCCTGATGTTACTTACAAAACAGACTACTTGCATTTAAATTGTTGTCTCCTAATCTGGTTTTGGTGGAACACAAACAAAGACAGCCTACCACTAAAGATAGTTGTACATTGGGATAGAAACTTCCCCGTGGGCTGGGAGGTATTTGCTTTCTGCATTGAGAATAGCACATTCTTATTTGATCTCAGCTTGGTTTTGAATGTGCAACTTCCAAGCAATAGCCGGTTTGTTCTACAAATCAAGGGCACCTGAGCTGAAGGAACTACAAATAAGTAGACAAGTCAACTGGTGGCATTTGCAGGAACATGTTGGACATCTTGATCTCTATCAGGCTGCCACCGAGAACTGCCTAAGGGATGGGGAAGGAGTCTAGATATCAAGCTGGAAACAGACCCTCTCACTCAGATGGGCCCTGGAACAGCATACTTCTCTGGCAGGGAGAAAATATAGCTGGATGACAAAAACTAGGTATCCATGTAGAAAGGTCTTCAGTATGAGAGTGTGAGCTGATAATGATTTCTCTGTCAAGTAAAAGTCATGAGATACATGGGATAGGGTGTTGACAAGTTGGTCCTAGTAGATGTCAAGCTAGCCTCAAGATAGGAGAAGTATAGTGGTAGGTCCTGTGGGCTAGATTTAGGTGAGAGACTGGAGCCCAAGACTTGTGGGTAGTACTCTGTGAAGAAGTTTGGGTCCATCTATGGTACCTGCACATTCGACAAAATCCCTGAGTAGATTGTGGATGAGAGTAGTTTGAGGAGGAGAGTCTGATTTCCTCAAGATATTTGAAGCTTTAAATCATTGACTTGGACTCTACCTATGCTAATATTGTCTAAACATCTTTAAAATTAAAATTAAACTTGGCAGAATGTTTTAAATGAAGGGTAGCTGGAATACTCCGAATTCATTTCTGATCTTTTGAAGTCCTTTTCTTGGGACCAGCTGTGCTATCCTAGACTTCCGGGCTGCAGTGTGGTTGACAATAAATGCGGAGAGCTCACTTTGCTAACTTTCCTACAAGTAGAATGATAACTTGACAGAGCAAAATATTAGTATTCACTACCTGTGGTTCTACCCAAAAGGAACAAATTTGGATCATTTATTTCACCAATATTTCCTGTGAGAAATTTTATACTTGTTACGTGATAGGGGTTAAGGAGGCCTGGGAAACTTGAGGTGACAGTGAGGCTTTAATTTTCTCATTTGGAAATGAGAAAAAGTGTTCTTTCAGGTTGTTTTCTACTTGAGTGTGCTGGAACGCTGAGAGTAGGAAATGATCTCTTAGTGGCCTGAAGGAGACTGCATTTCCAGAAGGTCTAAACTGCCAGCCAGGAATTCCTTTGGGCACGAGGAAGACCGGACTTCTCTTAATCTATTGGAACTTTTGCCATTGGTCATAGAGCACCAGGGCAAAAGAGAAAGATTGGCTAGCCAGCGTCAAAAAATGGGTTTCCTGGACTTTAACTCCAATTCTATTGGGATTGCTCTTGACTCCATCATTCCCTGAGGCTGACTTTTATTTTGAGAGAGAGAGAGAGAGAGAGAGAGAGAGAGAGAGACCGAGTGTGCAAGCAGGGGAGAGGCAGAGAGAGAAGGAGACAGAGAATTCTAAGAAGGCTCCACATTCAGTGTGGGCACTCCTCGTGGGGCTCAATCTCATGAGATATATACATATATATAGGGACACCTGGCTGGCTTAGTTTGTAGCACATGTGACTCTTGATCTTGGGGTTGTGAGTTTGAGCCTTACATGGGGTGTAGAGATTATTTTTTAAAAATCTTAAAAAATAGAAATAATATAAAAAAGATTATTATCTTCTTCAATAACCTATATTATTATAAAAGTTCCCTGAATTTTATATTTAAGAATTTGGAGATCACTTTTATACTCCTCCTGTTTTATTGTTTATGCTTTTTCAAAGGATTTTAAAAACTAAACTTCTCTTTTGAGATATAGATTCATAATCAGTTATAAGAAATAATATGGAGAAATCCTGGGTATCCTTCCGCCAGTCTTCCCTGTGTTAGCATCCTGTGCAACTGTAGTATGACATCATGGCCAAGATACTGTCACTGATACGGTCAAGACACAGAAAAGATCTATTGCTGCAAGGATGCCTCATGTTGCCCTTTTCTAGTCCTGTGTGGAGCCCAGTGCAAGGCTTGAACTCACAACCCTGAAATCAAGATCTGAGCTGAGATCAAGAGTTGGACACCCAAACGACTGAGCCACCCAAGCTTCCTGGGATACATTTTTTTATGGGGAGTGAGGTTGAAGTCTAGGTCCCTTCTATACCTATATATGTCCAATTGCTCTAGTACCATCTGGTTGTGAAAAGACTATCCTTCACCCATTTAGTTACTTTTGCACTTTTGCCGAAATATCGTATTTATGTAGGTCTATATCTGGGTCTTTGTTTTATTCTATTTATCCATATGTCTATCCCTTCTCCAATACCATACGGTCTTGATTACTGCAGCTATGTGAAAAGTCTTGAAAATGGAGTAGACTAATTTCACTTTACTTTTTTCAAAATAATTTTAGCTATTCTAATTCCTTTGCCTTTCCATATAAATCTTCTCTATACCTACAAAAAAATCTTTCTAGGATTTTGATAAAAATTATAGTAAGACTGTAAATCAATTTAGAGAGTATTGACATCTTTCCTGTGTGGAACCCCTTAAACTTGGAAAATTTTTTATCATTTTCAATTATCTTCAGTTGGGGATGCCTGTATTCCCAACACAAATCCGAGCTCTAAGGGTAGAAGAAGGCCAGGGGAACAATTCTAGAGCAGTGTGTTAGCAAGTTTGAGCAGTACGGGCCAACCACATGCTGAAAAGTTTGAGAACACTCTGGATAGGAAGGTGGTGCTATAGCTAATCTAGAAGAAGTGATCCTTGGAAAGCTTTCTCAGCAAAGTGTGGAATTTATATGAACAGGGAGGAGAGGAGTGTGTGGAACTTGGTCTGACTATAGAAATAGTTGAACCCTTTGGTTTCTAGTCTGTTCTCTATGAAAGTGCCTTTATCGCTATCATTTAATCTGTCTTTGAACTTTTCCCAGCTGTGCTAGCACTTGTTTGGTTTTGTTACTGCTCTTGCAGGGACCCTGGCTGCCCCTGTGGACCTTTCCAGGAGTTAGTCTTGCTCTCTCATTTGTCTGTCTGTGTTTTCCTGTGCCTAAATTGAGATCATTTGCCTGTCCTAGAGATGCTTATTTGCAAATTGCTCTCTATATTCTTTCTGCCCCTGTGCCTGCCAAGACCATGGCAGGTCTGTAGCATCACTCCCAACCTAATGCTTCCCAAAGAAAATGGTCACCTTAGTCCTGCATCTCTCTCATTACCACAGCATGCTCATAGTGTTCTCTTCTGGTTGGTTAATTCATGGACTAATTCGTACTGGGCTGTCACCTAAAGGGAGCTGCCTGGTGCCTGGCAGATAGAAGGCATTCAGCAAGTATTTATTGAATGCCCGGCATGATTTACTGAATCTGGAAAAAACATAAAATTTATTCAGGATCCTATATAGCTACAGGTAAATGGCAACAGTTTCTGTTAGTTTTAGGATGTTGAGCCTTAACTGAAACTCTTTGAGGCAGTCTGCTCATTTTCTTTTCTTTTCTTTTTTTTTTTTTAGAGTCTATTTATTTATTTTGAGAGACACAGAGAGAGAGCAAACACATGAGAGTGAGCATGAGTCAGGAGAGAGAAGGCGAGAGAATCCTAAGCAGGCTCCACACTGTCAGCACAGAGCCCAGTGTGGGGCCCAGCCTCATGAACCATGAGACTGTGATCTGACCCAAAACCAAGAGTCAGACCCTTAATGAACTGAGCTACCCAGGCACCCCTTGTCTGGTCAATTTTAAATTTTTTTTTTTAATGTTTTATTTATTTCTAGGAGAGAGAAAGAGACAGCGTGAGCAGGGGAGGGTGAGAGAGAGAGGGAGTCACAGATTGAAACAGGCTCCAGGCTCTGAGCTGGCAATCAGCACAGAGCCCGACGCGGGGCTCGAACCCACGAACTGCGAGATCATGACCTAAGTGAAAGTCGGACGCTTAACCAACTAAGCCACCCAGGCGCCCCGTCTGGTCAATTTTAATAGGAAGTCCTCAATTGTGTCTTAGGGCTGTCAGAGTTAACTGCCTATGGCACCTTGGACACTGACACTTGAACTCCCTAGTATTTTCAGTTTCTGGTAAAATCTTAACACAGATTGAGTGTAGGAATATATTCTGACTTAAGGTATTTAGAGCATGTAATATTTTAGGACATCCTTATGGATTTATGTGGAAGCGTGGCTTTTTTCCAGAGATCTAAACCTTGGTCTCATAATTGCCAGACATATGGGATGTTTGTTCAAACCAGTGTAAATTTAGAAGATGCATCAATGGCAGGACTCATTAAAAAAATAAAATTAATTTATGTATATATACTCCCTAAATTGTTCCTGCTGTAGTAAAGCTACATATCTAGCTCCTTTATTTCCCCACAGAAATCCTGAATGCTTACTCTCACTTGTAAAGAAATATGCTTTTCCCCTGAAGATCTAAGACTCACAAACATGTTTGTGGCAAAGCATATGGTAAAGATCCAATTATCTTTTGATCAGCTTGCTCCCCCAACCCAAGGATTCATAGTTCCTTGGTTTATGGGGACTGCTGGACTAACTATGCCTTACTATTTCACAAGTCTGGCCAAAGGGTTTTACTTTTTAAAAGAGATATAATATTTTATGTTGGAAAAGGTTTACCTGAAAGACAGGCTAGAAAAAAATATAACAGTGGTTCAGGAAGACTTTTATTACATTGCATTTAAAATTAAACATCGTTTTTCCTGAAAGAATTCATTCTATTTTTCAGTTTGAATAATGTAAAGTCACTATTTGAACTACTTTAGCTTTTTATCTCAAAGTAGCTAAATGGCTTTGTTGCTCATGTGGGAATGGAAATTAGCTCTTGGCATGAACCACTTTAATTGAAATCAGTTTGTGGGTTGAGTTCCTATGCTGCTTGACAAGTGACATCATTTCCTGTGCTTTTCCTAATCCTCACTGTTTTTCTAAGATAGGATGAAACTAAGTTTAACTTCAGTTTTTAAAGCAACTATACACCTTTTTCTGACCTACTTAGACTATTATCCAAATTTTCACCAAATCGTTCCTTCTGTATATTTGTAGATAGTTTTTTAATTCAAAAGCATTTTGCCTGAGACATTCTAATAGAATCATAGGAGCCTAAAATAACTGTTTTAATCAGCTTCCTGGATTGCTTGACTTCTATAACAATGCCCCAACACACAAGTTATTTCTGCCTTTATACATGGAGAAATAAAGATAAAGTATTTTTAATAGCAACCTACCTAGGGCTGTACGATAGCTTAGGACATAATGGACAACTACTTAGTCTTCGTTTCAGAGGATAGCTTTTAACGTCTTCAGGTGGTATGAGTTAAGTAAATGGAAATTACCTTAATAAAGTTCTGTATCACACCTACTAGTAGGCAAGATGGGACTCAGGCATTTAATGGGTATAATCAATAATCATGAGGTTTCCCACTCTAAAGAAGCTTTTAGACAAATGGGTTTGGGGATAGGAGAAAACAATTTTTAAATAGATTAGGTTCTATAATATACATTTCCAAAGAGAAGCATAAAGTACTCTGGAGTCAGAGGAAAAAGGGCTCATATCAAGTGGGAGAAGGGGGAGAGAACAGGAATCCGAAAAGATCAAAGAAAAGAAGATATATTTGCAGTGGATCTCAGACATAGATAGGGATTCAGTATTTGGGAAGAGCTGTATATGTTGTATATTGGGGATTAAGGGTTAGGAGCAAAGAGACAGGTTAAAGAGGAGATTTCCCCAAGAGGCTAGAACAACGTGTTTGGCATTTTGTATGGGATATAGTAGGCACTGAGAAATATTTTGTTGAGTGAATGAAAGAATGAATGATAAGTAGATCAGGGGCTGAGTCATAGGACATCCTAAGAGTATGCAGAGGATCCCCGAAAGGCCCATGGCTATGCTGAAAAAGGCTTTGAATGCTGAGAGATGGAGGAAGTTGTTAGCACACTAGACCGGGAACTTCTGATGGTGCTTGAGTAAGTGTGTGACATGTTCTTGAGAAGGTGTATCCATTTCAACTTGACTTCATTAACTCTTTAGTCCTGTATGAGGGCATAGTAAGTATTCAGTTCTGACCTCTTTTCCCCATTGTCATGTGGGGATTTGTGTAGCAACTTATGAAAATGGCCCTTTGTCCCAGAAGTTCACAACCACTCTTTGATACAGCATTCAGAATCCTAACCAGGGCTACCAAGGAAGGAGGCATCTTCTCTCTACTCATAGCAGATTTGGCTCTTAAGCTCCAGGAAAACTGAGCATAAGAGCGAGGCTGAGCATCTTGTTTCTACTCTTGCATGGGAGGAGGGATTCTCTTCTCACTATGTCAAATTGTGGAGCCTTTTTCTGTGGGAATTTTCTCCCACAGCTTGGGGGGAAGGTGGAGTAAGCCAAAGTTCCAATGCCCAATGCTGGCCTCCTTGTATAGGGATGTGTCAACGAGGATTAATGATGGATTCAATCAAGCTTTTAGGCTTCCCCAAGTAGAGTAGTTACTGTGTGCAGAGAACTAAGGAACAGCCTGGAATTTTGAAAGTGGTGTTAGTGTCCTAAATTACTGTACTGGTCCTTCTGCTCTGAGTCCTGAAGTCATACTTTTGTAGGTGACAGTGTGATGAAGAGTGGATTTCAGACCTTGTGGGTCTTATTTCGTTTGAAGTTACGGTTTAAACAAGCAGTTCTTAGCCAAGGCAAGCTGCCTCCGTTATCGGACAGCCTTGTTATTAATTGCTGTTGTAGGTATTTTTTTCTTCAAAATTTCTTTTAACAAAATTCCTTGGAATTTATCACTCAGACCATTTTCCTGGCCACCTACAGTGGGACTCTAAATCTTTAAACAGGAAAATTATTGTCTTTGTAATCATTGTAATCTTGTCCCCTATAGTTACTCAAGGCATTATTTTCTTGTTGAAGGAAACTACAGAAAGGGCACTGAGTGGGAAGTCCTGCTAAGTTAGGGAAGTCATTTAGCATTATTAAAGTAAGTATCAAAGAAACAATTGCATTGTAGCTGATTTTATACACAACAAAAATTACACATTGAGTGTTGTCAAATAGGTTCTTTCTGCACAAATACGTGAATCTTGATAAACCATTTTATTTTCTGTCCGAATTCCTACAATTCAGTTCCTGTCATGTGTTGCAATTTAGGTACCTAAACTTCAAAAAGTAAATCATTCTTTTTTTTCTTTCCTTTTCAAGTTCAACACTGTAATATTCGCTGTATGAATGGAGGCAGCTGTAGCGATGATCAC
Organism: Proteles cristata cristata; assembly: GCA_017311185.1. NCBI lineage: Eukaryota > Metazoa > Chordata > Mammalia > Carnivora > Hyaenidae > Proteles > Proteles cristata. The sequence goes on along the minus strand of JAESUZ010005330.1, from coordinate 1,937,223 downwards.
TGTCTGTGCCAGAAAGGATACATAGGGACTCACTGTGGACAACGTAAGTAAACCATATTTATAAGTATTCTAGATGTTAAACTATGTAGATAAGTCTGTAGACAGAAATGTAGGCAAAAAATACAGAGATAAGTGCTAATGGACTTTGATTACCTGGAATGTGGTATTTTTACAGATGTCCAGTGAGTCTTACATATGATCAAATCACTTACCTAATGCACTTTGCACTGACATTCTGATTGGAACCTTGGGAATGCTGGTTTGACTGAATTTCTTCTCCTTTACCTTCAGCACCCCGTTACCTCATCCCTTTAGTGTATAATCAGAACCCAAGGTGCAGAATTCTTGGTTCCAGATGTATACCTTCTGTTTGGTCGTTGAATATTTCCACCTCGATTTTCAAGAAGCACCTTAAAGTATTTCAAACCTCAACCTCCTCTTTCTCCCGAAAACATGCCCTTTCTCTTGATTAATGGTATCTGCATCTCTAGTTTCCCTATGCAGATTCTGCTGCTGTCATAGTTAGCACACGAGGTCCAGTTTGTTGGTTCATTCTTGAAAAGTTGGTTGTGTGTCTATGCTCAGTCAGTCCTTGTATTTTATGGAAGATGAAAATTCCTTTAAGAAAGTACATTTTGTATCCCTCTAAGATGAATAGATGTACCCTGCAGAGAATTTGGAAATGCTCAAAAATACAAAATAATAAAAATCTCCATAATCTCACCATTCCAGATATTCCCCTCTAGTCTTTTAATGTACATGAGATCTCATTGTATGCATCATTTTTAAGACTACTTTTTTACTTAATATTTTATGAGAAGTATGTTATTAACATTATTATGTTTTAATGGTTGCAGAATACTCCATTATATAGATGTCTTCCTGTTTATTTAATGAATATTTCATGATGGGCATTTGTTCATCCTGTTTGTAGTTTTGCCGTTGCATATGTATGTGCTATGATGAATAATGTTATTATAAATCAACATTTATATTATGCCCTTGTGACTGTGCACAGTGTGGTAAGAATAGTGATAGAGTTTTGTGTAACGCACAACAGTAGTATGGAGAGAAGAGACACAGGACAGCTTCCCTGTGTGGGAGCCCCTTGTGCTGCGTCTTGAGGGATGGGGTGGAGTTCACTTGTCAGATAATGGGAGATGGTCCTTCTATGCAGCTTCTATGCAGCTGGCACAGCATGGGCCAAAGCCCGAGAATGTGCCAGAGCATGAGATGTCAGACACAGGACCTGTTTTGGTCTTGCTGGAGCTTAAGTGCTGATGGAGGCAATGGGAAGGGAGATAAAATGGAAGTCATGGGCCAGGTTTTGAGTGCTTTTGTGCATACCATATCTTCATCCAAAATAGAACCAGGGGAGAAGAGTGAGATATCAACAACCAAGAACATTTGTCTGTTGAATTATTTACGCTGTGTTTATTATGTGCTAGGCAAAATTTCAAACTCTTCACATGTATTAACTCATTGAATAAAGCAGCAGCGTCCTGAGTTAGAGGCCTCTGATACCTCTAATAGATGAGGAAACTGGGGTGCAGCAACACCAGTAACTTGTTTAAAGTTATATGGGACGGGAGTGGCAGAGCTGGGATCTGAACCCTAGCAGTCTGACTTCACAGCCTGTGCATTGAAGGCTATGAGATGCTGGCCTCGTACACACCACTTAGAATAGTTTACAATGAGAAAGGTCACTGTGGCCAGTGTAGAGGTGTAAACTGCAGGGGTAAGAAACCAGAAGCTGGGGAAGACTAGCACCAGGCTGTGGCTACAGGGATGGAGTGATGGGGTGGAGTCGAAGGCACTTTTGGTAAGGGAATTAGGAGGAACTGCTGCATCTTCTTGCTCTTTGGTGCTCCTTGAGAGAGTTTAGTCCAAAGTCTAGCACACAGCAGGCTCTCAGTGAGCACATGCAGTGTTAGAAAACCTTTCCCAGACCTCACTTACCTAATCTGTGAAATGAGATGGTTGGCCTAGGCCAACCCCAGATTTCTGCTTAAAATCTTTTCGTTCTCCCCCAAATGTAATTTTATGATGAGAAATGAACTCTTGCTATAATTTTAGCCATAAGGGGTTATGTCAGTTCATGTCCTCTGATCCTGAGTGGATGCCAGGACAGAATTGGATATACAAGAAGATTTATTGTGGAAAAGGCTTGTAAAGAATAAAGGAAGGAGAAAGCTGGAGTAGGAGCGGAAGGCCTTCAGAACATGATGCAGGTCTGACCCCTGTGCAAGGGAAGTGGGATTGTGTAGAAAATACCTTAGACTATAATGCAGCTCCAAGAAGCCTGGCCCAAGCTGATAGGGAGCCCAAAGCAAACATTGTCCATCAGAGTTCTATGATGGGCAGAAATGCCTAGTCTCTGGTACCCCACTAAGTTAAGTCATTGGGTGGTAGCAGCCAGGAGATATGTGCACTTTATGCGAAAATGAAGCAGATCTGAAGGTGGGGCAGCTGGAGGCTGTCGGCCAGCTGAACTCCTTACAGTAGGTTTTCTTGGAGGGAGATCTGAGTGGCTCAACTTCATGACTGCCACAAGGATATAGACCTATTGTACAGGAAACATATGAAGGAGGAATTAATTCAAAAGGAGATATGCAGGGAAGCCTCATGGAGGAATGGAATTTGAGCTGGGCTTTGAAGAGTGGATGGTACTGGCAAATTTGGCTCAGAAGAGCCTACCACCTGTGGTAGATGCCTAGAAAGAGGCCATGCATGAAAAAGGTGCAGGATATTGTACGAGAAGAGTTGTTCGGGGCATGAGCTCTGAGTTCTTATTTTAATGCCTTTTGTGGCAAGTACAATGTCCCTCCCTCCAGCATCACTGGACTTATCAATGGATTCTGTTATAACAGTCATTTGGGTCTTCATTGTGGTGCATAAATATGGTCAGAATTAATGCTTTGTTGTTTGCAGTTAATTGTGTGGTTTAACGTCTACATTTCTGTAATGGTGACAGAGACCAAAGCTGTCTCTCATGGGAATCCTCTGGAAATTAAGTACAAATGATTAGCAAAAGAGCTTGCTACAATGTAGTTCTCATTCAGGAACATCTCTTATAAACCACCATTTTAGAGGCAGGATTGAAAGCATTGCTCAGATATTTTCCAGAATGAAACCGTCAGCATTAACACAGGTACAGACTCCCCTATTCCAGCCCGCCTAGCCTGAGATCCCTGAGGAATATAGACAGAGCTGGAACCACAGAGTAACTGTTTAAAATGAATACCAGGATGATTAGATTTTTAAAAAATCGTTGTCCTTAACTAGCATCTACTTTTAAGTAATGGCTCACGGCTTCTCTCTCCTTGTCTTACAGCTGTCTGTGAAAGTGGCTGTCTCAATGGAGGCAGGTGTGTGGCCCCAAATCGATGTGCCTGCACTTACGGCTTTACTGGACCCCAGTGTGAAAGAGGTATTTTTTTTTTCAATGAATTAGTATAAATCTGTTGTGGTGGCTAACGCTGCTATTAATTTAAGCACATATTGGGTTTATACTGCTACTTCATGAATTGTGCTGAGCTTTAAGGGGGTTTCTGAACTGTCAATGGGGAGGTTCCTATGATTACAAGGCAATGGCTCTAAATCTATGCATGTTATTCAATAATTCTTGCCAGTGGCCTACAGGGCTCACTAGTGAGCATATGCCTAAGTACCAGTTGGCGTCAGATAAAAAGAGGAGAATTTTCCATAAAAACTAGCATTGAGCTCATTGTTATCCTAGTAAATTAGAGAAGTGACTCCAAACGAAACATCTGTATGGAAAGGAAAAAATTGAAAATGAAGAAAAATACTTTTAAAGATCTGTAAGAACCTACTAGGGGCTGTAGTGGCAAAAAAGCATAGCATCCAAAATTCACTAGAAATCACTATTGCTGAGGAACTGGGCTTTCACATATGTGGTATATTCAATACCCAGTACAGCCCACTGATGCATGTATAACCCTCCTCATTTTTCCATACGGAAACACCAAGGCTCGTGGAGGTCAAGACTGTGCCTGAGTTCACACACATAATAATATGCTTTAATCTGAATGTGAGTTTTCTATTTAAGTGTAATGCTTACTGCTGCTCCTAATTAAAAGAAGTGTTCTACTTTATTTGCCTACCTATAAATGCAAATTTGATACTGAGATATATTTAGATACATAATATTCCTGAGTAATTTTCCCCAGCTCCCTGAACTTTGGCTGTATTGATCATCTTGTCTCTACATTCATAGCTATTTTCTCATCGTTTCTAGGCTTGTGGTGAAGGTTTGGGAGGTTTATTTTGTATAACACTGCAAAAATATGAAAATACTCCTGAACTTTTTAAACAGCAATCATCACTGTTATCCAAAGTCGTATGTAGATTTTTTTTTTTTTAATTCTGAGTTGGAAAGTAAATATTCAGTAGCAGATGTTGAATATACAGTATGTAAGAACAAAGAGCAGAGATCGGTATGTGAGAAATAATTTTCTGTTACTATTTTTACAAGCTCATCTAAGTGTAGTTATTTGCTGATAAAGCAACTATACCTATTTTAGCAAGTAATTCTAGGCCAATTAATATTATTACTGGATAAATTATACTGTATCTTAGTTCAGTACCATCACATGGTATTAATGAGTAATGTATCACGTACTCTTAGCCTTTACATTGCATTTGGCATAATTTTGGAGGCCCCTTTTAAAACTGTTTCTCTTTATAGATTGAAGTATTTTTATTGATGTGGGGATAATATATATCTAACAGTATTCAGAATAATAAAGATACCTCTTTCAATTAGGTAGTATCATTCTGTGGCCTTATTGAAGACGACGTGGGGTTTAAATTGCTGAGATTAAAATTGTTAGGGTGTAACATGGACAGTGGTGTGTGAAAATAGTTCTTCAGATGATAATACTGAATTTAATTTGTTCCAGAAAAATCACATGTAGGAGGAAGTTACAGGGCGTCTTGCCTCTGAGAATGATAAATAATTTTCTGCAAGGAATATTGATACCCATAGTTCAGGCATTGATGATAAAATAGTCTAAAGGGGAAATGATACTTAACCATTCCATAGTTATTTCTTCAAAGACTTCACCTTTTTAAAAATTTTGTTAATTTAAATTTAAAATTTTTAAAAATACAATTTTTTGTCAAGTTGGCTAACATACAGTGTATACAGTGTGCTCTTGGTTTTGGGGTTGATTCCTGTGATTCATCACTTACATATAAAACCCAGTGCTCATCCTAACTAGTGCCCTCCTCAATGCCCATCACCTATTTTTCCTTCTCCCCTGGCCCCCTCCATCAACCCACGGAGCTCCCCCCCCCCCGCCCCGGTATATACATTTTTTCTCCCTTCCTTTCCACCATGGTCTTCCATTTAGTTTCTCAAGTTCCTTATATGAGTGAAAACATATGGTATCTGTCTTTCTCTGACTTACTTTACTTAATAGCCTCCAGTTCCATCCATGTTGCTGCGAATGGCAGGATTTCATTCTTTCTCATTGCCAGGTAGTGTGTATATACCACATCTTCTTTATCCTTTCATCAGCTGATGGACATTTAGGCTCTTTCCATAATTTGACTATTGTTGAAAGCACTGTTATAAACATTGAGGTACATGTACCCCTATGCATCAGCACTCCTTTATCCTTTGAATAAATTCCTAGTAGTGCTATTACTGGGTCATAGGATAGTTCTATTTTTAATTTTTTGAGGAACCTCTGCACTGTTTCCCAGAGTGGCTGCACCAGTTTGCATTCCCACCAACAATGCAAGAGGGTTCCCATTTCTCCACAACCTTGCCAGCATCTGTTGTTTCCTGAGTTGTTAATTTTAGCCACTCTGACCTGTGTGAGGTGGCATCTCAATGTGGTTTTGATGTGTATTTACCTGATGAGTGATGTTGAGAATTTTTTCATGTGTCTATTGGCCATCTGGGTATTTTCCTTGGAAAAGTGCAAAGACTTCATCTTTTACCAAAATTAAGAAATGAAGTGAATGCATTGAGTTACTATTCTAATCAAAACTGGTGTATTACTCAGGGATTTCTCCAAGTTTGGGGTGTCTTTCTTTAACTGTCCCCTTTCAAGATAAGGCTATCCCGAAATTTGCACTAAGGTGTAAATATATTTTAGCCCAGTAGAATCTTCACAGTGGTGATTACGTAAATAAAATTAATCCTTAAATGGCAGATTTTTTAGGCATTGCAGTAGTGAGGTTGGGGAGGAAACAGGCTCTCTTTAATTGTTACCCTTTGCCTGTTGTACCCACGAATACTGTCCCAGCCTTCAGTTTGAGAAGGGAAACATGAGTGTTATTTCCCTAACCACATGGGAGAGGGGAGTCTTTTTGATTCCGGAATTGTATTTCCACTTAAAGAGTCTTCCCTGTTTTCTGCTCTTATGGATGTCATCTTCTTACCTCTTTAAAGAACTAGGGGCAGTAGATCCTTTTACCCTCAAATGCAGGCTCCTGATTTCAACAATGATTAATAAAAATGTAGGACTGAGTCAGGACAAAGCCATCCTGAAACATCCAGAAGTGTTCAGTGTGACTTCTGATAGTGAGTTAGTATGCTGACTAAGTTGTTCACCACCTAGGCTGGTTTATTAAGTTGTTCAACTACATTGGCTAGTTGCATTATGCTTTAATTGGGATATGGATTTTTATTTTTAAAAAATAACTTCCAAGAAGTATTTACTAATTTCCTTTCTCCCTTCCGGGAGGCTATGCCAAGTGGTCCTTCTGCACTCTCCCTTAGCACACCCTCCACATGTGTTTTGATGGAACACATTATATGGAAACCGTAGGTTCCAATGCCTCCCTCCCCAACTAGGCTATACCCTCTTCAGCAGTGTCTGTGGTTTTGTCAACTTTTTAATTCCCACACCAAGTTCAATGCCTAATGCATAGTACATGGCCATTAAATGTTGAACTGGACTTATTTTAAAGCAGCAGGAAATCCGGAGATATGATTATCAGGTATGAACAAGTGTCTCCTAGAAATAGTTGATATTTACATACTTGTGGATGGTCCTGGATATTTTGCATTGGTATCATTTTAAGCAGAGTTTACTATGTTGATGACTAACTGAATTTCGCCCCGCCTTTCAGAAGTCTGATCTTTCAGGGCCACAAGGCTGTCACTTTTCAGTTAGCAAGGATGCAGAAAAGAAGGTGTATTTTGACTAAAACCAGCTGGCAATTGGCAAATAAACAATTTCCTATTGTGATATAAAGTACACAGAAAGGACCATGTCAAATGTCAGTTACAAGTACCTCTCAGGATAAGTAGTTTGTCCCTGGCAGATATTGGAGCTTCTATACATCTGTAACTACATCAGAGAGCCAAAACAAGTTTGGAATACCCTTTGGGGGTGACACTGGCAGGATCTGGATCACTTTGAGCCCAGAAGTGAATCTTAATAATCCATGAACGTAATTTTTGGATTTGTGATGATGTCTCCATCACAAGCAGTGGAGCCATGCTTGAATTGCAAATCATAACATTCATTCAACAAATGCAATCAGAACGTGAAGCAAATTTGTCTCACTTGTAGCATTTAGCCAGTAAAATAATGTTTTTTAGTGGGCTGCCTGGGTGGCTCAGTCGGCTAAGCCTCCAACTTCGGCTCAGGACATAATATCGCTGTTCACGAGTTTGAGCCCCGCATCAGGCTCTGTGCTGACAGCTCAGAGCCTGGAGCCTGCTTTGGGTTCTGTGTCTCCCTCTCTCTCTGCCCCTCCACCACTTACGCTCTATGTCTCTCTTTCATAAATAAATATTAAAAAATGTTTTAAAAAATTTCTTAGCTTCATTGCACAGGTGGCAATGATACTGTTGTCTGCCTTTCTGTACTATGAGGAGGAAAAGTAGAGACCTGTGACTTGTTGCCTTGCAAGGTTTCCTTTTTAAAAACTGAATGTTGGGGCACCTGGGTGGCTCAGTTGGCTAAGCGTCCAACTTCAGCTCAGGTCGAGTCCTGGGTTCAAGTCCTGCATTGGGCTCTGTGCTGGCAGCTCAGAGCCTGGAACCTGCTTTGGATTCTGTGTCTCCCTCTCTCTCTGCCCCAGCCCCGCTCACACTCTGTCTCTGTCTCTCTCAAAAATAAATAAATATTTTTAAAAAATAAATAAAACTAAATAAAAACTGAATGTGAATACCTGTCATTACATTTTCCAGTTTGCTACAGTCTTTACCACTCCTTATTGTTATGCATCATGCTCACTTCATTCATTTAGTTTGCTTCTTTACTCCTAGGGGCACTTAACTTTGCTACCTCCTACTATATTCTACATCAAAGATTGCATCTCATGGAACACCATGAGATGTACCCAAAGTTTCTGGATAGCCTCCTGCCCCACTCTCCTTCATTTTTGCTTTCTCTCTGCTTGGGCGTTGAGCACCTTTGTAAAATGTATCTTGCCTACCCTCACTGGTACAGTATGTTAGCATTTCTTCTGAGAATATTGAAATGAGATCAGTGCCTATTTTGGCAGTAACAACACAAGCTAGTTGTGCATTGACCTAGTTACTGCCAACAAGACTATGTGGAATCATATTTTCTCTTGCCATCTTGCACTAGAATACTGACTACTTAAAGTCTTGTTAAATGCTTTTATATTAAACATAGTGAATCATATGAGTGGCTAAGACTTCTTTAGGTAATGAAAATGAAAGAAGAATGATAGGGACAGAGCTGAACTTGTAGATGGCCACTTGGTAGTGATGAATAGGCTTGGGGAAGGAGAGAACAAAAGGTAGATACCGAGAAAATATGAGGAGAAGCAAGATAACTAGGAGACCACTGAGCCAAAGAAACTAAAAAGCAAGTTCAAGAAATAGCTTGACAGTAGTTAGACTCTTCAAAGGGTCAAGAAAGAATGAGAATCACATTGCTACATTGATGTAGCAATGGGTGATGTGTCGTGGATACTTAAGAGTGTGCCAGGCAGTGTGCTGAGCACTTTAGTTGGGCAATTTGCAACAACCTTATTAGGAAAGTCCTAAAACGAATCCCACTTTACAGACGAGTGAGCAGAAGCAGAGAGAGGTCAAAGAGTTTGTTCAAGGTCAGACAGCTTATAAGGGATGCAATCAAAAGCTGAAACTAGATAGTCTTTGCACACAACCACTGGGCTATATTTTGGTTTCACAGGAGGAGATCAATAGTAACCACAGAGAATTATCTGAGGAATTACAGGAAGAAATCCAGAACTAGGAGTTTTAGTATAGAAAGTAATAGATTAAAAAAAAAACACTTCAAGAAATTTGTCTACGTAAGTAGTTTCCCTCCATGGTAGAGCTGAGCTAAGTTGCTTTTAAATTTTAAAAGCCAGGGGAAAGGAGTCTTGAGTATTGCTTTCATGTTTCCACTGTAGGGACTTAGGATATTTCTGTTTGCTTGATTTTGATATTTTAAACAGAACAACCCACTCTTAGAGAAAGGTTGATTCTTGTCTGTTTGCAGTACATGTAAATTGACTCCAAGGAATTGAACCAGCTTTCTGAAATGTAGACACACAACATGAATATTGTTGTTTAGTGTAGTTACCATGGAAGGTGTATAGTTTTTCTCTGATATTACACTTCTTCAAACCATATTTGGAAACTCTCTTTGGAGTTATCTTTAATTTTTTTTAATGTTAATTTTTGAGAGAGAGAGAGAAAAAGTGCAAGTAGAGGAGGGGCAGAGAGAGAGAGAGAGGGAGACACAGAATCCAAAGCAGGCTCCAGGCTCTGAGATCTCAGCACAGAGCCTGACGCGGGCCTTGAACCCATGGACTGTGAGATCATGACCTGAGCTGAAGTCTGCTGCTTAACCAACTGGGCTACCCAGGCGCCCTTGGAATTATCTTTAAAGAGTCAACAATACATTCAAATAAGTGTGTGGACATTTTGCCCCTCTTTCTAGAAGGCATTTGAAGTTTTAGAAACAGCCTAAAATAGGGTCAGTTCTAGTGACTATTGTGGGTAGTCCAACACTTTAGTTGATTGGGATCAGAGGTTGACTTAGATTAAAAATCAGTGAAAAGAATTGTCCTGTGTGATTCCTATGGCTTCTGGAATTGAATGAATGTTTTAACGTTAAACTTTATGTGAGCCAGAGGATGAAGCATCAAGCGTTGGAAATATAAATGCAAATAACAAGACATTTTCTATCATTACTCCACCTGGCGATCTTCATCACATGCTATCTGAATGTGAGCACGGACATGGATTCCTCTCCATTCCGAATCATTTGTTCATTGTTAAAATTCCTATCCAAGTCTAAACTGTGAAGACAATGCTTGGATTTTTGTCAACTCAAGAAAGTCTGCTGGCTATGAGTAGATAAATTATAGGGGAAAGCATTATTGAACTGGTAGCTTTAAGAAGAAAGAACAATGGGGTACAAATGAGGAATAGAACAGAAATGAAAATGTGGCAATAATTCATAGTCCATCAGAGAAGTATGACAATGAAAGGTAATTCCCTCCTTTAGGGAATTTGAGGTTAATGAAGCTGGAAAAGATGCTTAGTTTTTGTTTTTTTTGTTTGGGGTTTTTTGTTGTTGTTTGTTTGCTTTTGCACAGTAATGGAAGAACAGAGCAGAAGACTGGTTGGCTGGTTGTAATTCTGCTTCATTCTCTTATGTGCAGTTGGTATTTTAAAAACTCTGTTCCTCACAACTTATCATCAGTTTCTCTGATGATACAAAAATGATGGTTTTGCACAGAGCTCTTTTTAAATTAAATTAAATTTTAATTATTTCATTGAACAATTAAAAAAAACTATCCTGAACACAATTAAACCTTTATTTTGTAAATCCATGGAAGACTGTCTGCGGTATGATTAATGAACGGAAAGGACTAACATATAATGACCCAAATAGGTAATAACCAGGTAGATGGTGGATACATGTGCCTTATAAAAAGAAAATAGAAGCATATTAGACAGACTCAAAGGACTGTCAAGAATGCTTCAGAATCAAGAGGCGATTTTCTTGGGCTTTTTCTCCTGGAGTTTTTCTTGAAAGTACTGATGAAATTTAGATCCTTTTTTTTTTCTTTGAAGCCCCTCTTCTGTCTCCTTGAAAGTATGGGTAACACTGCACTTCTGATACTAAGTTTACATTTTAGGTGACTCTCCCTAAAATCTCTAAAATAAATGCCACAGGCTAACTCCAGTTCTCAAAGTGCCTGCGGAAGGCAGAACCCTGTGAACTATGACTTTTTTTTTTCATGTCGCATGTAAAATTTAACTAGAAAATTCATAGTTCACAAAAGTAATATATTTTTGTTGATAGCTCATGAGAACATTATCATAAATTTACTCAAGATATAGGACAAAATTCACAGTTAGGCTTGACATTTGACTTTCTTTTTTCTAAAGGATAACATGCAATAAACTGCTTCCAGTGATATAGGTTGAGGCACTTGTGAGCCTGGCTTTTGGTATTTAGTCTAAATGGAAAGCAAATACCAGTGTGTAGATAGCAGAGGCAGAATGCCATAAATATTACTATGCATCTAAAGTGGTATTGCAATATTTGGCAGTCGGTAGATCATTGAATAAACTTGATTTTTCTAGAACATTTCCAGGAAATACATCTGTTAACAGAGACATTCAGTTTTTGTGGTTGAGTAACTATATACATGTAGGGAACATACGCTACATGCCTCTGGATGCTCAGCAGGCCCGTGTGAACAAGGAGGACCTGCTGAGGTGCCATCACAAAGCAGTTTTATTTCTGCCTCTTACTATCCTTACCAGCCCACTCTGTGGGCTAGTTTTCCCCCTGCTGGTGGATGAAATTTTCTGATCCCTTTCAGAATTTCTCCCCTGTGGTCCCTTATGTGAGCAACGATGTCTGTATTCTTATTGGTTGCTTACATTTCCTTCCTCATGCTCTGGATGTCTGGTGGCACCTCCAGTTATCTGGGGCCTCTTTGCTGCTCCAGGCAGCCCTCTGAGAAGGGACCTAAGCCCACTCCATACCAGCTTTCTCTTTCAGTAGTCCACAACGGGTGAGAAACACTTGTGCATTTTTTGTCACAATACATTTTCAGAGTGCAAACCAATTTCAACACGGTAGCCGCCTCTCCCATGAACCACATCCAAGCATCTGGCCAGATGATTTCCAAGGATTAGACAGTTCCCGGTCCAAAGTGTCCCCGAAACTGCAGTGGATACATCTCATGCAGTCTGAGTAGTCTCTTTGAAGCCCCTCTTATGACTTGTCATCATAATGTGGTCCTCCACCAGTTTCCTAGAAAGCTAGTGACAGTTCAGCTCTCTCTCAAGGAACACCCTTCCCATCTTTTACTCCCTCAGATGTTTTTATATTCCTATTGGGCATGAGGGTTCAAGAGCTCTGTGACCAGAATGTCACCATCTCCTTTGCAAATTCTGTATCACAGTATCACACTTGACTAAGAACATGGCATCTTGTTGTCTTGGTGCTTCAACCAAAATGCCCGTTTTAACATCGTCTACTATTTTCAAAACAAATCATTTAATGCAGCTATTAAATTTGATATAAAATTTGGTATCAAGGGTTCATGTTCAAAGACCATTTGTTTTCAGATTTATTGTTCTTTAAGCTCTTATGAACTGTTTTAAAAGATGAAACTAGTTTTTATGAGTTAGTAGCCACACTTTGGGTCACCTTTCAGTCTTAGGTACTCAAAACACTATTGTAGCACTGACCAACAGAAATATAATATGACCTGCATATGTAATTTTAACTTTTCTAGTAGCCACATGAAAAAGTCAAAAGAAACAGGTAAAAATAATTTTAATAATATATTTTTTAACCCAGTATCTTCCAAAGTTTTATTTTAATAGATACTCATTATTAAAAATTATTGAGATATTTTGCATTCTATTTTCCATACTAAGACTTTGGATTCTAATGCATATTATGCCATATCTCAGTTTGGGCCAGCTAGAAACCACATGTGGCTACTGGCTACCATATTAGACAGCACAGCTTTAGAGCTTTGCTTCTAGCATTATACATCAGCACCTCACCCTAAGGTCTCTGTTAAGTATCCAGTTTTCCTTCTTCCTGCTGCTGCTGCTTCAACTGAAAACTGTTTTTAAGTTTATTTATTTATTTTGAGAGAGAGAGAGAGAGAGAGAGAGAGAGAGAGAGAAAGAGCACATAAGTAGGGAAAGGGAAGAAAGGAGAGAGAGTCCCAAGCAGGCCCTGACCAATTAATGCAGAGCCCAAAGTGGGGCTTGAACTCATGAACTGTGAGTTCATGACCTGAGTTGAGGTCAAGAGTCAGATGCTTAACCAACTGTGCTACCCAAGTGCCTCTTTTTTAAATTTTAAGAAAGCAGCATCTTAGAAAATCAGAGCCTGTATTGGTATTTAAAAATAAACGAATGTAAAAGAACCCAGAATTCGAGGTTTTAGGATAAAGTCTAATTAATCAGGAATTTCTAAGTTGAATTTTGTTCAAATATAAGTGATTAGCAAAATCTCTCGTGGTCATATCAATGAGATAAAACAACTATACAAAGGTTTCGTGAAGGCTGGCCTAGTCACTATGATGGAATCGGAAAGAAATGTATGGTTCTTGACATTAGGGACTGAAAATCATTTTTTGAAAAGTTAGAAATGCATATATGAAATGTTAAAATAACTATGCAGAGTTAAGATTTAGCTAGGCAGAGGAGATGTGGGAAAGTACCACAGATGAAGGGAAGAGAGTACAAAGATGCAGAGGCCAGAATTGACCAGGGGAAAATGGAGGACAAAGTTGCCTTGAGGAAGTCCTTGCTATGCTAGCTGTCTTAGCGTTGGAGACTTATGAGAAAAGGGGAGTGGACATGATGTCAACTTGCCTAACTCCAAAGAAGGGTAGGTCTATTTCAGATCTCTCTGTGGTGACCTTCTGTTCTACTGAACTGTGGTGTCTGCACTGTTTCTGTATGAGGCAGAGTATTGGGATTTCAAAAAATTCTTTGCATATATAAATTAGTGACTGGACTGGTCTATTTCTGAAACTGTTTTAGCTTAATTTTGTGGATAGCAGCCTGGAGACCCTTACCAATTTTATATGCTCAATTGAGAGTCCTCGAGAACACTTGGTGTTTATGTTCCCTAGTAGTTATGGCCTCTAGAGAGTCTGTGCTGTTTTCGTTTTATGAATGTGTATTGGACAAATATATGGGACTTCATGGTCTAGATGATGTGCCAAAGTACTTTTTGTAGAACATTAGTCTCATGGGGATTCCATGAAATGAAGTTTCCATGGTCAATAGCATTTTGGAAACTCTATACCATGTCTTCCTTTTGGAGAGGCAGTGGGTATATTAGCATGTTAGCTCTTGGGAGTCCTTCAAGAAGGTAACTGTTTTTACTCAGCACTTCTAATTCCATGAATGTTAGAATCCCAATCCTCCGCCTTTTTCCTCCATTAACACCTTTAACATCTTTAACATCTTTATCCTGAAGATCTGGAGTCTGAGTATTTTAACAGTTATTTTGAAAGTCACTTGACATCTCTGTGATGATACCTTCATGTTCTACATAGATATTTTAAATCCATATATGATCCTTATCTGGAGATGAATATTTGCTGCATGTCTAAAGGTTCTTGGAGAGAGATGGTTATCATGTAGTAACTCACCTTTTGTGTTCCTATGAGGATCCATTTGGCCATAAATTGAAATACCATTCCTTGGGGTTTGGTTTTCAAATATTCTGAAGTATCACCTAGGCAAAGTGGACTATCCCTGAAATGTTTGATAAATAATAGTTCTGAAATATTTGATATGGTTGGCATGTATGCCATCTGTTTTTTAATCAGCACTTTAGGGTTCTACTTACCAGAATTGGAAACAAGAGCCTCTTTTTCTAGATTGGCTAAATTCTTTTCTTTCAAGGTCAACTTTAAGGCTCCAGTCTGTTCTTGGCCATGAGGAGAGCCACCTCCCGGCTCCATCAATTTCCTTGCATCTTTACTGCCTCTCCCTACCCAGACCTCCTCCATGTTTCTATTTGATGGTCAGTGCATGCATTAAACGTTTGGTCTTGGTCTTTCATTTTAAGCCACATTAGCCATTTTAGTATTTTTATCATCTAATGAATTCTTATTTTTCTTGTACTTTCATTACATTTTTAAATTGGGTGACCCAGACTTTGTCTTAGGGTGTGTGTATGTGTGTGTGTGTGTGTGTGTGTGCACGCACGCATGTGTGTGTATTATATATGTGTATGTCTATAATGATGATTTTTAATGATGTTTATTACCAAGTAAGGAATGAGCATGTTCATCTTGTCAAAAACTTTTTTCCATGTACATTTATTAATTCTTGTGTTGAAATATTTATGCCAGCAATAAAAATATCTAGAATCCTATCTCATGGCTTTTAGGAAGCCTTATAAATAAGTTATGATATTTTAAGTTTTCTTAAAAATATTTTCTTCACTAAATGAGACATAAGTGACATTGATTTTAAAATATGAATACACACACACACACACACACACAGCTATGAATATGTGAACATATACACACACATTTTTTAACTAGTATTTTTTTAAAAATTAAATTTAGCCTATCAGATCCCATGATCTGGACATTATCAAATTTGCTAATCCAGTTCTAGTTTTGGTAATTTATATATAGTCTTCCAGCCGTACTATGGTGCTTCCCATAGACCAAAGAACAAAAGCTATGTCTCACTGAGTACCAAATGAAGTGTTGTGAGGAGAGTAGGTATTTATTAAATTATTGTTAATTTACTCAGTTTAGCTGTGGGATCTTGAAGTTGATGAGAGATAGTATTTAAATATTAAATATATTTGTTTAACATAGCATTTTTTAAAAAGGTCATCTGAACAATAGCACCTACAAATGCATCTGTATTTCATGTGGAAATATGAGTACAGATATTGATGGTTGAAATGTGTGGGAAGTGAATTCTGTGGCACACATGAAAGCAAATGTTCTCCAACTTTCCTACCATATTCCCTCAGCAGCAATCCCTTTTCTCTGAACTGTTTCAGAAGAACTTTGTAAGTAAACAATAGATTGGGATATTTATTTCCTCAGGAAATAAAGAATGTTCTAATGGTGCAAATCATAAAACAGGCCCATTTCTATCTCTGTCCCTGGAGAGCCCTCACCCTCTTGCCTGCCCCCCCAGAGGGGACATTGTTGACCTTCACTGTTGCACGATACTCACCTAGGTGAAATCGAAGACTTACAGGTTTTTGGCCAAATTTTACCCAAACTTAACATGGTTTTATAAATATGCATTAGCTCCTAGGGATCATTTCTTTCCTAAAGTCTTAATGGAAAAGTCTTATATTCTGTTAGGGATTCCAGTGATTTATTCTTGAAATGAAAACTCATGAACTTTAAAAGACAAAGGCAAAGCCATGGCCTTCCAGAAATAAATTTTGATTCATTCTTTGCATAATGATATGTAAGCTTCATTTGCAGAGTGAGGAATATTTTGGAACTTTCTTGTTGTACCATGGGAAAAATAAAAGGCAGAGGCATACGTACATTTTAATGATATAAAACTGGATTTGGATAACAGTGTATAATAGAAGCTAGAATTGCCCTCTTAGAGGAAAACAACCTTTAAACATCATAGAAAATTCTTTCATTTAAAAAAAATAGCATAATTTAGAGTTGGATAGAAAGAACTATTTCTTTTCAGACTTTATTTAGACTTTGTTTCTTTCTACAGTGTTTTTCCACACTGCCAAGCAGAACAAGCTATCACAAACCCAAACAAAAGGCAATGACTCTGAGAAGTCATTACAGCCCTTTACCGAGCCAATGTGAAGTGTGCACAGGGGTCGCATGTTCTCATGGCTCCTCAATTGTTATTCTTTATTTTTTATGAATGAGAGGAAATGGTAGGAAAATTATTTTCAAAGCTAAATTTTATTCCAGGAAATCCTCATTCCAACTTGTCAATATCACATGACAATACTTTAATGATTTTAATTTAAGATGCTTAATGAGGAGATACTGTGTTTTTTCAATTGCCTGATCATTCCTAGAAAACTGGTTAAAAGCTCAGACTCTGAAAAAAATCCTGTTCTATATATATTTATAGGTCTGATTCTGCTTTTTGTTTATTTATTCATTTGTTTTGTTCCACAGTGGAACCATATGGCATTTGTCTTTGTCTGACTTATTTCACTTAGCATATAACCCTGTAGGTCCATGTATGTTGTCTCAAATGTCAAGATCTAATCCCTTTTTATGATTGAGCAATATTCCATTGTATATACATACATACCCCATCTTCTTTATCCATTCATCTACTGATGGACACTTGGGGTTCTTCTGTATATTGGTTATTGTTAATAATGCTTCAGTAAACACAGGGGTGCATATATCCTTTTGAATTCATGTTTTCATTTTCTTTATGTAAATACCCATTAGTGGAATTACTGGATCATATGATATTTCTTTCATTGTTTGTTTGTTTGTTTGTTTATTGAGGGAGACAGCAAGCAGGAGAGGAGCAGAGAGAGAGAGTGAGCAAGAGTGAGAGCGAGAGAGAGAGAGAGAGGGAGGGAGAATCCTAAGCAGGCTCCCTACTGTCAGTGCAGAGCCCAATGTGGGGCTGGACCTTACAAACTGAGATAATGACCCAAGCCAAAATCAAGATTTGGTGGCTTAACTGAATGAGCCAGCCGGTGCCTCTGGATCATATGGTATTTCTATTTTAAAAATTTTGAGGAGCCTCCACACTGTTTTCCCCTGTGGCTGTACCAATTTACATTCCTACCAACACCGCATGACTTTTTTTCTCCACATCCTCACCAACACCTGTTGGTTTGATTTTAGCCATTCTGATGGGTGTGAGATGCTCTCTCATTGTGGTTTTGATTTGCATTTCCCTGATGATGAGTGACATTGAGCATCATTGGGTGTGTCTGTTGGCTATCAGCATGTCTTCTTCGGAAAAATATCTATTCAGGTCATCTGCCCAGTCTTTTTTTTTTTAAATGTTTAGTTATTTATTTTGAAAGAGAGAAAACAAGCAAGGGAGGAGCAGAGAGAGACCCTTTATTGGATATGTCATTTGCAAATATCTCCTCCTATCCAGTAGGTTGCCTTTTTGTTTTATTGATGGTTTCTTTCACTGTGAAGAAAACTGTTTTGTTTTGATGTGGTCCCAGCACTTTATTTTTGCTTTGTTTTCCTTATCTGAGAAGACCTCTCTATAAAAATGTTGCTATGGCCAATGTTGTGGTATTTTAAAATCACACATTTCAAACCTCACTTATTAGAGTTCAGTTTTGTTAAATGTGTCCATAGAAAGATTTGATATTAAGCTTGAAGAAAAGTGTTCAGGAAGAGACATGAGTTTACCTATTGTACATCAGTTATTCCCCAGGCACTGTGCTAATCACTGGAGGTGTGTAATAGAACAGGAAACATGCTTACCTCTGCCTCCCAGAGTTACATTCTCGTGGGCAAAGTAGAGATTGTAAAAGTGTAAATGCAGAAACACCAAAGTACCGATGTGGAGGAAGGCCATGAATAAAAATAGGGGTTGTGAGGGCCGAGAACAACGATGCATGTGGGCCAATGGTCAGAGGTGACTCTCTGAAGGGAGAGAAGTTACCAGCCATGTGAGGAATGAGCAGAAGCTTTCTAGGTGGGAGGAAGAACATGAGTAAAGGTCCTAAGATGGCAAGCACCTGTGTATTTGTGGAAATAAAAGAAGGCCTTATTGGACAGAGTTCAGACAGTGAAGAGGAGTGTGGGGAGATGAGGTGGGAACAGTGGTCAAGCGATGTTGTAAGGGAGCATTGTGTACAGTACATCAAGACATGGGCAGCTGTGCTGTGTCACCCACATTGGGGAATAAGAACACTGTAGATTTTTCTATGGCATGTTACAAGCCTGATGGCTAAGGTTGTCTCCGAGAATCTGCCCTAAAGAGCCCCCCAGTACTGACTCAATTAAGGTGGGAGAGTTGTTCTTGTAGGTTTCCAATGCCCTTTAAAACCATGGGTATCTTGAGTTTTATGTGCCTTGTATCGTTTCTCCTCTCACCTTGTGCCTCTGTTAGGACTCTGACCCCTGGCTTTCCCCTAGGAAAGTGATTACACTGGAACTTAGATACTTTCAAAATCTATCAAACAAGTACACCATGAACATGGTTTAAGCCATCAAGCATGTTAAGATTAATTCATGCTTTTCAGTGAACTTCTCCCTGGGGAATGCCTTTGGATGTCATAATAGCAATTCTGGTATCAATAAATCACTTACTGTTTGGACAAGCCATAGCCACCACCTCAGTCATTAGACATATTTGTAATGGTTTATGTGCACAATAACAACAACCACCTAGCAACATACTGTTTGGTCATGTCGTTTTTATGATACCACATGTGGTTTTGCCACATGCCAAACTCTTGCTTTGTCTAAAATATATATTGCAAATTAAACAGCAGTTATTGTTGGAGGCTCACTGCGTACACTACATGAAGTCATGCTGCATGGTGTATGGCTTTACATAAGAGTGACACATTGGTGTTTTTTGCTAGTTTTTTAGTATTTTCCTGCCCCATGAGAGAAGGGACTACGTCTCTCTTGTTTACCGTTTTACTTCCAGTGTTAGGTGCCTAGTAGCTCAGTAAGTCTTTGCTGACTGACTGAATGAATAAATGAATAGTTTTTAGGCACACTTTATTTTTTTAAGTTTATTTATTTTGAGGGAGGGAGAGAGAGAGATAGAGAGAAAGAAGAAACAAGGGAGGGAGAGAGGGAGCATGAGTTGAGTCAGGGAGGGACAGTGAGAGGAGAGAGAGAATCCCAAGCAGGCTCTGCACTCAGCACATAGCTTGATGCAAGACTCCATCCCATGACTGCAAGATCATGCCCTGAGCCAAAATCAAGAGTCAGACACCTAACTGACTGAGCTACCCAGGCACCCAGGCACACTTCATTCCTTGTAACAAAAAAGAAATGAGTGACCTATGTTTAATGGATAGTTTTCCACTTGACCTTCTAAAACCATCAACAGTGTGAATTATCTGAAGTGTTAATACCTTGGAAAAGCCAAAGTTCTGTGATCCCTTTCACACATGCAGTGTGTCTATGTGTTATAGACATATACACAGCTTCACTTGGCCCTTGGTACAATCTTGTGAAAATACTCATGTTTTAAAATCAAGGAAATAGACTGGAAGGACTGTCTGTATCTTCCCTAAGGCAGGTACCTAAGAAAGAGATCTGTTTTCTACCTCGGCCCAGACTGTAGTGCATCCATATTTTCCAACAAATATTTGCCTAGATTTGGAACTTGAATCATCTGTAGGATCATTTAATTCAGCTGTTATTAATTATCTTTATTTTACCTCTACCTTTCTTCTTTTCTCTCCATCCCATTTACTTCTTTGATTCTCAGTTGGCCTGCTGACACTTGACTGTTTCCATTCTCTCTGTCTCAGTCTTTAGATTAAGTGTTGAAATCCTAAATTTTATGTGACTAGGCAAATCTTCATTATTAAATTTGTTGGGGAGAGCTTGTCTTTAATTGTAAACGGATGTTGTAGGATGAAATCACTTTTGCCTAGGCTGAAGACAAATATAGTGATGGATGTGGGAGCTTGGCTGCAATTGAGCTATGAATAGAATAGGAAGAGAACATGGTCCCAGTGGAGCCTGAGAACATTCACAGTAACAGAGAATCTGGTTGTATGAATGAATCGCTCTGCTCTCCTGTAATCTATGTAAAGTGTGAAATTAGACCAGGTGTAATGGAGTGTGTGCTCAGGGAAGTGCTGAGAATTGGTTTTCTTTTATGATCAGTTTGTTTTCTTGATACACACATCAGAGGATTTACAGCTTTGTCCTTATAAAAATAACTGGGGGTTTAGAGTAGGAGACTAGTCTCCTGGATAGCTCCGTAAGAACAGGGATTTTTTTTCACAATGCCTAGAATAATGGCTGACATAGTAGATGCTCAGTAAATATTTGTTGACCTTGTTGAATGGACTTTTTAACAACAAGACTGGGTTCAGAGTGGATTGAATGATTTGCAGGTGTGTTGTAATGCTGTCTGAGCTAAGCGAATTCAGTGACAGCAAGCTCAAGCTGACTCAGAGTTGGTGTTTGAGTCTTGTCTGCCCCGCTGTACCAGTGCATGCCGTTCTAGTCTCTGTTTCCAGGGGGTAGCTTCCTACCCCTCTGACTCACTAGATTTGATTTTGAAATTATAATCAGCTGTAATTTAACTCTATAAGACAGAATAGTAACTTCAGCTAATCTGTGGCTCAAAATGGGGTAAGAATGAAAAGAATTAAAATGGATTGCTTTGGATAGTCTAAAGTGACATGGATTAATATGCTATCAGTTTTCTTCCCCTGAGAAACATTTGGTCACAAGGCGATCTGGCTTTTAGAAGAAATTCAAATTTGGGTGTGTGGCTTTTGGCATAGTCTAGCATCACTGGAATGGTCTAAGTAGATTTTGTTTCTTTTTTCCCATGCCTTGCCTTAGTTGCTCAAAAAGACCCAATCCAATGTCTTGACTGTAAGGTTATCTGTCAGTCATAGGCTGAGAGTTATCTTGCCAAGTCTCATTGAAAAGCCACTTAATGGAGTGCACTTGAGCAGTATATGATACCATGTGAAGCCTCTCAGAAAACTTGAAAGGCTAATGTTATGGGGGAAAAATGTGGACTTTCAATGGAGAACCTAAGAGAGCAAAAGATTGATTTATTGATTGATAGTTTGGTCTCCAAAGAGCAAAGGTTATATTTCATGTTTCATAATGTAGCTAGGAAGCTACAGACTTTTAACAGACGCATTTCAGTTGCTCCAAGAGATAGAAATGTCTTGTTTGTTAGATTGTCAGGAACTAATGGTCCAAAAGATTCTGTTTTCTTTTAGCCATGGTGCATTCATAGTGGCTGTGTGTTCTTCTTTGATAATATCACAATATGGGTAGGTATGAGGGTCTGTTGGCCAAAAAACATCTTAAAGTAAGATGTTTGACTGAGAAATAAAAAGAATGGTGGATACTTCAGGCTTTCTTTTCTAATTTCATTAAGTGCAAAAAAAGAAAAAGAGAGAAAGAAACAGAAATGTCATAATCTATCTCTTTAATTTCAAAACTTATATTTTGTAGCTATTCATTGATTCCTCTTCTTAAGATTCTATAAAATATTAAACATATTTCAGGAACTTCCTCTTCACTACATAAATATGAAATGTTAACATAAGATTATGCTATCAAGGCAAATATTCTCTCATCCAAAATATTTTAAAGCAATTACAGGACAGCAATTACTGTCCTGAGAAACAAGGAAGAACATATTCTTTTATCCGTCACAAATTTATCCTTAGATTCTTATTATTTGGGCTCTTTTCTCCTGTTGTCTTTTAATTCAGTCCATCTTAGAATGACATTCCTCTTAATGTAGAACTGAGTTTAGAATACATAAATTATTTAATGAGCTCCTTTTTAAACTTCAAGAAGTAAATACAAATGATAACTCTTAGTTCTAATGGTCGTTAAGAGATACCTGCACCTTGCTACCCTTAGGGCAGTTTAGATTAATTAGATCTAAATGTGCCTGGGTTTGATTAAGTACGGAAGAGGTATTCATTGGTTAGGAGCATTTCCTAGGACATGGAGTCTGAAAGGGCCTGATTTATAATTTAATTTTTCATTCCCTAACAGAAAAGTGCTCTTTTCTTACATGGTTCTCTGGGTAGGACAGAAAGTGCTCTTCTTACATGGTTCTCTGGATTCCTGTGGACTGAGAGAAGACATAGAGTTGAAAAACTCTTTATCTAAATCAGAAGATTGCTGCAGTGTTCTCCTCATTATTCTTCGCATCTTGAGCTGTTCCAGACATCAACAGGTTTCAGAAAGCTAGCTCTAGGCAAGCTGAGACTTCATAGAATATAAAAAATGAAAAAAAAAAACCCACCCCACAACACTGATTCCTTTCCTTTCCTGCCTTTTTGAGAGGGTGGTAGAAATACATGTTCAACTGTATGTAGTTGAAACCACAATATAAAAATTAAAAAAGAAGGGCCATTGTTTCATTTTAAATTTTCCTTTCTCCAAATTTTTAAAGTCCAGTTCACTAACATACAGTATAAGTAGTTTCAGGTGTATAATTTAGTAATTCATCATTTACATTCAATACCCAGTGCTTATCACAACAAGTGCTCTCCATAATGCCCATCACCCATTTAGTCCGTGCCCCGACTCGCATCCCCTCCAGTAACCCTTAGTTTGTTCTCTGTGGTTAAGAGTCCGTTTCTTGGTTAGCCTCTCTTTTTCCCCTACCTGTGTTCAGTTTGTTTTGTTTCTTAAATTACACATATGAGTGAAATCCTGTGGTATTTGTCCTTCTCTGACTGACTTATTTCACTTAACATAATACTTTTTAGCTCCATTCACATTGTTGCAAGTGGAAAGATTCCATTCTTTTTTATGGCCAAGTAATAGTCCATTGTGTGTGCGCATGTATGTGTGTATGTGTACACATATATATACACACCAGTTCTTTCTTATCCACTCATCAGTCAATGGACATTTGGGCTCTTCTCATAATTTTTGGGCTTCCCAAAATTTTGGGCTATTGTAAATAATGCTGGAATAAACATCGAGGTACATGTGTCCCTTTGAATCAGTATGTTTGTGTCCTTTGGGTAAATACTTAGTAGTGCAATTACTGGATTGTAGAGTAGTTTTACTTTTAACTTTTTGAGGAACCTCCATACTGTTCTCCAAAGTGGCTGCACCAGTTTGCATTCTGACCAATAGTGCAGGAGGGTTCCTCTTTCTCCGCATCCTTATATTGTTCCCTGTGTTGTTGATTTTAGCCATTTTGACAGGGGTGAGGTAATACCTCATCGTAGTTTTGATTTGTACTTCCCTGGTGATGTGATGTGGAGCATCTTTTCACATGCCTGTTACCATCTGTATATAAACAAGGGCCATTGTTCTTAAAACTAAGCAACAGACCTAGCAATAATCGTGTAACTTATTTGCTTCATACATGGAATTAGCCATGCATTCAGTGAATATGGTATTTCTCAGAATGTATTTTTGCTACGAACTTATCTATTACAAGCAGGTAAAGAATAACTTCTCACTCTCTGCTATAATTGGTACATTCAGGCATTTATCATGACACCCAAGAAGACTTTCCAGTGCTCTGGGTGAAATCTCTGGTCCTCACATTGCATTTGCCTGGCCTGACTTCCCTTCAAGGCTGTGCTCACCACTTGGGTACATAGTCACTATAAGTGTCTACAAGCCTTAACAAGTTGGAGATTCGTTTTTGAAACTGACATTTTTCACTCAAAAATAAATCACAGGATGCACTTTGAAGAGTACAGGTCTAGGAATGGAACATTAACAAAGGATACATCAAACCACAGACACTTTTAGTTGGTCCAATTCACAGTGTTTCCACACAGCCTGAAAAAATAACATTATTACCAGCAAAAGTCTTGTTTTGTCCATAATGTTTAGTCATTATTTCTGTGAACATACTTTTTGAACACGTATTTGGAGGTAGGTACCCTATGCTTCTTACCTTGGAGATTTGGATTTTCTTCCTCATTTTTCCCCTTTAACAAATGAGCTTAACATGAATTTGAACCATTTGCCAACCTTAAAAGTTTTGATTTTTTAAACTATTTTTTTCTCAAATACTTGAATCACTAGAATCCCTCTTGATTTTCTGCTCCATCCCTGGCCAAAGTATGTATTCTACTCTTGAAGTTCTTCTTGTCAACACTGTGTTCTAAAATTGTTTGTTGGTATAAAAAGCCATAATATTTTAGTAATGACTACAAAATAACAGCTTAATTTTTTTAATTGAATTGTTAAGCTGCATAAGTCAGTCATTTGGTGCCAGATGAAGACTTCTTTTACAACAAAACATATGTCATAAATATACTAGTGTTCTTAAACATTTTTTTAATGTTTATTTTTGAGAGAGAAACAGAGACAGAGCACGAAATGGGAGGGGCAGAGAGAGAGAGAGAGAGAGGGAGACACAGAATCTGAAGCAGGCTCCAGGCTCTGACGTGTCAGCACAGAGCCCGATGTGGGACTTGAACCCATGAACCAGGAGATCATGACCTGAGCTGAAGTCAGATGCCTAACCAACTGAGCCACCCAGGTGCCCCATAAATATACTAGTCTTAATGACATAGGCCATCTCAGCCCCTGTGAGAAACCCTTATGGTCATGCTGTATTAGCCAGATCACTTCCTAACTTTCACTCATTATTTCATACATTATGGAGAGTCACCAACACACGAAATATTAAAGTAAAACTGATACTGTTGAGTAATCAAAACTGTTGACTATAGAATCTCCAGGGAAGGAGGGACCATGAGCATTCTTTGGACCACTTAATTCAAGAAAGAACGGGCTTTGTTTATTTAAGAGGCTAGTTCATCTGTTTCCTGGTTGCATTCTAATTGTGAAAATGCCAGAGTGTATTACAATGGATAAAAAGGGGGGAAAATAAAGTATAATTTAAGTGGGCCAGGAAAGAGTGGTGGTAGATGTTTGAATGTTCCCTTGGAATTAATCAGTGCTTTATAAACCTAAAATACTTAATCTCAAGAACTGAGTTTCTGACTCAAGTTACACAGGAGAAAATACTAGTTGGCTTGAGAATGGAAAAACCTTGGTTCACATAAATTTGTACATAGATTCCTTTAGCATGGGAGAATTATAATTAGGGATTCAGAATCTTGAGAACATGATTGTGACCTAGTTATTCCTGTACTGCAAGTGCTCATAGGAGGTACTGGCTAGACCTGAACATAATGAATTAGGAGATTCCAGCTGGGATATGATGAAAGCATTTTTGGGAATCTCTGTATCTTGGCTGGACCACATGGGTTATAACTTGGAGAGACCTAAACTAGTAGTAGTATATGACAGATTTATAACCCAATTGATGTTGGGCATCAGAAAAAAAGGCTGAGGTTAAAAAAAACAACTTGAAAATTATGAGCTTTAAAAGAATTGCCATTGGAAGGGAGGCTGAAGAAGGAAAGCATGCATTCCTTATGAGAAGGAAAATAAAAATAATAAAGATTGAGGGTGAGGCATTGTACGAGAAGCTTGGTGGTGTGTTTTTCATAGTGAACCCTCCTTCTACAACTTCTTAGCCACCTTTGCTTCATAGTTCTCCATGCTACCTCTTCTGCCTAACACATTATATAGCTATTTGTGATCTAGCTTTTCCATGATGCTATTGAATTTCATGAGGGCAGGGATTACTTTTCTGCACGACTCCCCCAGCTACTTTGTTGTTTCCTCAGCTACCCAAGTGGTGTCTGACATGTAGTAGACTTCCACTAGAAATATAGTAAATGAATGAAAGAATGAATGGTAGGGGCACCTGGGTGGCTCAGTCAGTTGAGCGTCTGACTTCAGCTCAGGTCATGATCTCATGGCTCCATGGGTTCAAGCCCCACATTGAGCTCTGTGCTGAAAGCTCAGAGCCTGGAGCCTGCTTCTGATTCTGTGTCTCCCTCTCTCTCTGCCCTTCCCCTGCTCATGCTTTGGCTCTCTCTCTCAAAAATAAATGAACATTAAGGAAATTAAAAAAAATTTTTTTTACAAGAATGAATGGTATAAGTGTAAGCCAAAAATGTACTTCAGTCTGTCTTTCCTTCATTCCTTCCTCCTTCCCTCCTTCCAGCAAGTACTTGTTAGAATGTGCCAGTGGACAAAGACTGAGGAAACAAGATTTCTGCACTCCTGGAACTTACAGTCTATTGGAACAAATCCAATCATGCAAGTGAGGGTATAAATGAGTAAACAAGGGAGTCTAGTACACGGTGATAGGGTTATGATAGACGTATACACCGAGTATAACATATGTATAAGGGAAAAAAAATGCCTATCAACTGAGAATCCAGGAAGATTTTGGGGAGGAGTAGAAAATTTAAGATTTAAAGACTTAGAGTGATTTGTATGAGTTGACAGGAAAAAAAAAAAAAAAAAAAAGAGTTGGCCTAGAAGAATAAAACAGGGAAACTGAAGCTAGCTCATTGTGAATGGAGAGATGATACTAGAGCAAATGGAGTTTGGAGGTAATCAAAATGGATAGTAATTTTAAAATTATTGTCTTTACAAGATATTTTGGCATTTTCAGTGAGTCAGATATTCTGAGGCTTCATAATACTTCAAATAGGTGAGATCATTCGGTCTGATCATCTTAACCTTTTTGGTCTCCCAGCTTCCAATTTATTCCTTCCCAACTTGCTGTCCTAGGCTAAGAATTAAGCAGAGCTCTAAAGCAGGGCCACCATTTCTCTGCCAGCACATTATTTGGAGTCTGAAGTCTTTCTCTTAGCGTAATAACTGGTTGCAAGGCTGTAAAGTCTGTGTTAGGACAATGGCCCTTTCAGGCTAATTTTGTTATCTGTGATTGTGGGCAGGGGTTATTCTGAGAGAACCCTCTTGCCTTCCATGTTATTTATACAGGCTATTTCCAATTTCTAATCTGCAAGTGTCCTCTTCTGAAACCTGTGTTTATGGTTAGCTCTAGGAATGCCTACCTATTGAGTAAAGTGGTAGTTCTGTGTTAATTGGATCTAATGTAACCTCCAAATTTTAGTAGCTTTAGTTTTAGTGTCTTTATATATGATGGGTTTGTCATCCATATTTGTTCATTTGAATTGATATTTAAAGTTAAATGGACAAAGCAACAGTGACTTTTATAAAATGAGATGCTATTTTGTGTCTTGAGTTTCCAAATGGGAGCCTCCTAATTGTCCCGATCTGATGTCACGTGGAAACCATTGCTTACTCTTGACCTTTATCATGTTCTTAATCATGTAAGCATTTTTTGGAGTATTTTCTAGCTCATTACATTTATATTTGTCTTATTTTATAATGATAAGAACAGGAGATGTTTAGGCTATAGATGTATCTTTGCAGGAAGCCTGCACAAAGTAGATGCTTCATCCATATTTGTTGAGTCGGTGAATAAGAGATAATTTTGAAACACACATCTGATCATTAGCAGCTTTCACTGTCTTTAGGAAAAAGTCCAGACTCCTTTGCAATAGCAACCAGGCCATTTATAATCAGGAACTGGTAGACCTTCTGGCTTTATCTAATGCTGTCACAACTGAAAATTCATGTTGTGCAGTTGCATTCACAGCTCTGTGTCTGGACTCATTCTGTCCTTTATCTCTGACAAATTCTTTACTGATCCACCAGATATGAAAGTTTCCCCAAGCCCTACTGCAAAAGAATGACTTCTTCAATATTTCTAAAACATCTCATATGTACTTCACTTTAGGTACTTTTCTCTCCTCTGGGTGGTACACTCAAGACAGTCTCTGTCTTATTTACCCTGTGTCTAAGAGTCTGATATTGTGTTTTGACCATAGCAAGGACTCCATCATATGTTTTGAATGAATAACCAGAGTGATTGTGTGAGGGCCAGAGCTTGAAGTTCACCTAGGTGTTTTAAGTTAAAAAAAATCTTTATAATATTTATTTTTGAGAGAGAGAGAGAGAGAGAGAATGAATGATGGACTGTGAGCAGGGGAGGGGCAGAGAAGGAAGGAGACACAGAATCGGAAGCAGGAAGCAGGCTTTAGGCTCTGAGCTGTCAGTACAGAGCCTGATGGCAGCGCTCGAACTCATGAACTGTGAGATCTTGACCTGAGCCGAAGTTGGATGCTTAATGTACTGAGCCACCCAGGCGCCCCAAAAAGTTCACTTAGTTCTGTAGCCCATGTTACACACCATGAGGTCAGGGCCCTGCAATTGAGACAAGGCAGACAGGGTTAGCAGGCTGAAGAGGCCTAACCCATTGCTGGGCCATCTGTAGAGAGGAGTGACCACTGCCAGCTTCTAGAAAGCCATAGATTCTAGCCTCCCTGCTCAGCTGGCCCTCTTCAGGGAAGAGTCCTTGACTGGTGCTGTCCTTGATGCCTTGCTGGCAAAGCCTTTCCTGGGAGATCTGAATCAGTCGGTTCACAGACTTTCTTTAGTTGTTTGCCAGGCATCTGGTTAAAGGAAGTATGCCAGACTTCAAGGGACTGCTGAGAATTTGAGATCTCCTTGTTGGGCCACAAGTTGTAATTGAGAGCCATATCTTAGGAGCATAATAGAGATTATTTTCCTTAGAACTATGATTTTACATTTGCTGATGCTTGTTTCATAGTTAACTGTCCAGTCTCTTAGCCTTGTAACAGCTTTCTGTGTTATAATAATAGGTACTGTGCAGGGCGCCTGGGTGGCTTAGTCGGTTAAGCGTCCGACTTTCCGACTTTCGCTTAGGTCATGATCTCGCGGTTTGTGGGTTCGAGCCCTGCATCGGGCTCTGTGCTGACTGCCAGCTCGGGGCCTGGAGCCTGTTTCAGTCTGTGACTCCCTCTCTCTCTGACCCTCCCCTGCTCACGCTGTCTCTCTCTCCTAGAAATAAAAAAAAACAAACATTAAAAAAAATAATAGGTACTGTGCTTTTTATTTCTATTATATACTATGCCACAGTGTTTAATTAATAATTCATTGGATTCTGTTAGCACATGAGGAGTAATAGCGGTGTTTAGTGCAGAAATGTGATTAAGTGTCATTCACTGTGCCGTATGAGATAAATTTGCTTCCTCACACAAGCCTCAGATGTGCAGTTCCAACATATAATTTGTTTTGTGTATTCTGGGCTATAACTCAGACTATATGGGTATAAATATAAAGGCAAAACTACTAACTTTCAAAAATAATTTGACATAATCCCAAAACATAGATCTCAGAGGAGATTCCTTTCTTAGTTGAAATGCTTTGTTAACTTCTGGTTTTCAGTCAAACTCCTTACCTTGGCACACAAGACCTCTTAGGATCTGGCCCTTCCCTCCTTCCCCAGCTCTTTCCCCACTGCTTCTGCCAGCAGGTACCTTCCGTCTGTCTGAGGAACCATGCTCACTTCCTCCTTCGTCCTGTTGTTCACACGTACAGGGTTTTCCAAATTGGGTTTTGTCTACAAAACAGAGGGCACTACCAAAGTGCCCTTTGCCTATTGTTTATTTAAAATTTCTTGAAATGTCGAAAAGTATAGGGAATAATATAAGAGCCGTGTGTAAATGTTCCACTTGGGATTAACAAATGGTAGCATTTTATGTATTTTGCCTCTATGGGAAACAAACCATAACATTTCAGACAGGGCTGAGGTCTCCTCTTTTTTTTTTTTTTTTTAACCCTTCCTAGTTCTTCAGCCATTCCTCTCTCCAGAGCCATCTGTCATGAATTTGTCCTGTATTTTTTCATGTCTACACTTCACTATACAGAAGAGTTCATGGCCATTTGTAAATGTGTAGATTTTGCCGTACACTTTCTCTCCCAGATTTTAAGCTCCTCTGGGAGCTCTTTGCTTCTGGTGGGTTGAAGATTCTTTGTTTTGTTTTCTTTTTTTTAAAATTAATTTATTTAAATTTAAGTTAGTTAACAAATGAAATTCACTTGTTGCTTATTTTTTTACAGTTTTCTGAAACTAAATTTCTGGTCTGGAGAGTTTTGTCAAAGTCTTGTAAATTTTAAATTTGATTTTTCACTTTATTGGAAGCTTGATTGACCTTTCCTCTTACAGTCTTCTTGCTCCCACACCACAAATATTAATTATATATAATACATACTTTCTTTTTATAGGCATCATATTACCTTTCCATTAACTTGGTAGCTGTAGCAATGAGAATCTTTCACTTACAGTGTTCAGAATTCAAAGTAATACATGTTCATAGTAGACAATGTGACAAGGATTTTTTTTAAGTCAGAAAAGTGCAAAGCTGTTAGAAAAACATACTCATAGGCCCCTGGGAATTACTGTTAGCATTTAATATGCTTACTTAAGAAAATTTGGAAAGTGAAGGGAAGTAGGGACAAAAACTACATACCATACTAATATAATGACAGTTGATATTTGCTTGATGTTATTTCCTTCCAACTTTTATTTACATAATCATTTACTTCACAATCAGGACATAAATGCAGTTCATATTATACATTAATTTACACATAAACATTTAAAAAATATATAATCCTGTGTTTCCATTTTGTTGGGCATGTGGGCTCTACCTTTAGGTTTTATTTCTTGTGTTGTATTACTGTGTGTAATATTTTGTGCATAGAGATTTTTCTGTATTTAGAATAGAGCAGAATTATTAAGTTTGGCTCCGAAAATCTTAAAGTTCTTGAAACATATTGCTAGCATGGTTACATGTGCTTCTGAGTGTCTAGGTCCTGGCTTCTCATTCTTAGAACTATTTCTTTTTAAGGTAATCAAAAAAGAAACTACATTTTTGCTCATCCCTGTCAACAGCCATCAGCTTTTTATAGAATTAAATTTTTAAATCTTTATCTTATTTACTTTAAATATTTTTTGAGGGGCCCTGGGTGACTCACTCAGTTGAGCATCCAACGTCAGCTCAGGTCATGATCTCACAGTTCGTGAGTTTGAGCCCTCTATCAGGCTCTGTGCTAACAGCTCAAAGCCTGGAGCCTGCTTCAGATTCTGTATCTCCCTCTCTTTCTCCCCCTCCCCTTCTCTCACTCTTGCTCTCTCTCTCTCAAAAAGAAACATAAAAAATTAAAAATTTTTTTAGATATTTCTAGTTTTTACTAGCATACAGATATATTACATGTAGATCTTTTCCTTATGGTTTCATCTATGGCTTTTGAGGTCAAAGAGCCCCTCTACTTTAAAAGACTGATAAATATTTTGATTTATAGTTTTTGAATGTTTTTGTGGTTTGATTTTTAAATACTTTCGATGCTTTAGTCCAGTTTGGACTTGCTGTAGGCGTAAAACAAATTATACTGAATTACCATTGTTCTGCTTTGCCTAAATTAAACCAGTGATAAATGCAGTAGTAGGTAGATAAATTCCAGGATTCGTCTTACATCTTTTTGTACCCAGTCGATTCTTATTAGGTGTGTTCTTTACATCAGATTGATGGGTGTTAATAAAACGTTGGCGAACCTTGGACTTCCCCAACTCACGCTACCCCTCTGTGGCTCAGTGGGGATTTGGCAGCTGTCTGATGGATACGTTGCTCTTATTTTCTGATTGTCCTCCAGCTAGTTCACTCAAGCTAGGTTTTTTTGGCCTTTCTTTTGGGCTTGTGACTCTGCGTTCAGCATTACTCAACAAACCCATTTTCCTTAGGCCCTGGGAGGTCTAAAACACAAGGTCATTCATCCGTCGGCAGGATCCTTTCCAATCACCTTTCCTCCAGGATCTGCTCGCCCATCTCCTGCAGACTGGCCAGCAGATGCAGTTCGCCTGGGCTGGCCGGCACACTCTTCCTTCTTACTAGCTGAAAGCCTTTCTTTTCTAGTTCCACGGCTTCAGAATAAACAAGTATTCTGTTTATAGCAACAACATTGTGTGTGTGTGTTTTAAAAGGAATGAGGAGTAAGTGATTCAATAACTGATCAAAAGCTGACTTTAAAATAAGCTAGACTTTGTAAGACAGCTTTTGCAACTCCCCAGGGTAAATATGGTGAGCTCCTTATCACTCAGTGTTCAACAGAGATGGGAAAACATTTACGAAATGGTGTATAGGAGAGTCAAGCAGTTCATGAGGATAAACTCAATAACCTTATCGCCCTAGAGTTCTGAAGTTACATGAGCAGAGACACCAGGGTGGCTTAGTCCTTTGAGCGTTCGGCTTCAGCTCGGGGGCATAATCTCACAGTCTGTCAGTTCAAGCTCTGCATTGGGCTCTGTGCTGACAGCTCAGAGCCTGGAGCCTACTTTGGATTCTGTGTCTCCCTCTCTCTCTGTCCCTCCCCTACTCGCGCTCTGTCTCTCGCTCTCTCAAACATAAATATTAAAAAATTTTAAAAACTTTTTAAAGCATCCCATGTTCCACCTCCTTTGTTTTTCTCAAAGTTTTCCCAACATTTGTAGTTGCAAAAGCACAAAACAAAAAGCTATATTCTATGGTCAGTTTGGAAAAAATAGATTTTTAGAAATACAGGAAAAATATTTTAAAATAGGTTATCTACCCCAGGTGGTTAAAGATACAAAGTTTACTCACCTAGTAGGTGAAACAAACTGCACATACACAAAAAGAGTAGCAAGCCTGTATGGCTGAGATACAACTAGAACAATCTAAACTGTAGATTTGTAAGGTTTAGTATATGGATGTATCAGTTCCTATGTGCTTCTTTTAAAACAATTGATGAACCAATTGTGTTTTTAAAACAAAAAATAAATATAAGAACTGATGGTCCAGTTGGGTTTTTAAAACAGCTTTATGGAGATATTTTAAATACTATAAAATTCACCAATTCTTTTTTTTATTACTTAAAAAAAATTTTTTTTTAAATTTATTTCTGAGAGGGAGAGAGAAAGCGAAAGAGAGAGAGAGACAGAGAGAGAGAGACAGACAGACAGACAGGCAGCATGAGCATGGGAGGGTCAGAGAGAGAAGGAGACACAGAATCTGAAACAGGCTGCAGGCTCTGAGCTAGCTGTCAGCACAGAGCCTGATGCGGGGCTCGCACCCATGAACCATGAGATCATGACCTGAGCCGAAGTTAGGCGCTTAACCAACTGAGCCACCCAGGCACCCCAAAATTCACCCATTCTTAAGTGTATGATTCAGTGCTTTGTAGTAAGTTTGGAGTTCTACAGTCATTGCCACAATTTACATTTTAGGACATTTAGAACATTTCCATCTCCCTCAACAAGATCTTTTGTGCTTATTTACAGGCAGTCCCTTTCCTCTATCCCAACCCCACCCCAGAAACCACTAATCTATTTTATATCTCTCTAGATTTACTGTTTATGTACCTTTCATATAAATGCAATCTTATGTATATAAGACATGTATCTGGCTTTCTTTACTTTGCATAACATTATAGTACCTGTAGTATGTATTAGTTTGTTCCTTTTTATTGCTGAAAAATATTCCATTGTACAAATATACCACATTTTTGTTCATCCATTTACCAGCTAAAGGACATTTGGATTGTTTCTGGTTTGGGGCTATGATAATAACTGCTCTGAACATTCTTGTACAAGTCTGTGTGTGACTGTATGTATTCATTTCTCTTGGGTGGATACCTAGGTATGGAATTGCTGGATTGGATGCTACATTTATGTTTTAACTTTTTAAGGAACTGCCAAATTGTTCTACAAGGTGGTTGTACCATTCTACACTCTCCTCAGCAATGTACCAGAGTTCCAGGTTCTCCATATCCTTACCGCTACTTTTTATTGTTTGTTTTTTACGTTGTAGCCATTATAGTGGGTGTGAAATGGTGCCTCATTACAGCTTTAATTTATAATTTCCTTATGGTGAATGATGTTAAGCACCTTTTCATGTGTTTATTTATGTATCTTCTTTGGTGAATTACCTATTCAGATATTTTACCAATTTTAAAGTGGGGTTATTTTTCCTCTCATTATTGAGTTATAATATGAGTTCATTATTGTTTGTGATGCAATCTCTTTATCAGATATTGCAAATATTTTCTGTCACTTGTCTTCATTTTCTTGACATTGTACCTTGAAGTATGACAGTTTTTTATTTTGTTGATGTCAATTAATCCATCTTTTTCTTTAATGAATTGTGCTTTTGCAGTTGTAACTAAAAACTCCTTGCATAAACCAAGAACTTAAAATGTTTCTTTTATATTTTCTTCTAGCAGCTGCATTGTGTTAGGTCTTATATTAAAGTTTTGGTCCATTTGAATTAATTTTTGTGAATGGTGTTAAGTAAGTCAATTTTGTGGGAAGTCATGGGGATATCCAATTTTCTTAGTACCATTTGTTGAAAAACCATCCTTGTTGAGTTTCCTTGGCACTTTCGTTGAAAATCAATCAACCATAATTGCAAGTGTTTATTTCTGGACTTGCTTTTCTGTTCAAGTTGTTCATATCTCTATCTTTAGTACCATAGTCTATTGATTACTGTAGCTTTATAGTAAGTTTTATAGTCCTCCAAGTTTATTCTTTTTCCAAATTGTTTTGTCTATTCTAAATCCCATGGGAATTTTTTTCCATTGAACCTACAGATCAATTTGTGGAGAAATGCCATTTTAATGATTATAAGTTTTCCATTCCATGAACATGGAATGTCTCCCCACTCTTCAATTTCTTTTAGAAATCTTTTGTAGTTTTCAGTGTGAAAATTTTGCACTTGTGTTGTTAAACTTATTACTATAAACTTTATTGTTTTTGATATAAGTTTGAATGGAATTAAAAAAATATTTTTAGATTGTTCATTGGTAGTATATGTAAATATGATGGCTCTTTATATGTTGATTTCGTATTCTGTGACCTTGTTGAAACTGTTTATCAGTTATAGTTATTTTTTTGGTAGATTCCTTAGGATTTTCTACATACAAGATTATGTTGTTGATGAATAGAGATAATTTTACTTCTTCCTTTTCAAACTGTATGCTTTTAGTTTCTTTCTTTGCATTACTGGCTAGAACACCCAATACAGTGTTCAAGAGAAGTGACAAAAGCAGACATCCTTGCCTTGTTTCTGATCTTAGGAAGAATATGTTCATTATTTCACTGTTATTTATGATGATAGCTATAGGTTGAGGGATTTAACTCATATTATTTATATTTATATTTTGTTAAGTGTTATCATGAATGGACATAGGACTTTGTCAATTGCTTTTCCTGCATTTGTGGAGATGATCATGGTTTTTTATCCTTCACTTTATTATTATGGTATTCATATTAATTGTTTTTCAGATGTTACTTTTAATTTTTTTAATGTTTATTTTGAGAGAGAGAGCTCACAGGGGTGAGGGCAGAGAGAAAGAGGAAGACATAGAATCTGAAGCAGGCTGTAGGCTCTGAGCTGTCAGCACAGACCCAGATGCAGGGCATGAACCTACAAACTGTGAGATCATGACCAGAGCTGAAGTCAGATTCTTAATTCACTGAGCCACCCAGGCGCCCCTGATTTTCAGATGTTTTAAGTCAAACTCGCATTCCTGGGTAAATCCTACTTGGTCATAGTGGATAATCTTTTTTATATATTGTTGGAGGCAGGTTTTAGTATTGTGTTGAGGGATTTTGTGTCTCTGTTCATAAGGGATATCGGTCTGTAGTGTTCTTTCCTTGTGATGTCTTTGTTTGGCTTTGGTTATAAGGGTAATACTGTCTCATAGAATAAGATGACAAGTGAGCCAAGGGATGTTTGTTTTTTAAACTAGTTACAGTCAGGAGGAGGAAAGGATGCTGTAGCGGTGTTTCTTTATAGTGGAATTCCATTTAAATATTATTTTAAATCTGCTAGGAACAAATACTTTGATAAAATGTAATAAAACATATCACTAGAAAAATGATACAAAAATATACAAATACAAGCTTCATTTATAAAATAGATTTAGCTTATATGAAACAACTGTGTCAAATTGATACAACAGTTTCTACAGGCTTTTTACTTTTTCAGAATTGCAATATAATGGACATATCACATTATATTGGTTGCAGGTGTACAACATAATGACTTGATATTCGTGTATATTGCAAAAGTATCACCACAGAAAGGCTAGTAAATATCCCTCACCACATATAGTTACAGTGTTTTGTTCTTATGCTGAGAGTTTAAGATTTACTAAGTAACTTTCAGAGGCTTATTATTACTCTTAATTTCTATACTCATTTCATCACAGATTGGATACAGACACTTCTCCCAAATCTGTCAGCACCTTTGAGTAGCATGTATGCAGGCTTCTGTTTCTCAAACTTTCATGTACTCAGAAATCACCTGAGGATTCCATACAAATGCAGATGCTGATTCAGTAGGTCTGGGTCAGGGCCTGAGGTTCTGCATTTCTCTGAGCTCCTAGGTAATGCTGATGATCTTGGTCCCCAGACCATGCTTTGAGTACTACAGCTATGAAGTATACTGCAGAAAGTAAGATAGATGTGATTCTTTTATAACTCGATCATAAATTGTGTTGGGACATACTTTGGTTTTTCAAACACAGTTGGATTGGCGTTCAGCGCTTATGGTACTCTAGATATCGGTTGTTTTTCTTGGCCTCTAACCCCCCAATGCTCATCTATAAATCGAGGGGGATGAACTAGAAGATCTTGGAAGTATCTTCCAGATCTCACAGTCTGTGATTTTAAGCATACATGTCAAGGGAGATTTATGGCTGCATTTGCATTTTCTTTTTATATAAATCTAATACAATAGGAACCCCAAACCTTATGTTGTTACCACAGTTTTTAACATGATGTTAAAACTAACCATAAA